>CM076927.1:10846015-11446015 GCA_039566165.1 Maruca vitrata | reverse complement strand
CTAACACACATCTAACCCTTTCACCGCCTCCGCATTTAAAATAACAGTACGCCATAAATTGGTCTCGACTAAGGCTCGAGATGAAAATATCTCGGCAAACATTTGTTGAAGGTTTCCTTAAGCCCTTTCACAACGGGGCTTAGGGCCCTCGAATGCTCTCAGCGCCCTTCCTGCCTGTTCGTCAGTAGTACTAGGGCACTTCAATCAGAAATGCTTTTGTACGTACCTTAGACAGGGTTAAACGGCGCCAAAGTTGAGCGAAAAAATATTTCATGTAACATTTCGCTGGTTAGCCGAGCGTGAATATTATTGAGAATATTCTATTCAAACTCGATGTGAAAATACGTGTGGCTGAATAAAAAATGATTCGCAATTCCAAACTAATTAATCGAAAAACGTCCATGGAATTAAGAGTACAGCGTGCTTTCAACAGATGATTGATTTCTATTCAGCGTTTTTCATGAACGAGAAAAAAGCGAAAGATCTGCGAGTTTTATATTGTGAGATATTTATTTTACTTGTCATTTTTTTGTCAGAGTTTGAATTGAAATAAGCACGTGAGTAAACAAGTATTCTCAATTCACAATTGATGAAAATGTCCTAGTATGAAAGCATTATAGATTATATTGAAATTTCATGTAAATTTAAAATAGCATAATCACTTACCAACTTTTGTGACGGGGAATAGGGCAAGTTGAAATTTGAGCAGAATAAGGGCTGATGATAGCATTTGAAAGAACAGTGCTACAATATTATTTTAAATTTTTAGGATTAAGAAAAAAAATCCGTACCCACCAAAACGTGACCCTATTAAAAAAGAATATTTATGGGGCTCATACAAAAAAGCGGTATCGATACGAAACCCTTCATATGCGAGTCCGACCGGCAATTCAACCGCGACGACGGAACTACCACTAAGATAAAAGTATGTGTTTAAACTTAAAGGAATGGGATCTATACCTACCTTGTAACAACAACTTGTTATAAAATAAAATAAAAAAATTGTAATAAAAAGAAGATAAAAAGTATTGAACACTTACTTATCAAATCTAAGCGGCCTCGAACACCCCGTGCAACTGAACTGCCCAGGGCCGGAACAAGTCCTGCAAGTCCCGTCACAGGCTTTACACGTGCCACTGCTAGCCTCATAGTACTGAGAGCCTAGGCACTCCATACAGAGTCCTCCGTCTAGCATGAAGCGGGGTGGGCAAGACTTGCAGTGGAGAGGACCAGCGCCGTCACACTCCCGGCAGTAGTGGTGACAGTGCCGGCAGCCGCCAGCGCTTTGGTAGAAACCTGGGGAAAGTTATGGTGGTTTAGGAATAGGTAATAAGATGTCCTAATCGATATCGGGAGTTGCTGCGTGTGTATTTGTATCTGACTGTGATCTCAAAGCTCTTCATCAGTCCATATACGTCCCCACTGCTGGGGCACGAGCCTACCCTAAACTAGGGCGATAAGGCCTTAGTCGACCACGCTGGCCAAGTGCGGGTTGGTCGACTACACAACCTAAGAATTTCTTCTTAGGTGTGCAGGTTTCCTCACGATGTTTTCCTTCACCGTTAAAGCGTCGAATAATCGTACATATGAATTTCAAATTTGAAAAACACATTGCTACATGGCGGGGTTTGAACTGGCGACCTCTCGCATGGCAAGGAACGACCTTAACCACTCGGCCATCGACGCTTTTTTATAGCTCTTAAACGGGTGTAATATTTTAGACTTTCGCGTTCCCTTAGACTAAATATCAGTCTTTATGGGTACTACACGCGAGTGAGCGACCATGATTGGTGTAACCCAGTCGAAACGTCGGGCAGTAAGTAGCTATGAAATTCCTACTCCTAATATCGCGTGTCAACCAAACGTGTCAAGTGTCGCGTAGAGAACCAAAGTCATCGACATAGCTCATCGCATTAGTAAGCTGAAGTGGCAGTGGGCTGGCCACATCAGCCGTAGAACCGACGACCGATGGGGTAGACGAGTTCTGGAGTGGATACCGCGTCTCGGCAAACGTAGTGTAGGACGCCCGCAGGCCAGGTGGTGTGACGATCTGCGCAGGACGGCTGGTAGGAGCTGGATGCGAGTGGCCGAGGAGAGAGAGAAGTGGCGTGCATTTGGGGAGGCCTATGTCCAGCAGTGGACTGTAAAGGGCTGATGATGATGATGATGATGAATATCGCGTGTAGACCCATAAAGACTAATATTTTCTTAAACGGGTGGACCAAAGGTACCTTGCGGGCATTCAGGGTGGCACTCGCCGGCCGCCAGCCGCCAGCCACTGGGGCACGACGCGCACTGGTCGCGCCGCGGCCCGCTGCAAGTGCGACACGACAGGTAGCACTTGGAGCACGCGCCGCGGTCCGCGTAGTACCTGCACGGGGGTAGACAGAGCGAGTCCGACTTATCTAACTTAGCTATAGGTACCTTGCGGGCATTCAGGGTGGCACTCGCCGGCCGCCAGCCGCCAGCCACTGGGGCACGACGCGCACTGGTCGCGCCGCGGCCCGCTGCAAGTGCGACACGACAGGTAGCACTTGGAGCACGCGCCGCGGTCCGCGTAGTACCTGCACGGGGGTAGACAGAGCGAGTCCGACTTATCTAACTTAGCTATAGGTACCTTGCGGGCATTCAGGGTGGCACTCGCCGGCCGCCAGCCGCCAGCCACTGGGGCACGACGCGCACTGGTCGCGCCGCGGCCCGCTACACGTTCGACACGACAGGTAGCACTTGGAGCACGCGCCGCGGTCCGCGTAGTACCTGCACGGGGGTAGACAGAGCGAGTCCGACTTATCTAACTTAGCTATAGGTACCTTGCGGGCATTCAGGGTGGCACTCGCCGGCCGCCAGCCGCCAGCCACTGGGGCACGACGCGCACTGGTCGCGCCGCGGCCCGCTGCAAGTGCGACACGACAGGTAGCACTTGGAGCACGCGCCGCGGTCCGCGTAGTACCTGCACGGGGGTAGACAGAGTTACAAATAAATGAATTTTTGGGGAAGAAATCCGTACCTACCAAAACGTGACCTTATTAAAAAAGAATATTTATGGGGCTCATACAAAAAAGCGGTATTGATACGAAACCCTTCATATGCGAATCCGACCGGCAATTCATCCGCGACGACGGAAATACCACTAAGATAAAAGTATGTATTTAAACTTAAAAGGGGGTAGACAGAGTTACAAATAAATGAATAAATACCTGGGACATTGCCATAAACGGTCATCTGACCGCGAACTAACCAGAGCTTGTACAATGTAGTAGCGTATTTTAAATTATATTTAAAATGAGACACTTTCCTGGTAGAGTAAGTATTGCGATTATTACTGTGGTTGTCCAGACAGTTGAAGTTAAAGAAAAAATATAAAACACACTTAAATACATAATTACACCCCAGACACGGAACAAACACCGATGTTTATCACACATCAATATTTGTCCCGATTGGGAATCGAACCCACGACTCCTGGAACCGACAGGGTCACTAACCACTATTCCACCGAGCAGTTAAGTTACAGTGGTATAACTTAACTTTACAACGGTAGGACAGTGAGTATCTGACTATTGTCACTAATGTAACTAATCAAAACCTGAAAGCAGTGAATATATGACTATTGTCAGCAACGCACCATTTGCTCATCACTTTCTTTATTACATACGTAAGTAATTTCACAAATGATGAGAATCTTCAATTGAGTGTGAATTTCAAACAAAGTTATGACTTATGATGAGTAATATTTTATTGCCAAGATCATGATCATATTCATGCCTAATTTGGTCGACGTTTCATAAAAGCAACATATTATGCATATACGTGTATGATATTTCTATTTGCGTACACAAAGCATTTTTTTTTACCGAGAATCATCTTTATGAAACGAAATACCTCCTAAATACATTTGTACGAGTTTCATTAAGTAGGTACCTGAAAAAAGGTCATTCGCATTGGAAACGCAGCTTAAATAAGTATAATAATATATACCGACATGTTTGAGCCGTTATTTTTCTGTCAAAAACATTTATTCTCTAACTTTGAAGGAGTTTTCAAGACCAATAAAAACTTGGAGCGAAATCAAAATTACTTTCATTTTTCTGTACGGTACGATTTTTAGACATATCTGGGCATTTACAAACAAACAGAATAAAATAATTTCATAAGGAGATTCGCAGTACAAATACAAGACTGAATTTAATTGCCTCATTTGTGACGGTGAAATTTGTGGTTTCTTTGAAGAACAGTCAAAAGAAATGCTCTAAAAATACCGATATAAATATCGTATCGTTAAGTATGGAACTTTTCAGTTGCACGCTACTATAATTAGCAAGTTATGCGGCCATAAAAATGACTTAGTTTTTTACATCGAAAGTTGATTAAGAAGAGTTTAGTTTACTATTTCGGAATTTCATGTCCTATTTTGCTGTAGGCTGTAACATCGTAGCAAATTAAGTCGTCTACCCAAACAGGATTTACGCCGCTTAATCTTGTCCTCCGATAGGTATCTCCACAAATCAATGGAGCATACAAACCTGCATGACTGTAATCCCTAGAGAGGATGTTAGATATCTAGTCCTGAGAGGTTGGTGCACTATGGACATACATACATGCCAGGTATTTCATAAAGATCAACAATTTCATAGTAGACTCTTATGTAGAGTTGTTTATCCGTATGATATTCAGGAAACAAAGATTGAACCTTGTTAGTGCGCTATTACATTTCCTTTTCACTTGACTTATCTCCACTGAGATATGCCACGTTAACCAAAATCAGTCACATTCTACTAAATGCCCTAGTCGCTACCAAATGCATTGAGCTGGTACATTTTTATTAGTATACCAAGTATTATATTACAATCATACATTTCAGTAAGTCCGTTATCAAATTCTAATGACATTGCTGACGAATGCCGCACCAACTGCAAAGATATCGCACACAGATACTGCACAGCTGCACACAACTACTGCATATAACTACTGCGCACAGTTACTGCAAACAGCTGCTGCACAGCTGCACAGAGCCACTGCAAACTGCCACTGCAAACAACTTCTACACACAACTACTGCACTCACCCGTCAGCGCAGGAAGTGCGGCAAGCGCCGGACTGCAGTCGCAGCGAGCCAACACACGCGGTGCAGTTGAGCCGCGACACGCATCCATCGCAACCGTGCACGCAGCGGGCGCAGCGGCCCGCTTCTGGGTAGTAGCCGTGACTGCATTCTGATACGCAACTGTGGACAAAAGGTTCACATTTACTTTGTGAGACACAGAGACTGCAGACAATTTGAAAAAAAAATTAACAATAGCATAACGCGTTGATACAATTTAAAGGTTCTTGAGGATGGTGTGTTTTATGGACCCGTTCGAAATCATCTGACACCAATATAATTACACAATGCATCGTAAGCGACCAGACATACTTCTGAGACAGGAAGGATGATCATACAGATCAAGTACCAAAGTAAAAAAATAAATTGCGTACACACAAGTCGACATTCATCGCCGTCAAATTTAAAATAGCTTCATTACACACCCGTCATTCACCGGCGATCGTACTCTACGGGACACGTACGGAATCTATCCCGTCGGACCGCGACCGGTAACTGAAATACCGGTAAAACTATGGCAACACCGTTCTACGCTCCCGCCGGCACGTGACCGGGTTTAAGAGAGCTTAGTGCGGCCTATCTACGGGCTCTCAAGCCCCGCTCCATGTTTAGTTGAGTAATAGCCGTGACATTGCTAGATGTTTTCCCGGAATCAGCCGAACTGTAAGCTGATTCCTAAGTACTGGGAAAGAGTGGTGAGAATCGTGCGTGAATAGTTCTGTACTTATATGGTACTAGCGTTCCGCCCGCGACTTCGTCCGCGTAGAGAAGTTTAACGGGTAAGACATTACTTCCTTATGGCGAAGTCGGTTAAAAAGTAGCCTACAGCCTTTCCTAGGCTCTGGACTATATCTGTACCAAATTTCATTTAAATCGGTCCAATACTCTATGCGTGAAAGCGTAACAGACAGACAGACAGATAGACAGACAAATAAACAGACAGACAGAGTCATTTCGGATTTATAATATTAGTAAGGATAATTGAATGCAGAAGTTGTTAGACACTACTACAATGACATGGCGAAGCTCTGGTTTGGTTTTGATTAGTAAGAGTTCGAAAGGTAAGATTCAAAATCGACAATACAGTCGAAACCCTTTGATAGGACTATAAAAATCGATTTACCATGTTTAGTATAAACAAATAAATAAATATCAAACAACATCACATACATTGGTCAATATAATACATTACAGATCGTAGCGCGTTTACTTCGTTCAATCATTTCTATGATAACTGACCAATCAATTTTATTACGGAAATGATAAAATGATTGCAAAGACTATTCAAGTCGTTGACAATACTTATTCGATGCCACTGGATATAGAATTCTATTACCATTGTGTTACAGTTCACTACGAAAAAAATCACAATTCTCCACTTAGTTCGCGTAATAGATAGTCGGCAATGAATATTTAATTCATTAAGTCCTGCTTGCCCACAAATCAAATGGATTTTCTGTCGTGTTCCTTACGTAACATAAGCTGGTGTTATCGATCTGATTTCATCTACTCAAACAAAATTACTGTTTGTTGGAATAATAAAGTGTTATAGGCCATATTTCCTTTATTTGATGGTTTTAATGCTTAGGCCTCTAGTTTGAACGAAAATTTTAAATATAAGTACACAGAGCTGTGTGAGAATAGAAACTAGTGTCACGGTCTTTGACTAGCGCAGTCAGAATATGAACTTTGATAGTAAGGGAATAAGGAGTGCACTCGTGTTTACGCGCGTACTTGTACACTACAATATGTCCTGCTCATCTTATCATCATCAGCCCTTATACGTCCCCAGTGCTGAGGCACGGGCCTACCCTAAACTAGGGCGATGATCAGGCTTTAGTTAACTACGCTGGCCAATTGCGGGTTGGTCGTCTACACAACCTTAGAATTTCTTCTTTGGTGTGCAGGTTTCCTCACGATGTTTTCCTTCACCGTTAAAGCGTCGAATGATGATACATATCTGATCTTAATTGAGATAGGCCGCCATAGCCGAAATCAGTCAAATTTCTTATTTATTTCCTCCAAGCCATCATCGTCTATAACTATCAACTATAGTATAACTAGCTAGTTAAAAAAACTCACGCATGCTCCTGCAGCAGGTTTGGCGACGGGCAGGTTAGGCAGCGGTCGCCACCAGGGCCGAAGCAGGTCTCGCAAGCGGCGTCGCAACTCTCACAGGTGGCGCCACTGGCGTGCTCCCCGGCCCGGCAGCGCTCGGAGCCCGCAGGCGCGCACTTGCCCTTCCGGTTCAATTCCCAGTCGGTATCGCAGGCGAGACAGAACGCGCTAGTACAGGTGGTGCAGCCTACTGTGCATCTGTTTGGAAGAATTAGAAATCAGATAGAGCCTTTCAAACACTTGTTTGATATTAAATTGGCAAACATGTTTTTTAAAAAATCGTTACAGTAACTGTTTTTCAATTTCACACGTTGTATTGCCATGTTAAATTGTTGACGAAAAAAAAAACAATGACATGTATAACTTGTCCAGTTTGTTTTTTTATGATATAACAAACCAATTAACAAACCGTATCAGTTACTGTTATTTCAGTTTCATAAGGAAACATTATTTATTGGCATGTTCAATTGTATACGGGAAATCACAAAAAAAATAACGTGTATAACTTGTCGATTCTGTTTTTATGACACAAATAACAGTAATGTTATTTTATTATGATTCAGTTTATTTAACTCTGTAGGTGGACACAAAAAATATGAATATCATCAAAACATCTATTGTAACACGCGACACATCTACATATCCGCATGTCATGATACGCCATAGAATTGAAACATGCACAAAAATCTATAACAACATCAATATCACTTACTTCATACACTCCTTCCGCTTTTTGTCGGCGTAATATCCGGCGGGGCAGGTGGTGAGACAGCGACCGTCCAATGCATAGCTGGAAGCGTGACACGACACGCACTGCGCCTCTCCTGGACCCTCGCAAGTGTCGCACGACGCATGGCACTTCGCACAAGCATAGTCCTCCGTCTCATAATACGAGGGAGGACACGACGCCATGCAAGTCCCACCTTGGAGTACCAAGTGATGCTCGCAAGACGTGCAAACATCAGCTCGCTCGGAACACGTCGCGCAATGATCCGCACACGGACGACACACAGCACTATCCGTGTCCTCCCAGTAACCGTCCGGGCACTGCTGCAAACACACAGCCAAGTCCGCCACTAACAAATGCTCAGGCGCACAAGTCAGACACGAATCCTGACCTGCCCCCACGCACGTCTCGCAAGACTCATGGCACGGCCAACACACCCCACCCTGATTCACAAAACTCCGCGGCGGACATTTAGAAACACATGTATTATCCAATCGGTAGTGCTTACACGCGACGCATTGGGTCGGTCCTTTTCCGTAGCATCCTTGGGTGTCGCATTCGGGGTCACATTCGTGCATGACGCGCTTGTCATTACTATCGGCGAGCACATTCTCCCCATGCGGCGAGGGGACGTTGTGCCCGTCGAGGCGGGCCACCGCTTTCTCCGGGTCGGAGCCGGCGGCGAATAAAGTGGGAAAGTTCTGGTAATTGGCAAACGCGTCAGTGTTGTAAAAAGAATCCCCGATATTGTCGTAGCCGTCCGCTGCTGTGGGGAAGGCGAAGGGGGGCGCCACGGGCGACGGCCGTTTGGAACGCAATCTGACCGGGTCAATCAGTGTACCGTAGAATATCAACTGCCATTTTTTGAGTATGCCCGGCTGGTTCACGTGTCTGTTGCCGCCGTTAACGATCTGCAATGTCCATCTGCCTTCTGCGTGCTCTCCCCAGAAGTGGACGCTTAGGAATGGCCAATCATCGAAGTTAGAACTGATGACGTCTCGTGGTCTTTCGAAAAGCAATGTTGATACTGTTCCCATTGGAGACGTTAGGAGAATACGTAGGTTGCCTCGGGGGAAAAATCTTAATGAGATCTTGCACTGTACGTGTTCTAAATATCGTACTTCATTGACGGTTCCACTGCAGCCGTTGACGTCCATATGCACAGATAAAGTATAACCAAAAGAGGATTCGATAGGTTTGTCCTCGTTGAGTTCTTGTGACTTGCAAATATGTTGTGGTGGGACGGACACCCATTGCTCGGCTAGATTCACCATTTCGGAAGCATCCATCAAGCCGTATCCGAATTTGTGACTTACTTTCCTCTTCACACCGTTCATGATCCAGCCACTTTCTTTCTCTAATGGTTGTGGGCGTGATGTGAGAACTACTAAGTACTGCATATCTCTCCATGTGAGATCGGCGTTTGCTTCTAGTGCTAAGGCGCAGATGCCAGCTGCTAAAGGAGCAGAGGCGGATGTTCCGGTGTGCTCCACAGTACATATGTGGTCTGCTCGCAATCTACCATCCATGTCAACTGTAGCGACACTCTTGTCATGACCTGGAGTGCCCGAACTGTACGTAGTGGCTAGAGTAGAGGAACATTCCTCCAAGTACCAAGGCTTGTAGCCTCCTTGCGTGGCACTAGATATCGATAGCGTAAATATACTGTTGGTATAACCGTCGCAATTGCAGGAATCTGTGTGTCTACCGCCGTTTCCTGAGGCCCATACGAAGATGGATCCTTTACCACGACGCCCGCTTGTTACCCCGTAGATGAAGGCTCTGCGAAAAACATTATTATATATTACCAACCCCTTGTAGTACTGACTTATCAGAGCATGTAATCATTAGCGTGTCGGAAATACGAGTTGTAGCAAGTAAGTAAAACTAAAGATTTATTGTAGGTATACCAGAGCCGCTCTAAGTTGGCCGATTTGACACTTTTTATTTTATATTTTACATTTATCCTTGTTAAGAGGAACATATTTAGCGAATCATAAAGAACATCTTTTAAAAATAAGACGTTATTTCAAAATGTCAAATGCACCTAATTATCTAATTATTTGTCTTTTATTACTTAAAATAATTGAATTATAAAAAGAAAACGTAAAATTTCTACTCTGTATTACGCTTTTACAAGGTTACGCCGTTTGACACGTTTTCATAGTGACGTAATGGGTAATACTCACCAGGTATTTTTTAGAAATAGGATGAAGGATTTAATAAGTATTGTATTTAAAAATAAATATATTTTTAAATTAGAAACTTCAATTCAATCTTCTGGATGTGAATAAATGTTTTTAATAAAAAAAATGTTATACTAGGGTATTTGACTATTTTTTTATTTTGATATAGTTGGATGGACCACTCGAATACTAAGACACTGTTGAAAGTATCACTTTGATATCTGGATAAATCTACGAGCTATTACAATTTTAATTGCACATTATTTGGGCGAGCTCAAAAACGCTCCATACAAACGTCGACTGGCGTGTGACGTCACACGCTAGTTTGTTGTATGCAGCGCCTAAGAAGTTTGTTCGGTAGGTTCATCAAAAGTTGCGTTTATTGATATGTTTTCATAATGAAAGATGTGACTAATTCTGTTATTAATAAGATGACAAAGAAATTTTAAATGATAAACTTTAAATGTCTTTTGTAGTCTCATTTCGCTAAAAACTTAAGTTTCGTTTTCATTAATAATATTCATCATCATCATCAGCCCATTTACGTCCCCACTGCTGGGGCACGGGCCTACCCTAAACTAGGGCGATAAGGCCTTAGTCGACCACGCTGGCCAAGTGCGGGTTGGTCGACTACACAGCCTAAGAATTTCTTCTTAGGTGTGCAGGTTTCCTCACGATGTTTTCCTTCACCGTTAAAGCGTCGAATGATGGTACATATGAATTTCAAATTTGAAAAACACATTGGTACCTGGCGGGGTTTGAACTGGCGACCTCTCGCATGGCAAGCAACGACCTTAACCACTCGGCCATCGACGCTTTTTGATAAACGACGCTGATTAATAATATTGATTTACATAAATCTTACTGATTTTCATGAAAATGGCAAGCATAACAACCACAGTCAAATACCTTATTAGACCCTGCTTGGTTTTAAAGTGGAAATAACTGTTACTTATATACTTCGGCAATTTTACCGTTGTACCTCGTTGCCCCTCACTAGTGCAGTCAGTCTGACATGTGTCAAATCGGCCAACTTAGAGCGGCTCTGGTATAGCAATTTTTTCCTTAGTTGCACTTTAATTTAAAATTCCTTTTGAGCATTAACTTTTTTGTAATGATGATATGGGGTGTCACATAGATCAACCGCATCAAGCAAACTAAAACACAAAATGTAACAGTTGATTCAATGAACATACCTCCTAGCCAAAGGTCCAGGTCCGTCAACAGTCTTCCCATCGTCCTCTGGTCCCCACGACGCGCTATAGATATCGATATGATCAGGATTCAACCCGAGGGCTCTAGCCTCAACAGCATCGTTCACCACTCCGTCCAACATCCTCACTCCGCCTATACTGGCGTTATAAGCGATGCCGACGCCGCAATACTGGTTGTACGCTACGGCAGCCACTTCACCAGCACACCTGGTGCCGTGTTTGTTGTCACCGTTGTCTTGGGGCATGGGATCATCGTCGTTGCTGTTGATGTCCGTCGATGCGTTCGGGTCCTGTGGGTAGATGAAGAAGTCAAATTTGGAATGTCGAGACGACGAATTGTTTTAATGGCTTTTTGGACTTCAATGAACCCTTGAAGTAGTCATGTCATCACCGGACTTGCGAGGGAGCGGAGCTCTCACAGCTTAATTGTTGGTAAGATCGATCGTGAACCACCACTTATAAATCGTCAATTCAGTAATATTTAAATAATAATTCCACCACTTGAGTGAAATGTTTTCACAGACAGAACAGACTACCATCGGTAAGGATAAATCGAATGTAGCGTTGATTGTTAACTCGCTATTTAATGTAATATTGATGATTTAACGGGATAGTAGTAGTGAAATGATTACCTTCGAAAGTAAGACCTTTTATTTTATGTTCCGGTAAATCATATGACGATTTGACAAATTTTGTGCGTAAACTTTTGGAATTAGACTTTGAATCAGCAAAAGCATATTAGTATATTCTAGGAAATCTTTCCAGATAAATTCTTCTTTCAATGTTAAATTAAGGGATATACTAAGTTTTACCTCGAATTTAATTGTATAAACGTCGAAACTAACGTGAACTGTTCTTTGAAATTACATTCATATTTCGTTAATAATGTACGAAATACACGACTGTCTGTTTTATAATTAACTAAAATTGAAATACCTTGAACTTCACAAAATGTTTAAAGTCTTAATAAATTCATCATTTTAGTTTTACAGGACTAGTTTATTCCATTACCGTTAATATTAACACAAATTTTAAATTTAATTCACTTTCAGAATATGTGAACGCTTTTTGGACTATATGATCTAATTATTGCTTTGGTAGCGTAATCATTAACATTTCAAACAGTTTTCCCTTTGTAATTATATGCTGAATAAAATTATACTCATTATATTTTATGCCAATAGTTTGATGTTATTTTTAACTTCGTTTAATAACACAGTTTACATAAACATCAGTAGGTTATATTTAATTAAATTGAAACAATGAGCGATTATTATGTTTTGTTTGTTGAAAACAAAGCTAACACAGAAATTTATTTTCCAAAATAGGATATGTAAATATAAAAATACTAAACAGAAAGTTAAATTTAAATTGCCGGAATCGGTAAATCTGATGCTGAATGAACGTAAATTTGACCACGCAAAAAATAATTGGATTCTTTCAATTTAGAAGTTTATAGCTGCACTCCAATTACTGATGTATACTGATGATCGCCTTTTGTTTCAACCGAAGCGTGAGGTGTCTCACATTCCATACAATTTGGCCACTACACTAGACGTTCATTTGTTTTTGACTGGTATAGCAAAAGACTGTAAGATTTTAGACTTTCGCGTTCCATTACACTAATTATTAGTCTTTATGGGTCTACACGCGTTATTAGGAGTAGCAATATACATAGCTACTTACTGCCCGACGTTTCGACTGGGTTACACCAATCGTGGTCGCGAGCGAACCTATGTAATTTGCTACTCTTAATAACGCGTGTAGACCCATAAAGACTAAATAATCAATGCAAAAGACTGTTAGACACTTGAAATAAGAACACACGGGAACCTTAGGTATAGGTACTTCCAATTATATGGTTTATGTTGTGGTAGTGGTCAGTTGACAAATCTTGGTTATTATTATTATGATGGAATAATTAAAAACAAACAGCATTTTACTTAATATTACTACAGCAGTTCCACAAAACGAGTTGCATAGTTGTGATAAACGCTAGATAAAGCATGGTGCGCAAGGAACTATTTGAATTTAAAAAAAAAAGTATTTTAGCCCAGCTGTGACGTTGTACTTACATAGTTTTGAGCGAGGTCAGGATGGTTGGTCTGTATGCCGTCGTCCAAGATGGAGACCACTACACCCTTGCCGGTGTAACCCTTCTGCCAAGCAGGCGCTACATTCATGTCTAGGCCATCCTTTGCCCCTCCATTCTGCGGAAAATAAATCTTTTGAAATGTGTCCTAAAAACAACAAATTCGCCAGAAATAGGATACAAAAAAATACGTTGAATGTTGTAGTGTAAATGTCAGAATGATCAATCATGTAAATGTAAAAAAAACAATTAATTGATAAATATTGGGGATTTCAGTGGGTACACTTGAAAATCCTTCCAATCAGTAGCGGATGTAACGTGAAATCTCACACACCAAGGAAATCTCCATAAGCCGATGGTCCTTCGCCTGGTCTATTATGGATTGCCGTCTCACCGGAGGGAAGCGTAGTAGGGCTGATCTGCATCAAGATTGGCCTTGGCCGAAATCGGTCAAACACCGTTTACTTACCAAGTACCACTGCTCCTTATACAGCGGGTCGCTGAAGAAGGGTGATGACGTCAACGCTCTATGGTGCGTGCGGTGCGGAGACAATCTCCTCGATATCTGCGAGTACAGAGCACCGTCGTACGGGTTGTAGTCTCTTTTCGTTCTCCGTCGCTCTCTCTGCTGCTGGACCCATCGGACCTGTTGAGAAAGAGAGGGTTAAAATCTAAACTGGTAGCATTAGCTGCCAGCCCAACGTAGTTTGTCTGTTTAGTAAGCTTCATATACTAGTATAGTTTGGGTGGGTTGGCAGGTCCTGAGGTCGCATTTTCCTAGGATCTGTCAACACTCCTATTTTTTCTACTAACCGCAGCACATGCGTTGTTCTCATTTCTTTTTTTGATTGCTTTCTAATGTATAACTTCAACTGTTTGCATGCCGTGGTAGCCTTTAATTAAGGCAGCACTTCAAAATGTATTTTATACTACTAAGATCTCATTGAAATGGTGTATGCTTTGTTGGCTATCCTTAAATAAATAAACATTTTTTTTTTTACCAACTGACATATGATAATGGCTGGAGTAGGCTCGTCATCATAACAGAGCTTGCGGGGGAGCGGATGGCTCTCTTCGTTTCACTACATAGTTTACAACAAAGTCGCTTCCCGATGTCTGGCCCTATGTGCGTTTAACCATCATCATCAGCCCATATGCGTCAACACTGCTGGAGCACCGGGATCAGGTCTTAGTCAACCACGCTGGCTAAGTATGTCGACTATACAACCTATGACTATACATTCCTAAATGTGTACGCTGAGGTCTTCAAAACTATGCCACAGATCTGAACGAGGTTTCAGTTTTATTCGTAAGTTACACTGATAAATTACCCGTACAAACCGGGGCGTGTCGCTAGTGAGAAGATAAAATAAAAAAATCAAATCGTAAATAAGTACACCGGAAAAACCGTTTCTACTGACCGAAATGATTCGGGCTGGAAACTCGATAGTTACTCTTTTTAACATAAAAATAGATTTCAGTGAATCATCAATTCTGACAATCTGACGAGTTGGAAATTCCGTTTTAAGAATTTATTAGAGCTATATAATTATTTCTGGATATTTGTGATTTCAGAGAACTTAAAAATAAAATGGGAAAAAGGTGTGATGTGTATTTAAAAATAGGTGAAATTACTGAGAAGGACTTTTGTATGATATTACAATCCAATTAAATTTATTTTTCTTCGGATTATGTTTACCGTTGTACAGTTCACATAACAATAATAAAGACTTTTGAGCAGGAATGAGCACTTAGTAAAGTGCAGTTTAAAAACCGAAAGAAAAAAACAGAAATAGTAACTTTTCAATGAATATTCGCCCTGCGCGTATCAAGAGTTCTAATAGTCCATTTCGCCTTGGGCCGGGGCCAACAGACGCGTCTCTTACCATAATGTTGAGGACAATTAGGATAATATTAGTAAGGTCAGACGTGGATGACTTAATTGAATTGACGTCACGATTTTTAGAGAAAACTGCGTACTTGTCCCTAGTTTGCACCAGTAGAAATTTTGAACACGAATAACTTGTTCAATGTTTCCACTGGTGATTAATTCAATCAACGGTAGCTATGATTTATAACGGAGGTGGCGAACAATACCTTTTACAAATAGCATGCTAAAGGATAATCACATTTGAAAAAACAGTAACAAAAGACGACATCAAAATGTATATTTGTAAATATCAAACCTGCAAATACGGTGATAATGACGAGGCAATGATTTTCATGCTACTACTGTACTGTTTACGTTTGTTATAACAACTCAATATTTATTCGCAAAAAAATACATTATTAATCATCTTAGCCTGCCTATAGATTCGAATGTCCCATAAGTCAAACGCGTCAGCAAAGGCAACCCTTAGGACATGTCATCATCATCATCAGCCCATAAACGTCCCCACTGCTGGGGCACGGGCTTACCCTAAACTAAGGGCGATAAGACCATAGTGAACCACGCTGGTCGACTACACAACCTTAGAATTTCTTCTTTGGTGTGCAGGTTACCTCACGAAGTTTTCCTTAACCGTTAAAGTGTCAAATAATCGTACATATGAAATTCAAATTTGAAAGACACATTGGTATGTGGCAGGGTTTGAACTGGCGACCTCTCGCATGGCAAGCAACGACCTAAGGGCGTGTAACCATTAAAAAATTCAGTGTGTCGGTTGTGAGTGCAGATTGCGTGGCGAGAAACAGCCAGGGCCGGCTCAAGGTCCCGGGGCGCGTTCTGCAAACGCTGCGATCCTACAACTGTGAAATTGCACTCTCCAACCGTTCCCACTTGATGGCCCAGTTAGCCAGCGCAAGCCAACAATACGTATTCCACTCTTTCAATTTCCGTTCGCAATATTTCGTTGTTGCATTTTTAAACAGTTGCCTTTAATGAAATACAAGTTTCTTACTGGAATTCCAATTTACAGCGGAATGGATGCTTGAAATGGCTAGTCTACGTATGTTTCTAGATATGTTATACGCCTATTGTTGACATTTATTGGGATGGAATATATTGAAATGAAATTATGTAAATTGAATATTCGCCTGATGTGCACACATTTTATTATTGGAATGGCAATATTTATTTCTGTATTCACACATGTCACAATTGGAATAATAATAACTATGTTATTGTAAATGAATACATATCGAGTCACAATTTAATTTTGTTATAATTCTCTGAAATAATAAATATTAAATTTCGAAACTGATTGGTTTACCAAAATGTTAATGGTCCGATTGAATAGATACTATTGTTTATTCATTTTATAAGCATTATGTTTACAGTAACTCATTCGCAATTTAAATGTATCCCTTGAATTGAGAAAAAAAAGAACACAGAACAGAACATCAAATACGTTGGTCTGATTCCGTGGTAAGTAGCTTAAGCACTTGTGTTATATATCATAATCAACAGTATATACACAAATATACTTCAATATCTTTAATAAACACCCAGACAAGTCGCCACACAAATATTTGTCCCGGGTGAGAATCGATCCACGACTCTTTGAACCGTAGGTAGTGAACCTGGGCCACTAATAAATTCTTCCAACCATCCTGTCAATTAAAAAAAAAACGGGAAAAAATATATTTTAAAACGCGTTCTAAATCGAGAATCTTAATGGAGATAACAAAAAAAACTTGACATTTTATAAAAAAAAAACACTTTTGGTCAATTCAATAGACTAATTACAACTCCCCTGCACTCTATCATCCTAAACATCCCTAAAAAAAAACCAGACACCAACTACGAGGGCTCCGGTCCAAAAGTTAATTCCCACCAAAGAGAATGCACAATGAGACCAACAATTCCCGTGTCTGTTTCGGCTTCACACGTTAATTATACACTCAATTTGGGGGCAGAGAGCAAGCTCGCCGTCCGTGGAAGATTCACGGCTTTCTAACCATTAAATACAACCTTGCAAAATTTTCGCAGCGGTTAAATTAAGCACACCACCTACTACATAAATAGTGTTAGCAGTGTACTGGCGCGGCCCGAAACTACGTACCGTCGGTGGGAAAAACTGAAAACTGTTTCTCTACCAAATGGATTGTACAATGTAGTTCAGTTGAACTAATACTGTGGTACGAGTAGGGTATTTTGTCATAAAAGGCATAATGTATAATTGTTATTCTTGAATGACTTTTAATCTGTTTTGTCTAATATATTAAATAAAGTAATAGCGAGCTACATGTTGGCCATAACGTATATGATAACATCGCATATAATCTTAAAAACACAATGATACACTATACAATATTTTTTGCAATAGGTTTAAAACCATGGAAAATTTAATATTTTTTGTTTTGCAGATCAAATATTAAATTACAGATCAAAAACTGTGATATCCTGTATTATTTATACATACATAGGTATTGTACAACAATATACGTCGTTTTCAAATGCTTAATGAACTGATTCCTTTATTTAAAAGAAGAATAAAAAACAAAGGACAATGGGCATTTTGGGCTAAAATAAAAATCGGGTGGCAGTCTCAAATATCAATTGCATATCATAGTTCGTGTCATAAATAAAATCTTATCATATGGCAGTTATTTCGAGTTATGGTTAGATATAGAAATAAAGAGTGATGAAGATTGTTATATTTCATAAACGTTAACTATTTTATTTTGTATTTTGTAAAAGCAAACAGCGGTTTTTTTTTATTTAAAATAGGATAATTCAGTATTACAATAAACCTGTGCCTACGACAAGTCTCACAGATTTGTGCGAGCGAGACAGAGACATTTTTTTATAGTGCAAACTCGCCTGACGAAATCACTCAGCCCACGTATTTCGTAGCGCTCTGTTGTGTAGTCTCCGTTCGATCCCCGTATTACTTTATCATTCGACCCGGTTAGTTATTTGTACTATTGTTCATGTGCAACCTTAGGCTGCTGGGATGGGCACGGTACCAAGAAGCAATTCGATTACCTGCTGCGTTTTTAGATACGATACATACATACATAAAATGACGCCTTTTTCCCAGAGAGGTAGGCAGAGATCACTTCCAGCGATCCACTTTTCACCTCTGTGGGAAACGTGACGTGACGGGTTGTGGACCACGTCGCCGCCATTCTGCCTTGTGCATTGTTTTAATTATTATAGATGAGTAAGTTTTTTATAAGAAAAGCATTGTCTTTGGACGTTTTTATATTGTACCTATTGTATGTGTCATAATAAAATCTTAAAAATATGTTCGATTTTTTATTTTCTTGTAAACCTTTAAAATATATTAGACTTTAATAGTTCTTTATATACACTTAACAATAGGAATATAATAAAACATTTAAAAATATTACATTAAATCATCGAAATATACGAAGACAATAAGTATTCGCTATCTCCTAAAGTAACCGGTATATGCTCACGATTATTTTTTTAAATAGTGTTGTTTAATAGTGCCTTGCAAGATATACTGATTCCGGAGACTGCCACTCATTTTCAAAAATAGACCAAGCTCCATACATTTTTGCCCATTGTCCTTTAAACAGATAACTGCGCGACAGTAAGCGCACTCTTATTGGTCCGCAGCAATAATTTACACAGCGGCTATTGGTTATTTCTTGCGCTTCGCCGTTCACTATTTGCGGTGCAACAACATGGTGCCAAGAACGAAATATTGCATATTCTTTTTGTACTACGCTTTAGAAGATAGACTAGCTGAGCCAGCGACTTTGTCCACGTTTTCCCTGTTTTTTTTGCACAATTTCCACTGTTTCTTTGCTTCGGTTAGTAACATTATGATATTTTATAGCATGTTTTAAGCCTAAAAGCCTCCTCATAAATGGTGTACCCAACACAAAGATATTTTTTCAATTGTAACCAGTAATTCCTGAGAATAGCGCGTACAAACGAACTAAGTCTTTAGCTTTATAATATAAGTATAGATTTAGACTACTAATGCAAACATACTTTCAACCTTTAATCATAGTACTGGCACAGAAATTTAATTATCATCTATACATATAAATATTTGTCATTATCTGAACCAACTGAAAACTCTCTCTCGACTTTTGGCTCATGAGACAGGGTACAAACTACAAAATTCGTAATCACACCAGTCACGATGAGAATATGATCAACATTTCAACCGTCAAGTTAGTTTCAGTGGATATTAACTGACCACCAGTTTCATAAAGCTAATGAAAGCTTAATCCAGTAGCAACAGTTCTAGCGTGCCAGTCAGACATTTAACGGGTATCAAATATTAATCACTGTTGGCTGTGATTTCATGTTTTTAATTACGATGTCACAGCATGCAAGGTCATAGGAAAATTATTAGCTGGCCGGTATGGCCACAGTTTAGTCCTCAAAATTACCATAGCTATGAAAAATAGCGTTTGCGATCTAATCGTAAAGCAAATAAACTTTAATGGATAAACAAGTTCTAATGCAATTTTAATCTTCTATAAGAAGCGATTAATATTTAACAAAAGCCTTAATTAATTTTAATATCACAGACTGCATTAAGTTAATAGGCCATTCCTTGTTTTTTTTTAAATATGTAGACCCTGTTCCATTTAACACTGACATGAAATATGAAATTTTCGATGATGAAAGTAAGTATCGACTATTGGTATCAGGACACAATAAACCTAAGATATTTTATGAATTGAAAAATACTTTGAGACTAGTTGGCTTCGTGATAAAGCCTCATTGTTCAGTAACTTTATTGATTAAATATAATCAATGGGAGAACTTCAAAGATACATAGTTTCTCAAGTAACAACTAATTTAAACTCGTCCACTTCAACTATCGCCGAATTTCAAATTTCACAATATCCGAGGCGAATTGATGAAACAAACCGCTGACCCGAGCGAGCTGTAAGGACGCCATGTTTCTTATTATTCGTGTCACGACGATATTTACGCACAAACGCCGGCAGTGTACAAATAGGGGCCAAACTCATTTTTATACTAAGCTATAGCGGTCCTAATACAAACATTACACTAATTGTTGGCCGTGTACTCCACAATTATAGGCTCTCTCTACTTAACTGAATCCATCCCAAGAGATCGCAATCACGACAAAACAACGTAGTTCCCTCGTAAAAAAAGTCGTGTTAAAAATTCGCAAGCGAATCGGGATAATTTCATTGAAGAAAAGTGGAAAGATCTTTGAGGAAGGCCTATGACCAGTAGTGGCTGCTTAAACTAAGTTACTACCTTCTAAAAAACTAAAAAACATATTCATTATCCATTGAAATTGTCACATTTTTATTTCCGGGGCCGGAAGTCAGTTGAATTTGAATAAAGGTCGAATCAGTTAGCCATGGATCCCACAAAAGGGAAAGTGTGTCTAATATAAAAAGCATGGGAGTCTCGCTCGACACAAAAGAACGACTCAATATACGCAAAGTAATAATATAGTTATCCCAACCTACCACAAACCCCATATCATTATAACGGTACAGATCCTAGTGAGCAATAACGTAACGGATATCCCTTCTATTAAATGAGGGTCATTGAATGCAACCCATATAATTTTATTATGATAGCTTTATATACAAGATGCTTAATTGCATCAGTAAATAGTTATAGTTGGCATAAAAATATAGTATGTCAACTTCATTATGTAATTATGTAATTATATATTTTTATGGATCTCGACCAAATTAAAAACTTATACATTTTATTAGCCATCCAGTATTCTTGCAGATAGGTT
Source organism: Maruca vitrata (assembly GCA_039566165.1). NCBI lineage: Eukaryota > Metazoa > Arthropoda > Insecta > Lepidoptera > Crambidae > Maruca > Maruca vitrata. The sequence continues at coordinate 11,424,914 of CM076927.1, read as the reverse complement.
TTTACAACTCGAATAAATGGAACTAGTCAACAATGTTAATATATGTCACTAAAATATACTCACAAAAAGATAATATTTTACTCAGTAGTATTAACTTGAAAACAATAAAACTTATCTTGTCTAACAATCTGTCTACCGGCACATTAACTATCTACAAAATACAATATTCCCTCCAAATATATTCACCACAAACATTTATGTAGACGAAATATGTTAGTAATCGAATACTGTTACTTGTTATTTTGGAGCATAGGATTTCAGCATTAATTTTAATAAATCAAAATAATGAGCGAGCGATTTTTTAAGGAGAACTTGGAATAAATCCCCAAATTGCAACGGATTCGTATCTAATAAAAACAGTACCGATGACGTTGATAAAAATCCTTTTTTGTTCTGAGCCGCAGCGTGGTCTAGGGATGCTAAGAAACCTATATAAATTGGGACAGACCAATATGGCGCCTTTGAAACCCTCGTTGTCAATTCATTTCCAATTAGCTTAGGCACTGGCCGCAAAAGATAAGATACTTATAGTTGAGCCTAGAACCTTGTTAACCTGTCAATATGAAATCTCAAATTGATGAGGGATCAATTTGAGATTTCATATTGAAGCATTTTGTAGTAGACCAGTACTACATTTATAGCTAGCTAAAAATATGTTATTACGGATATTGGAATTGTTTTAAGACCAAAATATTGAGTCAAAACACCTTCAACCACCACATAGAGAGATTTTAGTTGTGATGCGACTTCGAAGTAAAATTTATCGGGAACCTGGGACATAACCCGACGTCGGGACACAAGCCCAACACTAGCGATATTGTTTTTCCCGTTCTCATTCAGCTGAGCAAACAACAGATGTCGCGGGGCCAAACATAGTTAAGTATCCTTCGACTCGGCACTGCAAAAAATGGACACGAAAAGCGAACGCATGGGGGTGGGGGGTTAATAAAGCTCCTTTGTGCTTATACACCGTACCGTAATAGGGTCCTAAACTAATAAAGCTGGGGTCCATTACTGCCAAGCCGCAACTCTATGACCCGGCCGGTTTAAACAGATTTGCGAGAGAAAAAAAAGTCACACCCTCCCATGTAGTTGACCCTTGTCTTTTGTTGGGCGACCCGATTCGCGCTCCGTTGGGCGTATTTGTTTTAGATCTAATTAAAATTCCGCGTTGAGATCTTAACGCCTGGGTGACTTGCGAGTCTACGGGCCTGTGCGAACAACACCCTGAGGTATTAGCTTAACGAACTAGAGTAGGGTCGCGTGGGGGCACGGCGCGTCTTTTACATTGTGTTATTTTTTGCCCAATCCAGGCTATATTAATCGGGTGTCGATCTTGAACGTCATCCTTACAGGCCTCTCTAGATTATTGTGCTGCTCTGATTTCAGTAGTCATCTTTGTATATGTATTTGTACTTATTTAAAACATAAATAAAAGTGACTGCACCTCCTAAAATTACAAACATACTATTACGGAGAAACTAAGTATAATTCGTAGCATCATTTCGGATGGAGTCATAGTAATAATTCGGTCGGAGGCGGTTATAGCCGACATTACCACTTGCCGCAACGATCCAACCTTTGCCAAACAATGCCACATTAACCCGCTTCAATTCAGTTCATTAGACGGAACAAATCAGGGGCTTTCTTTTAATGTACAAACTGTAATGAGACTTGACGCAATTCCGGGCGACGCAATTTGCGGCGTCGTAAAACGTGAGAGCCTTCTCTGGGAATTTGACATTTGATGTTAATGTCAAGCGATCACTTCGCACGTGAGATGGCGCTGTGAAGCCTACGCCATTTGCGAGCGGGTTCAACGTTGTAAGCTATAGCATTAGCCTAAAAATCGCTCACAGAGCTTTAAGCTTTCCATTGCGTCCAGAGGGCCTACCATGAGTTGGCTATCGAAAACTTACTTACGTTAAAAACCTATCGAGTTGTTTTTTTCATACGGCCGATTTTAGTTCTTCGCGTAACCACCAGCCGGCGCTGTACAAGTTTTTCATAGACATATTTACGTAGGCGATATCGAGCGCATAAGTTTTAAACTCATGGTAGCCCCACAGTTGCCATTCGTAAAAAACTATCGAAGCGAAACAAATAACCACGTTACATTTTCGGAATCGATCTTTAGGTGTTCCCATCTCGATTCCATTCTATGAAAATCCTAAAAGCTGATAGAAACAATAAAAGTTGCAACTATCGAATAGAACTTTGAGCATGCAGGTCTAACTTTTTAAGATAATTTTTCCGTAACAACCCGGGCCAAACCAAACACAATGTGACTTCTATTACAATGAAACTAAAGTTACCAGAAGTTTCACCGGCCCAGAGTACCCGTTTGGGTACATACTACGTTTTTATTACATCTAATTTTATCACAAACTTAGCTCCGCGACTTTTGCACAAGTAGAGAGACTGCGTTGTGTACTCTGTTGATATTTTCATTCGTTTAATGCATCTGTCGTGTTTAGTTCTGCGTAACATTGCTCGGAAATTCTAGTCGACATATTTTTCTAGGACCTTGTTAATCAAATAGCCTTTAACAGTGATGAGGAACATTATCGTTACAATTCCTCTATTATAGTGTTTTGTATTTTTCTCTGTTTATCTTAGTAAAGGTGAGCTCATTTTATTTGTTGTTTTCAATGCTAAAGGACACACAATGAGCCATTTTCTTTCCAATCTTACTTCGGCCCACTTTTGATACTCTTATATATAACATAGCTGATAGCTAGCACTTATTATACTTTCGCAAGTTTCCAGCGATTTTGAGTTTTGTTTAACATTAAAATATTTAATACAGTATATAATGAACGGAAACATTCAAGGTCCCGTCAATCAACATTTAAGAAACGCCAACAAAATCACAACAGTTTATAAGTTTTGAAAGAAATCCGGTAAGATGATATCTGTAATAAATATTTTCCCTAAAAGAAAAGACAAAACAGTCCGTATCATGCCTTCGTTTCCTTGCAACTGGCAACGTTTCTTATTTAGTTTGTAGTACGTATAGATGTTATAACGACAGAGGTTGAGGCTGGCTCATCAGCATGAGAAAGGCCGGGGCCGAGAGAGCCCCGCCCACCAGTTTTATTAGTCCCTTGTCCGGTGGCAACTTGGTAAAACTCCTGTCGGCACACAAATGTCGTGGTCCACTGACGACAAGGCACTGTCGACAGACCGATCGTCCATTTCAGAAGATCCGAGACTGCTAACCGTATTAAAGAACTACTTATACAGAAAAAAAAAAGATTCATGTTTATGTTAAGGACCTTTAGACTTTCACAAGTGTTTGCTCCGAACTTTCAGTCGTCTATCGACTTAAATAAGCGTAGCGACATTTGCATACCGTCAGTGTTTTCAAGATCTGTGTGGATACTCAAAGTCTGGCACTCGGAACTTAGTGAATAAGTTTTCCCAAGTAATCGAATCGTTCATGATTATTCGGGTGGTAAGAAAATAAGTCGCAATGGAAAGCAAGGGACTAAAAAATATTAAACTTTATACCTCGCTATAATGTTACTTAATCACGCTGCAACTATAAATAGAAATAAAGACGTGTGGCACTCGGGGACTGTCGCGGTATAGCTATTGCATAGCATCGTCCGATTTCGGAGCAGCTCGTCTCGATTCGTGCGAGTTTCGTAGAGTCGTACAATACGTCTAACCGCACGCACACAAACACCGTGCCGAAGTCTACCGAACTGAAACGACGTTAGACGATTGTGAGGTTTTTTCGTTATGGAATTTCTTGGTTCGGTCGCTGCGCTCAAAGACCGTGATAAAAGCTATGCAATAGCTTAAAAATGGGTTTGCAAGGACAAAAACCAGAAAAAGGTTTGCAAAATCGCAACCAAAATAAAAACCCAGACCAACAAATGTGAACAGTAATATCGCGGCACAAAATAGCGTTTCTTAAAAAAAGTCATAGTACGTTCAGCACCGCAGATTGAGACGGCCGTTACCTAAGAAGGCCAAGGGCCATTCAGCCCGTAGACTAGTTTTACAACACGTCAATGTCATCATAAAAATAACAAGTGGCCAACGACAATATTCGAGATTGTGACCGCCCGACGGCGATACAGGTCGGAACGACGTCGTTCGCCACTCGGAATGGCCACTGCCACCATTTGGTAACAGACCGAATTAATATTACGACACGTAAGAAAGCGGGAGTGAAAATTTGCTGGCCAAGAAAATCGGTTAGCGTCCCACGTAAGAGATTTGTCATGAACCCGCCTCTTGACTGTACGTAGAATGAGACACTCAACTGTAAAATATCAATGTAGAGGAGAGAACTGGCACATTGCAAAATATTATTGTGTACTAGCGGCCGCCCGCGACTTTTGTCCGTGTATTAATGGGTTTTAGTAGCAATGATGTATTAAAATAGCCTAGGTACATGCCTTGTAAAATTTGTTATTTATTTGTGAAAGTTACGTCAACGTCCTCCCTTCCAAGGTCGAATTTTGAAAAAAGTAGCGCTGGTGTCTTTCCAGTGTGCCAGCTATCTAGTATCTCCATACCAAGTTTTATGAAAATCTATAAAAACGTAAAAGTTCTCCCAAACTAATTTTCACCCCCCCAATGAACCCCATGGGGGTTGAATTAAAAAAAAATTGCCTATATGTTATTCCAGAGTGCCAGCTATCATCATACCAAATTTCATGAAAATCGGTTCAGACGTTTGAGCGAGAAAGAGTAACAAACATACATCCATACATACAAACTTTCACCTTTATAATATTAGTAAGGATGCGTAAATACAGATGTACCCTCTCTATCATAGTAAGCGCAGGGCCAATGGCTTAATGGAACTTACAATATACAATCAGATAACTTAGTAGTTTACTTTACGAGGAATCGCATCATCAATAAGCTACTGGTTAAAAACACACATAAGTATTAAGAATCCTATTCACTATGGAGTTAAACCTTTATATAATTTCTCTGAAATATACATTTTCCAACATGTATTTTCTAACTCCTAGTCCCACTAGATTATTCTAGGAAAATATGAAATCAACGTACAGTATCTTCACGGAATTAACTCATCTTAAGACTATTATTATTCAGTGGCTTGATAAGGATCACTAAACACAGCCGGTAACCTTTTCCATATTTACGAAGTATATTATTGTGTGTATTCCAATATAAACTTTCTTTACACAGGGTACCTACCAACCAATCTCATCAATCCCGTGGAGATTCGTAGCTCAAATTTCGCAGGCAACTTGTAGGCCTAAGCAAACACCAATAAATTCCATGTTATTCGGTAAACAAAAAACAAAAATCATACAAGAAAAATAAGGGAGTGGACCTTTTTTGTTTCGCATTATTGGCCGGTGTTATGAGATGAAACTTTCCGGTCGTGCTATAACAGAATAAAATCTGATGGACGGGCGAATGCCGAGCGGGACGTATATCATTTATGTGGGGGACAAATAAACGCGGCGAATTGACGCCACTTTTCCTAGGATGTCTTCTTTCTACTAGTATACTTCCAGTTTTTAGGAGTTTGTGGCCAAAGGGTAAAAAAGGAAACCTGGTACTAAGACTTCACTTGTCTGTTTATTGCTGCTGTTAATATCGCAACGTCAACATCCGATTACATATTTAACTTTTAATTATGAATGTGTATTACATCTTAAAGTAAAAAGAAAAAATCAAATGATCATACAACCCTGTAGATATTTCTCATGCGTTTATAGATTGACAATACTATAATAGTTTGATTCTACCATTTGACATTCCTATACCAAGGACAATTAAGGCAAGTTAAATATAAAATAAAGTATGTACCTAACTAATAGAGATAATAAGCGTATGTTATCAGAACGTACTAACGAGATCAATGTAAATACTCAATCGAAAAGCTCGCGTACTCTACTCATATTCCGATAATCCCTCATGATAATTTTGATTGCAGGTGCAATGTTTGAGGTAATTAAGCCGTGGAAGGATGTTTTGCCCACATTTTCCATTTTTTTGCCTTTTCATGTGCTCGACAGCCAAAGAAATTGCAATGCATTCGTGTAATTAACACTTTTTGCTGTTCGTGGTTATTCGTGTTGCACGGCCTTTTAGAAGTGTACGTTCTTATTATTTTTCATTCATGGTAATATTACTCTTGAAATATTTTAATAAAATTATGTTCTCTTCATTGTGAATACATAAAAATATTATAATGCCTTTTCTTTTCCTAACTGACTACGATGATAGCCTGGAGTAACGTTGTCATCATCACCGGATTTGCGGAGGAGCGGATAGCTCTCACCCCTTTATAATGCCTTTTCATCGATTGTATGTACGTTGTATGTAGTACGAGGTGTAAGCACACATAATTTCCACCCTATAACATACTCCAAAATTACCAACATAGGCCTTTGGGTTGAGCGCGACAGGCTCAATATGGTATATTGTACCTGTCGACCTCATATGTGTATCTCACTACCACCTACCATCAGATGAAATGGGGACATCTTGTTAGCCTAGTATATATAAAAAATAAACTTGAAAAACCATTTCAGCTACTATAGTTACCTACACAATTAAAGTGTATCATCGACATCCCGTGTACAAAAACCACCCATAAAAACTACACTATTCCCATAGCGCTCAAACTATCGGCTATCTGAGATGCGTCAAAAACATATTACTTAGTCCAATTCGGATTACAGAAGGGCGTTTGATGTCGCCCTCTGGTGCGTGACAAAGCCGCGGAAGCGTGTATCGGTAATCTACATTAGTCGACCGACGGCACGGCCCGGCGGATCCTTCCCGGGGTACGTGGGTTCTGTTCCCGCTATTTTGGCACGTATTGTTTTCCAGTAGGATAGGCTGTGCGGTCACATCAGTTGTTCGGGCTTGTGTACTCGACGTTGGCCGTTCGAGATTATGATTGATGGGTGATGCAATCGAACCGACTGAGGCCGAATTCACCATTAGCAACTAATAGGCCGAGAGCTTATATCTTCGTGTAGATTCGTCATACATATAGATCGCAGAAATTTCTGCGAAGTAGGTCAGGATTTAGTTGGTTCGATCGTCTCTCGAGTGAGAAACATATAGAATAGACGATGGACGCTTCATTCCGTAAGACATTAAAATCGGTATTGTAAACATCATGATCGCCCTAGTTTAGGGTAGGCCCGTGCCCTAGCAGTGGGGACGTATATGGGCTGATGATGGTGATGAAATATCATGATTGTGTTGACTTCTTTTTTATCACATGATACCTATTTACATAAATTATGAAAATATGTACACCTAATGAATGAACATTATGCACGAGAATTGTCATAGCTCTGTTCGTGCCCGAGATACTCTGCCTGTTTACGATCACTTCAATCAACAACCATTTCCAAACCAACTCCACATTTCACAAAAGAAAAAAATCAACTACGTAATAAGATAAACAGTACGAGCGTGTGATTCGCAAAAGCGACAGCATTCCGTCTCATATTCGCATGCCGTCGGCATCCCCTAATCCTGGGCCTTACTTAATCTTCGTGGTGATTGGTGACCGCGTGGGTTCCGTAGAATATTTTGCGAATCACGTGACAAGTATCCATCACTTTGGTTCAGAGTAATAATTGATGGTATTTTATTTGGGGGTAACTTAATTCGGTTTGTGGGGTCTGTTAAGCAACACCTAGTAACATAACAACGCTCATGACCATGACTGATGCAATCCACCTGTACCGATTTTGCTACTCCTAATATCGCGTATGCACCTATTAAAACCACTATTTAATAAAATGAAACGCGTAGTGTACATACATTTGGAAAGCACTCTCCACCCACGGCCATCTGATCCCAGACCAATAGGAAAATGAGTGTTTTTTTTTCGGGTTGTTGTTTGTCGAATCCACGACTCTTGGAACCGTAGCCAGGGTCACTAACAATTGTTCCACTGAGTCAGTCAAAGCACTCGGAAAATAATGATAATTACAATCTTTTCACTACCTCAAAGCAAACACTGAAGACAATAATCTACAGAACTACAGTGTCAAGGGAAATCAGAATGTCACGAATCTTCAATGAAATAACAGTACGACCCGACCATTATATGATATTCGGAGTTGTATGAGTAAAAACATTGTAATAAAATTGAACATCAAAATCAGAACAAAAGAAAGCCTTCACATATCAGAATTCATTATTTTAATTGAAATGCTAACCGGATTAACGAGATACGCCGAATAAGATATCAATTCACTTTATAAAAAGATGTACAAATATGACTGATACAAATAAATCGTTCATTATTTACAGTATTTTTAATTTATTTATTTAATAAATATAAATTAAACAAATAATGAAATGCGTTAGTCAATAAATATCTAAAGCTAAACCTATTGCTTCTCTTCAACGGGAAAGTGATAGACTAATCGATATTTTGTAAAGCTTTGAATTAGATACCTAACCTATGTTAACATTTTTTATTTTAGTAAGACCAGGATTTAATTTTCAACAAAGTATAATAATGTAACAATGAAGAAATCACTTATGTCCATATGGCAAATGTTTTGAACTTAATTCCAGCCAATATTCTAATCATCGTCATGACGTTTATGATAGTGCCTAATGTGTCTATCGGAAATATGAGTTTGTCTCTTATGATGAAGACAAATTTTCTACCACTGGTCAAAACCTCGACATAATCGGGTACATATCACCCCATAATCTCATAGTCCAACCCTTTCCATCCACGCATCACTTGAAATCCAATTTTGTTAGTCGTGAAACGGTTGTTTATGATATGTATGAGCCCCTAAAATATTCACACTGTAAATGCGATTCGTGATACAATTCACAGGGAGAAGTATCGTCCTCAAACTACATTTCATGATTTGCTTTGTCTAGCGAAAAAGGTGGCATAATCAAACTGAGTGATACGTACAATTTTCGCCGGGATATTTCGCCGTGAATCCCTGGTGATGCGAGGCGAATAATGTGTAAAAATACAAGGGACGTAGCGCTATTTTCTAATAATGTGCGAAGGAAAGTGACATTTCCTGACAGGCAGGTAAGACGTACCGGCAGGCCCGGCTCTAACGCCTAGTGTTAGGCGTACGTGATACGTTGCGACTGGTTATTATTTAGCGTGTGATGACCCATTTTGCCCCTTCCCCGGGATTTACGATACATTGTCCCGTTCCGGCTTGGAAGAGATATGCCGGAGCATGCCCATAACGGCCTGGAGCGTCTTCTTTTTTTGCTTTTCTTGATAATTCTCGTAAATATCACGGTAACGTTCGTATCGCGAACGTTTATAGATACAGATGTAACCAAGATGTATACTATTGGTTGGGCTTATTTTCTTGAATCAGTGAAGATGTGTGCCCTATTTTGAGAGGACTTGTTCAGTACCTCCATTTGCAGTTACACTTGAAACAATTAAGTAAGGCCAAAAATTTTGTTAGCGCGAGGCCCCACTTGAAGAGTCCATGGCCGAGTGGTTAAGGTCGTTGTTTGCTATGTGAGAGGTCGCCAGTTCAAACCCCGCCACGTACCACTGTGTTTTTCAAATTTTAAATTCGTGTGTAAGATTATTCGACGCTTTAAAGGTGAAGGAAAACATCGTGAGGAAAGCTGCACAACCGAAGTTATTCTCAACCCTCACTTGGCCAGCATGGTTGACTAAGGCCTTATCGCATTAGTTAAGGGGAGGCCTCTGCCCCAGCAGTGGGGGCGTATATGGGCTGATGATGAGGTCCCAGTCGCTCTTAATGTTGAAGGCTCTATTGGTTGAAGGGTCGAAGAGGCTGTATGAACCGGAACTGACCTGAGGCTCATCGTTGAGCTTCCGGTGGTGCTCGTGGCTCGGCTCTGTCGATCTCTTGCGCACCTCGTGGTGCGACAGCAGGTAGTAGTGTTTGAGGGACCCGATCTGTAACAAACAATATGCCTGTCCAATAGAAGGTACTATAAAAAACCGGCCAAGTGCGAGCGTTCCGTACCAATTTTGTCTAAAAAAATTCATGTTTGTATATTCATGTAGGGGCCCTTGAATAGTTAGTTGTTTTATTTTTTTTTTAGTGTTACGGACGCACAGACGGGCGGATGAACAGGGGATTTTTAGTAGTTACCCTTTGGGTATGGAACCCAATAAAGAAAAAATTCAAAGTAAACCTCGAATATGTGTATGAGATCTTTTAATGTCAAAACGCTTTAATGTGTCAAACAAGTAAATACATAACTTCGTTCGCGCAAATTAAATTGGATTGATTCATATAGTTTATGTTTTTAAGGGAAATGGAACCTAAATGTATAAAATTACACTTTTGTTTAATTAATTTTCATTTGAAGTTTTTAATCCGAAAATAAATCGCTTATCGCCAAATATACGAGTAACACACGACTAAAAAAATCATGTTATTTCTTCTCATACTATCACAAAATCAGATACGGGACGCTATTCCAATAATAACAGTTCTTGGTACTGAAGCGAATCCATTTTAAAATATAAAATTTCATGCAGCCAATTTTGTGTTTATTAAAAACGTAAATCAGTTATTCACCGCTCTAAAGTCCGAACAAAATTTGTATTTTAAAACATATATGATGCAAATACGCAAATAAATTTCATGAATAATCTCAATAAATGTATAAGAAATTTAAGCGCAGTTAATATTTTCTATTCTACAGGATTCGAATGGATAGAAACATAAACATTCTAATAATAACCTATTCATATATAGCCCCTAACTAATGTGAAAAATTGCAGTCTATTGACCACTATCAACAATCGAACGAACTTATCATTAACCCCTAGTGACCTATTCTTATGGCGTCAAAATGGAAAACAGCTCCTACACCGTTCATAACTATTTATCGCCGACAAAAATCCATCACGTCTCAATCGTAAAAAGTGAAATATTCAGTACAATCGCGCTCCATCACAAAATCTACCCCATTCTAACAAAAGGGATTAACGGAACTGACGTTGTCGTAAAACAACGGTATTTGAAAACATTTCGACTGTAATTTATTCAGATTGCCTGTCGACCGAAATTAGTCCCGTTGCGGGAGAAAAGTTAAATACTATATTTAAGAGGCCTCTGTGGCCAGTAATAAATACGGGGGCACGCGATTTGGCTATCAGAAACGCCATCTTTACTATTCCGTTTTAAGGGCCGGCTAACGAAGGTAGGGCCGCAAATGTCTTGGACACACAACACGAGGGGTTTTTACCAAATCACTCCTACAATTTGGTAAAAATACGTATTCATACTTTATCGAATCCTAAAACCACAATAAGAACTTTCGTTTTTTTTTTGTCGTTGGAGATGCCTGAAGGAAAGTATTTTAAATTATTTTTACTTAATTTCGAGAAGTTAACTAACTAACATACGCAGTTCAACTAATATCAAATAAGTGACCGCTAATATTGTTTCATTACTTAATATACAATAAGCGTATCAATCCATTAAGAAAAGCAAACAAAAGATCGCAAGGTTAAAATTCTTTGATATTACCGTTGTTTTACATTAAGTATTTGCTCGGTTTATTTCTCAAGAGTATGGCTTTAAATTGCCGTCGCAACCCTCATTTGCGATTCTCCCCGTAGTTGCTAACTAAACGAGCAATTTGAAGAACTCTAAAGTAAGATTCATGTTTTAGCAACAAAAGATAACGAATGCTATGGCTCAGCGGAGACGGCTCTCACCATAAAACTGGGTTTATTAGAGACCATAATCCCGTGTAATAATCCTAGATACTCTTAGAAGAACTTAGCGTCGTGAAGAAAGACGACATTACGCTAAATCCCCTCATTAATGAAATTTTCAACGTAATTTTAAATGTTGGGAATATTTTAATAAAGCTAGCACATTTTGTTTTGGTGAGTAAGAGCAAAATCGCTGAAAGAATTTTATCTAGCATGGCTTAATTTTAATAAGGCGTATCATAAAAATTCTAGTCATTTAATCTTCTCGGAGATTTCCACAAACTTTTCAATGCGCCAATTAAAAATAGTAGATCAAGCTAAAAGTTATTTCTATTTCGATAACTCAGTTAGCATACAAATTTGCCCAACTATATTGGGATTTGGCTGCCCAATAAATTCATTTGATAGTTCTTACTCTTAAACGAAAATTCAAATGTATTTTAGCAAAGTTGGGCTGCATGCCTACTGGGACCACTTATGTTCTACCCACCTGAGCTTTGTGCTAAACGCTTTTTAATGTAGACACGTACCGTATTAAGCACATGTAAAAGACCATCACTAACGATTGTGTGCTAATATACCACAACATAAATACTATCCATTTGCAATTGGTCTACGCAAGAGAGCGTTCAACCTATTGTCTATGTCTATTTGTTTCCTCTGAGACATGGCATGCTTAATTAACGTATATACTCAGAAATAATTAATTACAAGGAGAACGCAACAGCAAGACAAACAAACAACAGGACAGACGACAAACAAGGACATCTACTGCCATGCCGGTTGGCGACATAATAACAATCCGTCTTCAGAGATGTTGCCAGCCTAATTTATCTAAATTGCGATTAATTATTATCAAACCCATAGCATGATACGTGTCATTCATAGCTAGTGTTGATAACGACAAAAGACACTAATTAATGCATTCATTATGCAACTACATACATTAAATAATAAAAAGATGTAATATTTTGTTTTAACAACAAAACGTGCCATCCAAAAGATTAAGTGGAATTACTGTGAAGTTTAATGTAGGCCTAGCAACATTTGGGTAAAAAGTCTGGCAACATTGATCCGACTACATTAGTCATATTATAATAGCCTTAAGTTATTAGCTCCGACGTCCAACTAATTTAATTTAAGGCACCGATAGAAATCTAGGGCCAAAAAAGTGTGCTTGGTACTTGGAGAAAGTTCGTCATTATTACAGAATTATTCTTACCGCGCTCTTAAAATTAGGGATATTGGAGATTGAATTTATTACAACTTACACATAAGTGAAATCGAAAATAGAAATTTATTACATAGAAAATGTCTAAGTTTAAATAAATAACATCAATCATATTGGTAATCACCATTTTGCAAAATGCTACTTACACAGGACTATTTTTGAAATTCGAAAGGAGACAACAATTATTCCTCTTTACAAGAAGAAAGACTGTAAGTATTCCATTAAGATGTAACATAAAATATAAAAAAATATATATTGAATTGTGTCATACACCAAATTGAAAAGCCCGTTTCAACTGCTCTTTGTTATCAATATAGATTTGACCAGTCTATAGAACGATCATCCAGTTTCTAATACCCACAATTTAAAAGTTTGTGATACTTAGTTATCTACCTAAATTCCACCAGTCTCGCATGAAACAAGTCATCCATACAGCCCACAATCAATTATGACGTTACCAACGCAACATTACCCGCCGTGAAACATAAAAACCGCCACAACAACACTTAGTTTTGCCGCGAACATTAGCCAAAGGCCAGGCGTTAGTTAATAGGGCGCGTTAGGGCAGGTCCAATACTCGTAAAGCAGCCACATGGACCGACGAATTATTTAATTCCAGCCCTATAATATAGGGCCTATATTTTGTAACTAAGGACGCGTTCATATGGTAAGTGATATAATATGCCATCATCATCAATATTTTATTATATCCATAGAACGCCATGCATTTCGGTCTTCTTCAGGACTCCAGACTTCAGTTCAGTCTTATCCAGAAGTGTTTTTAATTGCATAGTTATTACATAAAATATTGATTGGCTGATGATGTGAGGTTTTATTTGCCAGTATTTTAATATTTGATGATGGGTTGTATTGCTTAGCGCTAAAATGCGAAAACTAATGTAAAAGAACGACGTTTACTTTTAAAAGTAGTTCAAAAATGATTATTGCTCGTATTGAAAACGAAAAGCGCGCAGGGTAGGCGGTCTAAGATATAAAACTAGGCATAACCTGTTAAACAGCTCCGAGGTGCGTATGTAATGCATCCACGTAAAAATCTATATGTAAACGGGACTTTACCCGGATAAATTCGGCTGGGAACGGATAAAACGGGCCGCGGTCCGGTAACACCGTTTTGTTCCTTTCCCGTTCTAGTGGAACTGCGGAATTTATTCCGTTCGTTCTATAATAAATTGCGTTAACGTATATTCGTGTTTCACTTAACTTCACAAGATATAAGATAATGCCCATAATTGTTTCTCGCGATTTAGGTTTTAACAGCAACTATTCTTACATAATGTCTGTTGCGCTCAAGCCTAAACTAGTGAACTGTTTTCAATAAAATTTGTCAACAGGTTGTTCATAGACGAAGACGATAAATAAACAAATTTTTACTAACTAAATTAGTTTAACAATGCCAAATTTTATGTGAGAGACAAATCAAATCAAATAGTTTTTATTGCAATTGTAGGTAAGCATACAGGTATGGATCTTAAACTAAGGATTGCACTGCTACAACTTGCCAAGTGGGTGGCGCGCAATATTTGTACAAATGTCAAATTATAAAGATTGTTAGCCATTATTACAGTCAGCATGCAATTTATAGTAAGACAACTAGAAGCATCGGGCGATCATCACAAAATGTACCTCATACATTATCAAAATTAAAAAAGTACCAACCATCTAAATTGTATTGTATTATGCAAATTTAATAAATGATAAAAAATCGAGATAATTCTACTCAACATTCAAACGCGTGCGTAAAGTACCTATGCGTTGGTACTTCCCGTTGCGAATGCCCTAAGGCAGCTAGCCCTTTATGCATCATAAAAGGTTTCCCACGATATTTTATTACATCAAATAATAATACATTCGCAATGACTCGGTAACACGCATCTTGACTATTCAATGAACCAAAATATAAAGCAATAACAACTGGCTCTCAAAGAGGGTCGTATGCAAATGTGCTCACTATAAATCTATTTTAATTTACATCCCACTACTTCCGAAGTTGGGCCGTAAATGATAAAATCTTACGGCTAACGCGGATTAAGCGACGTTTACTATTAAATTACGAAATCTCACGTTGCGGCGAGCGAGAGCTTAAAGAAGTTATGTGATAGTTTGGATATCGATAATCGGGTCGATAATTAAAACTTTTTAAATTATTAGTTTAATAAGGAATTAACAATTTATTTAATTTTTAGTCCAACAATGAGGGCCGTTACTGAATATATTATTCATGTATTCAGTTCTGATAACTTATAAAAATCAATCTGTAATTGTAATATTTATTACTTTTTATATTTTATGTAATAAACTTGTAAAAATTGCAAAGATAATGTGCATAATTTAGATTAGGTATGCTTTTATTTGTATTTTTTAAAACGCGAAAATCACAATTAATTTAAATTAGCAATCATAAGCGAATACATAAAATATATATTATCACACCCCACTAAGTCGATCGCTTAAGGATCACACGACTTTCAGTAAAAACCTTTACAAAAAATCATTACCGTAACGTGAAAGCATTATTAGCGTCCATGAAACTCGCTCAATTTACTCGGATGACTTATCGATACCGAAACACGGCCGCTTAACGCGTTCCCTTTATAATCCAATAACTGTTATTTAGGCGGTAGTTCCTCTGACGCCAAAAAATCCCTTGCGAGCATATCCCTTGCTAATGTATTCATGTCGGAGCCCCCATTCAACGGCGAAGCACGCCGGGAAATAACACAGATCGTATTTCAAACTGCAGCGGACAGGCATCCGGATTGTCAAAGGAAATCATTGAACTGAGGTTTTGAGATGGAGATTACTATACCCTTATCAGGTAGGGATGGGTATCGTACACGTTACGTCAAATCATAAAGTTTACTCACCACATCCGGATTGTGTAATGCGCATTTGGAAAATAAGATACACTAGCTTACAGCCCGCGAATGCGTCCGCGAATATTAGGTAATACGTAATAAATATTCCCTGAAATCGAAGCTCGAATATAATTCGCATCAAGAATATATTAGAAAGGATTGTTAAATAGGTATTAACAAGAAAGCCAGCTGATACCCCCTGACATTGCCTCCATCGCCCCTACACCTAAGTATGTAAAAACTGCAACATAACTTTTTGAGTTACTCCTGAGTTATTGTTACGAAAACGAATTGCCCATCTCTAACACCAAACTTCTGAATAAACCTTAGTTCAATAAACGCCTTTGAAACAATGTGTATGTTACCGGCCAAACCCGATTTCAGGACAAACTAGTTTAGCCTAGGCCAAACTAGTTTGTCCTAAGCCCGTCAGGATAAACTGGTATAGCCTAGTCCAAACTAGTTTGTCCTAAGCCCGTTAGGATAAACCAGTTTAGACTAGGCCAAACTAGTTGATCTTGATATAGATACGCATTATCTAGGATATACTGGTATGGCCTTTTCCATACATAGTAATATGTCAAGAAAGTCAAAATAAATAGATTATCCAAATAAAATCCTCCGCAATAGGAAAAATAATAATTTTTATTATACTATAATCTTATTTCTTGTTTCTTATAAAGATAGGATAAACCTTCTGTTAACAAAAATTTAATTTTAAAATTGTGATAGCATGAAAATTAAAGGAGTTATAGTCAAAAACATATTTTATTTTTCTCTACTCCGTAACTGAAAATTTCGGCATGTGATTATTTGGAGCAATGTGAGAGTACGCAGTATAAAGAGACCCAAAACTATTGTATTGTGTATAAATGTTATAGGCAATGTGTATAATTCAGGCATTCTATACAATGCCTAGGAAATGTATAGAATGCCGAGGTTGCTTAGGCAATGTATGAAATAATACTCAATGTTTGAAGTATTTCACACTTTACCTAGGAAATGTTTAGAATACTTAGGCATTGTATAGAATGCCGGTTGAAGCTTAGGTAATGTATTTAATAGATTTTTCTTCTCCGTAATTTGGTTAGTTAGATAGCCAACTGCCTCGTTGGTCTATTGGTAGCAAGCGCTGCGTAAGGACCCGGTCCTCGGTTCGAGTCCGGGGTCGGGCAAAATTTGTACAGTTTTTCTGTAATGAAATTACTCAGCCCGGAGTTAGAAAGTTGGCGGTTGAACTCCCGTGCCTCGGAAAGCACGTTAAGCCGGTGGTCCTGCGCCTGATCTCTCATCGGTCATGTCGGATTGCCGTCTCACCGAACTATGAGAGTAAGGGAACAGTGAGTGCACTTGTGTTTGCGCGCACACTTGTGCACTATAATATGTCCTGCGCACTTGGCTGATATCAATTGAGACCGGCCGCCATGGCTGAAATCGGTCGGACGCCTTATTTATAGTTAGATAGGTACTGATCTTTTAAGAGCTTATCCTAATTTTAACTGTCACAAGCAGATTAAACAAGAGAGAGAAGCTGATTAAACATATTGCATTTTATCGGTTGGTATGCCGTGTTTTTTACGTAGAGAGCGTTTGTCACATAGGAGTTCTAGGAAAAACTAGTTCGGCCTAAGCCAAAATAGTTTTTCCGTCAAAGGTATATATGGGTGGTTTAAAAAAATTTAACACAAAGAGGACTCTTTTTTAACTCAGTCTAAGGTGCCGGGAAGTCCCGAGCCCGCAAGTACTACATAGTTTATCCAAGGCTAAACGAGTTTGTCCTGAAAAGTAGTAGTATAAGTTATATATTTAAGTTAATAGATTTTATACAATGCATATGTACCCTACATAGTACAAAATTAGGATAAGTTTCAAATTTGTTGGGTTTTGTTTAGTTTTAGCCCTCATAATTATTGCGTTACCCGACAAGGATAACTAAGTATTAAGATCCTGTTTTAACATCAACACCTGTAACAACACTTAGTTCGCAATAAAAACTTTGACTTTGACCTTGACTTTGAAATCGGGTTTGTCCGGTAACATGTATGTATATGATCAACAAATTGCAACTACATATCTAGCTATCACTGTTCTTGAGTTAAAGCCTGGTGACAGATGGACGGACGGACCATTCATGGGTTAACGGATGGACTCAAAACCAATGCTACCTAACCCCTCTACGCAAAGCAATAACATATTATTCAAAATATACCGAGGTTAAATTTGATTAACCCGTTCAAAATCAACATTTTGAACTTGACATTAACAGGAACATTACTTTGTCTGAATAATAAATAAAATAAAAATGTTTAAGGTCCTACCCGTGGTCGTTCATTATACACATTACCTGATGCACTTTGGGCATTTTATACAATACCTAGGCAATGTGTGAAATTGATCGTATTATACACATTCCCTGAACGTTTTAGGCATAGAATACCTAGGTATTCTATCCAATACCGGATTATACCCCATGCCTATAACATAAATATACATAACTATCTGTGCCCGCGACTTCGTTCGCGTGGACTATGAGATTTTTTATGCAAAAGTTTTTGCCCAATGACTTCCGTTCCCGTGCGAATTTTGCAATATGGGGGTGCAAGTAAACTTAAAAAAAAATCAGGGTTTCAAGGGTTGAAAGGGGGTTAAAACTTGAAAATTATTATGGAAAATATAAAATATTACTTACTCTATATTTACACACCTACTAATGTATTTTTTGTGTTTTTTTCAATTTTGGGGTTGTTTGCAAGGGTTGTAAGATTTTCAAGGGTTGAAAATATTTTAATATGAGGTCATTGTGTTAGAAACCACTTCACGACTTCATCACTTACTATTAGACATGTTTTTATCGATTCAAGTTTTTCGATTAAGATTTGTTTACACCCTTTAAAAATAATAGGCGCAGTTCAGATCATTTTCTCTTTTGAAGTTATGGGGTACATAATACTCATATGATTATTTCTTTTTATTATTATTTGTAAGGCTGCGTCCCCAGTAGGCAAACTGTTAGCGGCCGACTGAGTATGCGGCGTACCGATTTAGTACGCCCTTCCATATATTTGAAATGGAGTGTCCACATTCTGCTTGTTTTGCGCTCACTATACGCAGTTTGCAGCGTTACACGCGCTGACTATAGCAGTGAGCGGCCGACTCCCACCAAAACCGATTCTAGTCGGCGACGGCGACATGGTTGTTTGGCGAAATTGGTTAGGGTTTGCAGCTAACTCAAATTTCAGTTTGCCACAAATTTGCGGCTAACTCAGTCGGCCGCTAACAGTTTGCCTACTGGGGACATGGCCTTAAAGTATGATTGTTTGTATTATCATTTATTATCCACTAGCGGCCGCCCGCGACTTTGTCCGCGTATTAATGGGTTTAAGTAGCAATGATGTATTAAAATAGCCAGCTACCTCCATACCACGTTTTATAAAAATCTATGAACGTAAAAGTTTTCCCATACTAATTTTCAACCCCCCCTACCCAATGAATGAAATTAATAAAAATAGCGCTGGTGTCTCCAGAGTGCCAACTATCTCCATACCAAGTTTTATAAAAATCGACAAACACGTCAAAAGTCTCCCACACTAATTTTCACCCTCCCCCCACTCCAATGAACCCCATGGGGATTGAATTAAAAAAATAGAGCTGGTGTCTCTCCGGAGTGCCAGCTACCTCTATACCAAGTTTTATAAAAAAAGAAACACGTAAAAATTCTCCCATACAATTGTCACCCCCCCCCCAATGAACCACATGGGGATTGAATTAAAAAAAAAGTAGCCTATATGTTATTCCAGAGTGCCAGCCACCAGCATACCAAATTTCATGAAAATCGGTTCAGAAGTTTGAGCGTGAAAGAGTAACAAACATCCACACATACATAAATACATCCATACTTACGGACTTTCACGTTTATAATATTAGTAAGGATAATTTTTAACGATATAATAATTGTAATAATTAAGACATTATTGCTTACATAAAAAAAACATTTATTTCTTGCCAAGTATAGTATGATTGCACGAATGAAAACTTAACGACGAATCATTATAAGAAGTAAGAAATAAGATTATGGTATAATAAAAATTATATTTTATCCAATTACGAAGAATTTTATTTGGATAATCTATTTATTTTCACTTTCTTGACATATAACAATGTCTGGAAAAGGCCATACCAGTTTATCCTAGATAATGCGTATCTATATCAAGATCAACTAGTTTGGCCTAGTCTAAACTGGTTTATCCTAACGGGCTTAGGACAAACTAGTTTGGACTAGGCTATACCGGTTTATCCTAACGGGCTTAGGACAAACTAGTTTGGCCTAGGCTAAACTAGTTTGTCCTGAAATCGGGTTTGGCCGGTAACATGTATACGTTTTAATAGCTTTGGCTTAGTCTATTTGAACAACAAGCTATTCTGTGTTTCTTGGAAGCTAGTTCGTAGTCTTATTGCTTGGATTGAATGCGAAAGGCATGGCCTATACGTGTCTAGCCTGAGAAGTTAATGGAGAGTGTGGGCATAGATATTACCTGTACGTACGTACATACTTTAAACTATATAAAATGTGTTGTCTTAGAAACTTATAGACATAATACACAGCAATAAATACTACCTAAGCATACTTATTAACGTATTATTACGGGCCATCATAATTTCAGTCAGTTTTACAATGCCTTTTAAATAAATGTGTGCAATTATCAAATTTTTTTGTGCACCCTCTGCAAGCATACTTATTAACAGCAGACAGAAAATGCATTATTTAACAGCTTTCCAGCGATGTATTTGAATTGCACTTATCATTAATTAAAATAAAATCCTGAAGAAAAATAATCTCCCACTGCAATTAGGGGCGGTACAACGTCAAATAAAAAAACCAAAAAATAACATTATCACACCAAAATCGGAAGCGAAGCCGACATCAAATAATAAAGACGCGCACCAAACATGGTCGGAGGAAATTCGCCAAAATGGATTTTACCGGGCGATTGAACCGACAAAGAAACTCACGGGAAATAAATGGTATTGATGATACGAAATATACGGCCGTAAATCCTTATGGGGAGGTGTTGTAGCGGTAATCCGGCGAGTCCGCGGTGCTAGTCGCCTATCGAGATGTTGGATGGAGGATATCAGGGTTAAAGATGGCTCTTTGACTGCGATTGATAAGGTTAATTGACACGTATGGAGGTTCGGGTAAGATCGTTGTTGTATTGCGTTTGTGATCTAATAGCATGTTGAGATATAGGTCATATACGAGTAAAGCATTATGGTTTTAAAGTTGTTTCCTTCTTTAACAGATGATTACACCAGTGAAGTAGCTGTCTGATCCCCATCTATTTTTCTGATTGTGTACAGAAATGCCCCAAAAGATAAAAACTAATTCAAAGATTACTATTGTAGCTTAATGTTAATTCTTGAATAAACTCATCTAGAACTGAATTGCACGAACGGACCACAAAGTGTTACTTTAAGACCGTCCATCTTCCTTTCCAACCACGAAAACCAAAGACTGTTCTTTACAATCTAGCAAAGTGGCGCCATTAAAAGGATCTCGACGCACATCGCCACGTGATTCTCAGCACGTCCACAACACGAACAATAGTGTTGACCATCAAATCCCGAAAGGGTTTATCTTTACGGCCCCAGCCAGCATTGTGCCAGTTTAAAGGTAACGCCAGTATATCTGGCGAGATAGCGCGCCGGTTTATGAAACATATTCGACGTTTATTACCGTAAGTTTAGCCGGACAGAACTAACGGCCGAACGCTCGGATACGGTATTACCTGAACGGTGTAATTGGGGACCGATTAAGGCCAGCAGAGGCTAAAGGTGTTTACACATGAAAGCCACTTGGTGGGATTGCGGGCTGGCCCATAGGTTGCGGGAGGTGGCCAATGGAGAAATTGACTGGCGGTGGTCTATCGATGTAGTGTCGAGGAGATAGTGATATCTGGCTTTCACCTTGGTCGAAATAGGATTATTTAATTGCAGTAGCTAACTGGCGTATTTAAATGTTCAACTAGTTAATATGCCCACTGAAAGGAATTGATGGTAGGTATTCATTAAAATATTTGATTATTATTTAGGTACTCGGCTCAGACACTTTCTCTCAATCCGCTTCTGTGGGGCTACCATGAGTTTAAAACTTACGCACTCGATATCGCCTACGTAAATATGTCTGTGAAAAACTTATACAGCGCCGCTGGTGGTTACGCGAAGAACTAAAATCGGCCGTATGATAAAAACAACTCGATAGGTTTTTAACGTAAGTAAGTTTTCGATAGCCAACTCATGGTAGGCCCTCTGGTCGAGACTAAGACTGAGATATAGTCAATATGATTATTTCCCCCTAATTTATTGATGTTTTCAGTCCAGAAACTACTAAGTGAGGTCAGCATTAAACGTTTGACGT
Organism: Maruca vitrata; assembly: GCA_039566165.1. Lineage (NCBI taxonomy): Eukaryota > Metazoa > Arthropoda > Insecta > Lepidoptera > Crambidae > Maruca > Maruca vitrata. The sequence continues at coordinate 11,402,712 of CM076927.1, read as the reverse complement.
TTATCTTGACGAAAAGGACAAACGTGTTCAGTATTTTTTTTTCCTAACTGACTTACGATGATGGCTTAACGTGTCCTCGTCATCATCACTGGACTTGCGGGGGAGAGGATGGCTCTCACCCCTAATTCAGTTACCTATGATACTTTACTAGCTTTTATATCCCAGTAAAAATGCATTGTAAAGAATTAAATTAAATGCAGCTTTCGATCCAATGATTAAGCAATGAGCAGATACGGATCTCATTTTTAAACTTCTATTCTGATTGAACGAAATGGTAAATCGAAAATAAACCAACATTGTATCGGCGTTCAGACATGCCCGGTATAAATAAGACTTTAGTATATAAGACCGCAGTAGCAAAGATACCAAATTAAACTTTTCTGTTCGAGCAAAGGTACATAATGTAAGTCCATTGCACTGTGGATGCAACATAGAGCTGTCCAGATTTTAACATATATCAACTTGTCTAACTGTCTATGGATGGTCACACTTTTTAACAGGATATGTGGTTTTTATGTAATATACTGCACTTATTCCAAGTAACTAGCAAGGTAACACATTTAAAATAAGTAACATACCTATAATGATAGTATTTTTTATTATTTGCCCGAAACGTCGGGTCTCTAATAAGTTCAGACTTCAGAATAACAATACACGCGAGTTTAATACGTAAAATTAATGTTATTAAAACCTACGATGATGATAAAATACGTTAACTACAAAAACCTTACGTTTGAGATATTTTGAAGTCTGAAATCCTACAAAGGAATTGAACATTAAATAATATTATGCTTATGCAATTCTACTATGTATAACACATAGACAATTAGTATTAGTAAGTTAATGATGTCTTTACAAAAATAAATGACAACACTCGAAACGATAACAGATGTCATCCTAACCGAGTTTAAGGTTCAATATTGCAATTATTCGTAAATAGGAAATAGGAATCCAGTCAGATTGCCCGATAGCTCCCGCTCATCACTAAACCGCACCACTATCCAGTCTTTTAATATTCAAGATCGCACATTCGCGATCGCGCCCGCATGGCCGGTCTATTTTTCACGGAACCCACAATTTATGTACCCGGCCGAAAACGGTGCCACAGATATATGACACAGGATTAACTTATTAACTGCTTAAAACGCCCCACTTTATGCCATTCCGGATTTATAGTCGCGCCCTAGTTAGTCTTTGATTACGTTTTTAATACGACGCTTTGATATTCAATAAAGTTTACGGCTGGAAGTAAAATTTAGTTATGAAATACTCCCAGAGTACTTCGTTGGGGATTTTTATTTGAAATATATGAGGTTCTGCGAAAATTGAGTAGTCTATTTTATACGACAAATTCCCTTCTTGCAGACTTACGATTGTTGTCGTTTCCTTAAACCAACAAGAGTAATAGCCATGTTTGGGTACATTTGCGATGGTTTTATTTTTTTAAGTTGACATACAATAGTTTTAGTGCTATGGGCAAATGTATACTTCTTCTTCTTATCGTATGGTTGATGAACAACCTGGTGTCAGAGTTTAAACCGCCCGTAGGCCTCTGACATGGCTTCACACACCGTTGAAAAATCTCTCAGGTGTGCTGGTTTCTCTCAGGTGTGCTGGTTACACAAATTTATACTGACCACCAATAATATGGCTGTTTGTTAATAAGTTCAGAAGCGCGTGACTACACGTTAGAGCTACACTGCGATAGCAATTCTCTTTAGTTATTCCTCTATTAGAGAATCCTGAATTCCGTTTAATTTAAATGTTTGGTTTAATACACCATTTTGTGGATTGGAACTTGTTTTGTTCTAATCTGTTTCAATTTCACTAATTCAAGCCGGCAAATTCGTTTACTTAGGGTCCCTCTGCGCATTTAAGGTGGGCAGTAACTTGAAATTATTTTCAATTTAATCGTTTTACGTGTTGGGTATTGGGACTAAGGCCTTATCGCCCTAGTTTAGGGTAGGCTCGTGCCCCAGCAGTGGGAACGTATATGGGCTTATGATGATGATGATGATGACGTGTTGGGTATGTTTGGTTTAGCGGTAGAACGAATTTAGCTTAGGCTGCGTTACTAACACGATCGTAACTAAATAGATAAGTATCCATGATCAATTTGCAATAATTTACATTTCGCAGTCATCTAAAATAATAATATTTTTATCATTTTACGGCTAAAAATAATTAAAATTTTATCAGTCTATGTATTTTAATGTACAGTGTGTACGTATGTATCTACCACAGAAGAAGAGCATTGGTTTATTCAAGCAGATGATGATGAATGCGACGATTTTTCAGTTGTTATTGATAGAATAGTAAGTAAAAAGTGATTAGTGTTTTTAACTATTATGTACCCTGCATTGATGATGTGGGCATGTTTAATCGCTAAGTTACTATTTAAGCACACATGAATTTTCAAATACTGCCCACAAATCGATTACCTATATTTAACGCCTACATACATGAGTACTGAAACAAAGAACAGTTTTCTCAATAAATCTTATAATAAACTTAACTCAAGTCCATTCTGACCTCATACGTCCGCTAGAAATAACTTTAACTTAAACTAGCTATATACCTACATACGAACGAAATATCTCAGACTCCCCGTTAAATTTTACAGTTTCAACATCATACGGACAGGTAATTTCCCGTAGAAAAGTGCTTATACCAACTTCTCGAGATATGAAATCTTTTTACCGTAGAAATGTAAAAGCTGAATACAATTTTGATTTCTTTTCATTTTGTTAAAGTATGAAAGTTAGCACCTACTTTGCCGACCGACTTTTGGCAAAATGTACTGACGGAGAATTTCTTAATTATAGACGTTATTTATAATTGTATTTCATTTAATAGAATAAGTTTACTTTTATAGACCTAACTTGTGAAGGGTTTAATAAATGATTTGATTTGAATCTGACATCATGGTTGAATGTACAAAAATTCTCTGCTGCTTTGATATAATTTTCAAAATTAGCAGTCTCCGTAAATATACAACCTCCATAAATAACCATAATAAAAGCCCTAAATGTTCGCAAGTAAAATATTGACGCAATGGGAGATCATTAACAGGCCTGGAACGTCGACAAATCTCCACGAAGCAGCTCAGAAATCCCATTGAACCGGGGCAGAGGTGAAAATTCTATGTAGTTATACAAAAATTCACCGAGCCAGTGCGAATTCGACTCATGTACCAAGGGTCCCGTACCATTATAATTTAATTTAATTGCAACTTTATGAAGTAAGTACACGACTAAATATACGGTTAACATTTAAGGCATCTACATGTTACTGTTAAGAAAATTTTACAAATAGATCACTTCATTTACTCGATCTAATTCCCGATCGACCTATTTCCCTTTTAAGCCACGTCTATAAGCTTTTCTCAAGAGTAATCACGAACCGTCTGGCGCGAAGACTCGACGAATTCCAACCACCGGAACAGGCTGGATTTCGGAGCGGATACGGCACTATAGACCACATCCACACAGTGCGGCAGATTATACAGAAGACTGAGGAGTATAATCAGCCCCTGTGCCTAGCATTTGTGGACTATGAGAAAGCCTTCGACTCGGTTGAAATCTGGTCAGTTCTGGAGTCCCTGCAGCGATGCCAAGTAGATTGGCGATACATCCAGGTGATGAAATGTCTTTACCAAGCCGCGACTATGTCCGTCCAAGTACAAAATCAGCAAACAAAGCCCATACCATTGCATCGAGGAGTGAGACAAGGAGACGTCATCTCCCCGAAGTTGTTCACAAATGCAATGGAGGATATGTTAAAGACGCTGAACTGGAAAGGACGTGGCATTAACGTAAATGGTGAATATGTTACCGGCCAAACCCGATTTCAGGACAAACTAGTTTAGCCTAGGCCAAACTAATTTGTCCTAAGCCCGTTAGGATAAACCGGTATAGCCTAGTCCAAACTAGTTTGTCCTAAGCCCGTTAGGATAAACCAGTTTAGACTAGGCCAAACTAGGTGATCTTGATATAGATACGCATTATCTAGGATAAACTGGTATGGCCTTTTCCAGACATTGTAATATGTCAAGAAAGTCAAAATAAATAGATTATCCAAATAAAATCCTTAAAAATTATAATTTTTATTATACTATAATCTTATTTCTTACTTCTTATAATTATTCGTCGTTAAGTTGTCATTCGTGCAATCATACTACATATATTTGGCAAGAAATAAATGTTTTTTTTTATGTAAGCAATTATGTCTTAATTATTACAATTATTATGTCGTTAAAAATTATCCTTACTAATATTATAAACGTGAAAGTTTGTAAGTATGGATGTATGGATGTGTGGATGTATGGATGTATGTGTGGATGTTTGTTACTCTTTCACGCTCAAACTTCTGAACCGATTTTCATGAAATTTGGTATGCTGGTGGTTGGCACTCTGGAATAACATAAAGGCTCTTTTTTTAAATTCAATCCCCATGTGGTTCATTGGGGGGGGGTGAAAATTGTACGGGAGAATTTTTACGTGTTTGTCTATTTTTATAAAACTTGGTATAGAGGTAGCTGGCACTCCGGAGAGACACCAGCGATATTTTTTTTTAATTCAATCCCCATGGGGTTCATTGGGGAGTGGGGGGGGGGGGGGGGAAAATTAGTATGGGAAAACTATTACGTTTATAGATTTTTATAAAACGTCTGGTACGGAGGTAGCTGCCTATTTTAATCATTGCTACTTAAACCCATTAATTCGCGGACAAAGTCGCGGGCGGCCGCTAGTGGATAATAAATGATAATACAAACAATCATACTTTAACAAATAATAATAAAAGAAATAAGAAATAATCATATGAGTATTATGTACCCCATAACTTCAAAACTGAAAATGATCTGAACTGCGCCTATTATTTTTAAAGGGTGTAAACAAAACCTTAATCTAAAAACTTTAATCGATAGAAAACATATCTAATAGTGAGTGATGAAGTCGTGAAGTGTTTTCTAACACAAGGACCTCATATTAACATAATTTCAACCCTTGACACTCTTACAACCCTTGCAAACAACCCCTAAATTGAAAAAACACAAAGAAATACATTAGTGTGTAAATATAGAGTAAGTAATATTTTATATTTTCTATAATAATTTTCAAGTTTTAACCCCCTTTCAACCCTTGAAACCCTGAATTTTTTTTAAGTTTACTTGCAACGCGATATTGCAAAATTCGCACGGGAACGGGAGTTATTGGGCAAAAACTTTTGGATGTAAAATCTCATAGTCCACGCGAACGAAGTCGCGGGCACAGATAGTTATGTATATTAATTATACACAATACAATAGTTTTGGGTCTCTGTATTATACTGCGTACTCTCACATTGCTCCAAATAATCACATGCAGAAATTTTCAGTTACGGAGTAGAGAAAAATAAAATATGTTTTTGACTATAACTCCTTTAATTTTCATGCTATCACAATTTTTAAATTTAATTTTTGTAAACAGAAGGCCATACCGGTTTATCCTATCTTTATAAGAAACAAGAAATAAGATTATAGTATAATAAAAATTATTATTTTTCCTATTGCGGAGGATTTTATTTGGATAATCTATTTATTTTGACATTCTTGACATATTACAATGTATGGAAAAGGCCATGCCAGTATATCCTAGATAATGCGTATCTATATCAAGATCAACTAGTTTGGCCTAGTCTAAACTGGTTTATCCTAACGGGCTTAGGACAAACTAGTTTGGACTAGGCTATACCGGTTTATCCTGACAGGCTTAGGACAAACTAGTTTGGCCTAGGCTAAACTAGTTTGTCCTGAAATCGGGTTTGGCCGGTAACAAATACATCTCTCACCTGCGATTTGCAGATGACATCGTCATTCTGGCAGAGACGCTGCAGGACCTACAACAGATGCTGAATGACCTGGCTGACAATTCTGCGCGCATCGGCCTACGGATGAACTTGGACAAAACCAAGGTCATGTTCAATGAACGTATACTACCGGAACCGATTGCAATTCACGGCACCGTCCTCGAAGTTGTTCAAAAATATGTGTACCTCGGGCAGACTATGCAGTTGGGTCGAAACAACTTTGAGGACGAGGTGAATAGAAGAATTCAGCTGGGTTGGGCAGCATTTGGGAAACTTCGCCGAGTCTTCTCATCGTCAATCCCACAAAGCCTTAAGACGAAAGTCTTTAATCAGGAGCCGAAACGTGGACACTGACGGCACGGCTGGTCCACAAGTTAAAAGTCGCTCAGCGGGCTATGGAAAGAGCTATGCTCGGTGTTTCTCTGCGGGATCGAATCAGAAATGAGGCGATCCGTCAGAGAACCAAAGTCATCGACATAGCTCATCGCATTAGCAAGTTGAAGTGGCAGTGGGCTGGCCACATCAGCCGTAGAACCGACAACTGCTGGGGTAGACGAGTTCTGGAGTGGATACCGCGTCTCGGCAAACGTAGTGTAGGACGCCCGCAGGCCAGGTGGTGTGACGATCTGCGCAGGACGGCTGGTAGGAGCTGGATGCGAGTGGCCGAGGATAGAGAGAAGTGGCGTGCATTTGGAGAGGCCTATGTCCAGCAGTGGACAAGTATGGGCTGATGATGACTCGATCCAAGGAGGTACTAAAAGTTACTAATCAGCTATTAAACTTAAACAATGCTAACTAACTATTCCATATAATCGTATGCAAATATCTTTTATCAATCGAAATATCAACAACATGACACGAAATTAATTAATACGTTTGAAACCTTCGTAAATCGGAATGAAAACATTTTTCAGCAATACCATACATCTACCACGTAATTTGGAGTCTAATAAAGATTGACGCGCACAATGTAACACGGAGCAGTGTAACAATGCAAAGATTTATAGCCCAGTCGCGATATTTGTACGGCGACGGCGGGGTACATACGTCATAGTCTGAATATTAAAGCCGAACATCCCAGCAGAGATTAATATGTCGTCACTCGCACTTTACGGCGGCGAGGCACGCCGGCTGGCGCGGGCGGCGCGAGGTAAGAGATTCTGGCGTTTGGAGTAAGTATACGAGATACTTATTTGGCGGTGGAAGGAGAATATACCACAGGTATACATTACTAATTGCTTATTTGTTAGTACTACTGAAAGCAACACCGGTCCAGGTCTTGGACCGCGATAGTTCAAGACCCGCGATTCAAGTCCCCCGTCCAACAGGATTATAATGCTATATTTTCCAACTTTAAACTGTACACACTACTAACTACTGAAGAATTTAGTAGAGGCATGTCGTTGATTAGCAAAGTGTGATGAATTTGTGTGCTAGTGCGTGTAACGACCTTCAAATTGGCTAAAACATACAATCCTACAGGCATTGTATGACAAAACTATTTACTCCAGCTTAGTGTACTATGCTCATATTGCTCATGTTGTTGACATATTCTACTATAAAGCTTTTTGACTTTAAAGCAGAAAGTAAGTAGACATCGATCACGATTTACTACATCTATACACTACAAGCTACTATTTTCTACTTACTGTTACTTCAATACAGACAGGCAATCGCCATACCAACTCCAACCCAACCCTGTATAAATCCTAACCCCGCCACGCGCCGCTCCCTCGCGCCACACACAGTCCGGGTTGGGTCTCTTTCGTTGGCCCCGCGCTGACAAGGGTCCAAATCAGAGATATTAATTTGTAGGGTGCGCTGTAAATTAACCGTCGCGAGTTCGTGTAACCGAGTTACCCGCGGACCACGGGGCCGGATAATTTGTAAGGCAAGCGGGTAATAATTTCCGACGTTTGTCCCCGCCGAGCGCCGACGTATGCCGACGTTCTTGGTTTTAATCTGTTTAATCGGCTTTGGTTCTCGTGTGTTTCGTTACGTGTTTGTTATGTAAATGTTGGGAAACCGCATGGATGAAAAAAGGCGATCCAGTGCAAGTCGGACTCGTGCAGGAAGGGTTCCCTACCAATTTTGAAAAAATAATAACGTTTGATGTATTGGAGCCACCCTTAACTATTTGTTTTATTTTGTATTTATTGTTAAAGCGTCAACATAAATACATCGTCTGTGATTTCAACTGTCTGGCTATCATCGCCCTTGAGAGATAGACTGGTGACAGACAAACGGACGATTTGCGCGATAAAGCCTCTACACGGATAGAGTCGCTTGTCTAGGTTATAAACCTAGTTTTTCTATAATTTCTGCTATATCTTCTAAGATCAGGAACCCAAAAATTAAGCATAGAGTTGAATAAACATCATACAGTAAACATACTTTGCTCGCTATATCAACCGTTCATCTTGTTTACTGCACCTCAGGCTCCATACAGACCCATTTATAATGCCGCAAGTTCATAAGGCAATCTGTTTCCACATCTACGTGCAACGATACTTTAGGATAAACATATTACGTTAGAAAACTTTTAACTTCTTTCAGTGTGAAGTATAAAGATTACAAGAGGAAGAGGAAGGCAAGAGATCCAGAGGTCGATCACCTACCCGATGGACGGACATTATAAAAACAGTGACGCAAAACTCAATAACTGAGTGCTCTCGCAACGCCATGAACCGCCTGAAATGGAAAACTATTGCCAGGAAGGCAATTCATGCTAAGAAGACCGACGACGACGCAACCTCCTAGTATCATCGAAGCAACCACGACCACTCTGCCAAGAGTGTACGACTGAGAAGAAGATAAAGATTACAGCTGTCATCACAAAGCACGGCACTAGTTTACGCAAGCCTGTAGAGGTGTAACGCTAAATTGACTCGTAATAAATATTTCAATTTCGAGTTAAACAAATAAGTTAGCGCATTCAAATGCGCTTGCGTTTCAAAATGGCTGCGTTTTCGATCCCCACGAGCCAATGTTAGATTGTGGAACGCGATGGCCTTGCGGCTAGTCCGAACTTCGGCAATTAATTAAAAGTTTTAAGAAACACTCCGGGCCATGGAAGTTGTATGGTCGCCATGACTGACGGGCGGTTTCATTAGCCGAATATCTCACATTGTGTCTGCGATGCTAAATACCAGTGTTACCCTATCGGGAAGTTTCGAAATTGTAGCTGAAATAGGGAGGTAACTGTATGGCTTCAGTACTAGATTTACAGTAAAGTTTGAGCAAGTTTGGTATTTCGTTTCTTTATTATGATTACAAAGCTGATATTAGAATCTGATATACATAAACGTTCAATAAAATGTATACCATAATTATGTATCTTATTTATTTCTTCGATCTAGTGATCAACCGATTTATTGTGAAGTGAGAACATTATTAAGTATACTTTGCAATGCACTTATTATAAAGAAAAGTGTTGGTACTCGTAATATAACGTACTAAGAACTCTTAGAACACAGCACGTTGAGTAATCGTTTCATAGATAACACTAAAGTGCTTCACATAATACACATTGATCCGTCCACCAAGATGTCTAGGCTCGTTTCGACATCGTTTAACGTAAAGCAACTATAACTGTCGATTAAACACGTGCGGCATGCGAAGGGGCTCAATATGATAATCATTGACACGTCACAATATCCGTTCAACCACCCAGCGCTACAATACCAGCGCTAGATTGTGTATTATCCAAGACTCGGCTACACCACAATACTCAGTACCAAGTCTCGGAGATTCCTCGGAGGCGATCCAATGAATAATTATTGTTTGCGCGTTAATTTCGAACTCAATATTGGACCCCGATAGGAAACTTGCCCGCAGAGAATCCTTATTGTTCCGATTCTTGGTGCGACGTTAATTAGGGACCTGTTACTTTGTTGGGAACCCGATAGTTTCCATATTTCTGTGTCTAGACCCGGTTTCGTCTTTGATCTTTCGAGTGGGAGCGATTTAGTTCGCCAAGAATTTGCATGCGGTTTTACATGCGAAAGGTTCGATTAATATAGGTATTGTTGTTCATACACTTCATTGCTATCAGTAAGGCTACCATGAGTTTAAAACTTACGCACTCGATATCGCCTACGTAAATATGTCTATGAAAAACTTGTACAGCGCCGCTGGTTACGCGAAGAACTAAAATCGGCCGTATGAAAAAAACAACTCGATCAGTTTTTAACGTACGTAAGTTTTCGATAGCCAACTCATGGTAGGCCCTCTGTAATAAGCTTTGTCAATAACTGGATTCGACAGTCAAATGTTTTGTCAGAACCCAGTGATTGAATGACGTTTACTTGTGTTCGTTATTATAGAACAAATTAAAGAACATAGAGGACTTAAAATATCAAAAAAAAATCCGATTTCATTCTAGACAAATTTCATTTAACACAGAGATAAATAGAGGGATATTTTTTTTATTTACTTATTTCTTTACAAAAACACATGACGATAATCCTGTCAAATAAGACATTTCAAACAACGGTGTTTCCCACAGAGACAATTTTAGGGGGGACCTTAGGGGTCACCACAACAAATAAAGGGTTAAAAGTTCCAAACGATCCCATGTGTACTAAAAAGTTATTCGGGGTCAAAGGTAAAACATTGTGCGCTGAAGTGGCGTAATATTTTATTCAATGTACGTATTTATCACGCTCGACGTATATACAAGAGACGATACTTCTGGTTAACGATTAATATTTTAATACAATAATCAATATTATCATGAATTCGACATGAGCGATTCCGATTGTACATTCCGACGGCCCATTGCGTCAGCAACTGATTAAATTAATAAATACTGTTTAAATATTTATGTAATTACGTATTCTGCGTCGCTTTACGTGTGTATGTTATTTGCCTAGCAACAGACATAATAACGTGTTTATTATATAAACTGTCCCGGCGATACTAAGTTCATCGAAAAGAGCGAGATTATAATAATGACCAAGTTTTGTTTCGATTGAATAAAACATTGATTTTCGCACACAAATTTCAAGCATCGGTGGTTCAGTGGTAGAATGCTCGCCTGCCACGCGGGCGGCCCGGGTTCGATTCCCGGCCGATGCAACTTTTTTTTCTTTTTATTTCTATAGCAGGCATTTCATTTGCATTACTACAAGTAACACATACAATATAACAACGAAAACGCTTTAATCGCAATAAATTTCATAACACAAATCTCCAATCTGGAATCGGCGGTCAACAAGCGCGCACGTACACTACGTATTCGCTAACACAAAGAGCTCTCGATAAAAGCCGTTCGTCTAAAGAACATTACTGTACACGAGAAAAATATTCGCCTGCGAGTTTTCAAATTCGTATTCACATTGCGCATTCACTTTACCGGAGGAGGTAAGTAACTGACGTTACGGGAACATAAAAATAAACCGCTGGGAGGTACATCAGATATGTATGCAATTTTCCAGTCGCACCGCGACGCGATGCCACGGACCGCATACGGAGAGTCTAAACTCTAAACAACTACCCCCATTCAATGAGATAGTGCAATCCGGACGGTTATCGGAGGACGAATCGTACGACGCGCGCGCAGGCCGTGAACGTTAAATCGGACGATGTCTTTGCTCCTTGCAAATGGGCTATAGAGGAGAGTTTTCTTTTTAATGGCCAGTATTGTGCTTGCTCGCGCTCGTTCAAAAACGCTGCTTTCAATTGTCAAATGCATGTTGAACCAAAATTGACATTGAACAAGCAAAGGTGCAAGCTTGCAAAAAAACTGTCAAAATTTTTTTTCTATCTACGTCATTCTTACTTATAGCTGAAATAGTTTGAGACACTGACAGTTATCTTTGCGACAAAATTACAAAGCGGATATTCCTAAATTTAATTTTGATCATAATATTTCAATCTACAAGAAGTCCCTTCAAAATATAATGTATTGAGACCGTCTTGATCTAAAATTTGTGTTAAAATTTAAAATATTTTTTGGAAGGGCGATCCACTGGCGATTAAAATTAAATTCGTTTAAACATAAACTACTAATTAGTTTCAGCCTAACAACTACTTCTAGCCACTACCGCCTTTAATATACAACCGCATTCGATACATCGCCGCTAGAAACCAGATCGCCATCAAACAACCCGCAGGCATTAACATAACAAACACTGCATTGTAATACTTGCATCAGCCGGTCCGCTGCACATGTTGCCAGTCGGATGCCGACAAGAAAGCTGTCACTTACCTTCGACTGCACTATGTATACTTGTATAATGACAAAAGGTACGGTCTATGTATTCTAGAGCTGTTTATGTTGCATGTTATTTAGAACAAAAATACGTGTAGAAGGGGTTTTATATGCGCGTTTCGAATTTATTACTACTTATAGAACCTTTTAAATCTAAAAAGCTTTTTTTAATTGTTTTTAATCGCTATAAAATGACAATATACAGAACAAGCAAAACTAAGTTAAAGAGTTTAGTTACAATGAGCACACAAAGGGTAGATTACTTTCAGTATGTAAGTATGTATAGTCGATCATCTAAATAGATTTTTTCTGTCCTAACTGACTACGATGATGGCTTTGAGTAGCTTTGTTATAATTGCCGGACATGCGGGGAAGCGGGTGGCTCTCACCCCTAACTAAATAGATGAAGCCATCGAAATGTTAAAACATCTTCATTTCAATGTTAACACTTGCTCCAAACTTTGAAGATTGGCACAAAAATGCAAATAGATTGTCTGTGCCTCATCTTCAAATTAAAGTTTAATTGTGTTAATTAGAATTCCATAAAACAATCACGGTATAAATAGCATCTATGAAATCTCACAAATTCCTCTGCTGACAGGACTCATTAAACATATCTAACTTCATCTAGTTAACAATTTTCCAACCATACGAAGATACAAATAGAACCTTGAGGAGTTCGATGCTACCATGAATCGTCGATACCAATGAACGTCACACGACGTTACTGTAACGCGGTGGTGAGGACCGAACGCCCGAACACGGCCGCCGCCGATTCGGCGATTACAATTTCATCGATTCCAATCGGTATAACGCCGAGTGGCAGCAAATCGATAGAAGCCTACATCGGTTGTCTAATGACGTCGCCTGGTGCCGTAGACAAAGTAACAATATCAAAACGATAACGAAGTCCGAAAAGAATAAATCTATGGGATTGATATTGAACGCGATAAATCACGTGGTCAATGTCAATCCCATAAATTTTAATCCTTTCGAAATTCGTTGTCGTTTTGATATTGTCACTTTGTCTAAGCCTCCTGGATAGCCAAGAGGTCGCGAATGCTCGCTAAATGAGGCCTAGTTTGATGCCAGTGACATTTATGTCAACAGAAAAAAAGAATGATTATTCGGATTAAATTATCTTTTCGGTAACTGGGTCGCAGACAAGGTTATTCCAACACATTATTATAATGAGGGTTTCTTGAACAAATTTAGATAAATGTCTTTTGCCCCACATTTCACATGTTCAAAACCATTTACAACAAAAATTATATTTTTGCCACTAATTAAAAAAAATATAACAAATTATTTATTTTTCTTCACAGAGTGCTAATATATAAAAACTAGTAGTAATGTACTATCTTTATCATCTTCAGAATGAATACGATGTAAAATTAAAAGGATCACTTTATTTACATAGGTCCCATGTTAAATGTATGCGATCTAGTGTTTTCGATTGCGAATAACATTTGTTCTATAGTCACCCCTTACACTAACTCGGCCACAATGAATACATTACGGGAAGGCAGGGACGCGACGCGACGCATTCGGAATGGCAAACAGCGTATTCCGACAGCATTTTATTTCCGATATCTGCGCTATTCCAACGCACACTTCAATATGACAGGGCGTTGCATTTAGCTCGAAGCAGTATCGGAGTTTATTGACGTCCAGTATCCAACGTCCATTTAAAGATGAAATCGGCGACCGAATAAAATACGGGTGGCGATTTCGACGGGACGTCTCAGAGCGTCGCGATTCTTATTGAGCGCCGATTGAACTTTTTATCTCCGATTCGGAGATCGAGTAGGGGTTTTTTGACGTCTTTGTTTTACACAACAAAGGGATCCCTCTTGAGTCTTAGCGAAAGTTGCACCGTTTATCGACACGGATTACAATTTGGTGATTGTGAAGAAATAAAAAGTGATTGAAAATCATTCCAATCCAATACCATTTTCAAGTGGGACAGTTGATTTATAGAAATACATATAAAACTGAAAAGACACAAAGGGCTATTGTTATATAAGCTTATATTGTTTGTAAAATGGGCTGATGAAATGACGCAGGCATTATTGTGACACTCAGTTTTATTACACGCAAAATGAAAATTGTTATTTAGGATGAAATAAGCGAAATTTAAAATATAAATAAAATACAATTAATTGCATACAACTGAGTTAAAGTCTAAAGATGCATAAAATATAAAATCTATAATATCATACGTGTAACAAGCATATTTGAATGTAGCAAAAGAGTCGCAATTGAAACCAAATAAGCTCGCTTTATCTTGCAGTAAAGTATTTCCATTCATCCGAACGACGTTTGCTCCCGAGAAAAACGAGAACTCCTATAGTTGAAGATAGCAATAAGCGTTTTAAAACCTCCCCCCATTGAATTCATGCTTACGTAAATCTATTTCTAGGAAGATGCTCTAACTAGATCTGAGAGCTCGCGTGAAGGAAAACATAAATAAGATATTGGACGCGTGTCACTTAGCTGGGAGACAGGATAGAGGAGACATTAAAACGAGAAGCCATGTTTGATCAAAACCGCCTTCAATGGTAGTAAGACTGCGAAAAGCTGACAGTGTTTCCGGCTAACTTAGTCCAAGAAACCAATTCAATCTTTTTGGAAAAAAAAATATAATTTTCTTTTTTTATTATTTCGACAAACAGTGTAAATAACTTATGTAAAACGTTTCTTATTTAAATGAATGAAATTGTAGTTGATGTTCCGTTTCATTTTCAGTATTTTTAATTTTTATTTAGTGATGAATGTGTTACTTTTTTTTTCCTAACTGACACACGATGGTGGCTTAGATAAACCTCGTCATCATTACCGGACTTGCGGGGGAGCGGATGGCTCTCGCACCTAAAAGAAAATATTCCTACACAAACACAAATTACATTAAAAGACACAGAAAATATTCAAGTTTCCTACTTATTTTATTTGTAACAAGAATTAAGTAATACATCTCAGTATATTCAACTGTACAAAACGTGCCACATCACATCCAGCTTCCCGGCAATAAATTGAAACGTATGTATTTCCAACCATCGCTTATGTACACCAAGTAGTGTTCTCAACACGAGAAAGGTATTGAAAGACAATATTTACAATTTATAGGTGTGCTCATGGAATATCGCGAAATAGCTCTAGTGCGATCGAACGAGGGGAATAGAAATAAGCTGGGATGTAAAAGGTGGGATGATCGCAAATGAGATTCTAGTAGTTGAGTTGTCAGTCAAACGTGAGGTCTCTTCGGATGACATTTGAGACAAGGATATTATCGCTTTTACTTTGACATCTACAATATTTGTGTTGACAATAATGGAGTAGTAACATTTTAACTACTGTTGCTATTTAGTGTTTCAACAAAGTGTTAGGCGCATGGTACGAAACGCTTTTAGAAAAGATATACATTCACTCATCACCTGTGTAACTGATCACTTAATATGTACGAAATGCACACCGAATATTGGTAATTACTCACTTAGTGAAATAAAAACGAAGAAAGTAGTCGAAACTCTTTTGGCATTATGATGGTTACTTCCTATTTCAATAAACAAGAGACTGGGTACCTACTCAGTAGACACGGCACCCTCTCAATATTCAAATTTACATAGCAAAAACTGGTTTGAAAGTAATCCAACTCCACTAACAGAATAACGCAATTGTTTGTTACAAAGTTTCCAATCAAAAATCTCTATTGCAACACGAAAGTTCCGTTTGAATATCCTAGTCTAGAGTCTATTTAGATGAAAAAACTTTCCAATTTCCGAGTAACCTGTTTAAAATCACCAGTTACCGTATAGCGCTCGTAGTTAGATGATATTTTCAGTTCGCCCAACGAGATGTAGCAATGCTACTAGTAATTTTTCCTTTTTACGCTCACCTCCTGTGAATTCGCACCGAGAAAATTGCTAGTGTAATATAAAGTTGAACGAAATTCGAACCTGGGCTGTTACGAATTTGAATCGTAAGCGGAAAAAACTGGGAAAAGGTACCATGTCGTATCGGACGATTGTTGAAATCTGGAATTGAGCGAACACGGCCCGCCGGAAGTGCAAATGTCGTCGAATAAACTGTTATGACGTGTCGTTTGTGTTTCATTAAGGGCATGACATAATCATCATTATCTGTTGATGATCGCGCGATTACACGTTGAACACATTTTTGGACTCGTGTAGGGTTGCCAATTTGTTTTTACAACAAATGAAGTAAATTAGGGTTGGACGAGAAAAACAAACGGTACCTACATGTGCAAAAAAAATAACGGCTTTTTTTACTTTATCGTTATTGTCATGTTGTACAGGGCAAAGACGTTGAATAGTGGAACGTCTTGTATGCAGTAGAGGATAAACGTTTAGGAACTTAGTTTTTAAAACTGTATTAGGGTAGCTATGTATATATTGTATAAATGTACCAATATGTTAATTCGTACCTTTTGTTAATTCCGGCTAATAGAAAAGCATACAATACACATATAGTGAAATAAGCTAGAACTAAGCTAGTAAAATCGAACAACCTGTCTCTGTATTTGGAAGGTTCCGTATAAAGTTAAAAGAAGATTCAGAATTGCATGCGAAATTCGACTGCACAGAACCACAACCATCCCGATTTTATTCAGGGGCTTTAAACAATGGATGCATGAATGCTGATTGATAGACGGAGTATCCAGTGCAATGTAAATTCTGTGCACTAGAACAACGTTGTAAAATACGTATTCGTCTATTGCAATAGAGGTTTATCCACTAGCCAAATATATGAGTGTTTTCATTGCCTTTATGCATTGTAACTTCGTATTTATGATTAAAATAGGCGTAATACATATTTGGACATGGAAAGCTCAGTCAACCTCGTTTGTTCATGGCAGAACTTCGGCAATATACCTAAAAAACTCAAGTGTTCTATATAAACACGTAATTTAAAAGCTTTAATTTGATATTTTCTTTATTTTTGACTGGCTTCAAACATGCTTTGGGACATAATTTCGCAAATTGAAGCAAAGAGCCAACCATTTCACTCGATCGACTTGCTCACCGCCTACGCCAATCTAAATCCAAACTACGTCGAATTAATCAAAACGAGATTATCACAGCCGTATCCTTAATTCGCGGGCCCGATTCGGAATCCGTCCAATCTCTCGGTCAATTCGTTCAAAAGGGACAAAAGTAGGACGGTGATCACCGCATGAATGGCTGGGTGGTAGAAGGCGAGCGTCATTCGCTGCAAAGAGGCCAGGGCCGCTCAAAGGCGCCCCTCCAGCCGAGAGCTCTCAGCATTAGCCGGCCCGACGCTGAATAACTGAAGCCATAGAAAAAAATCCACTTTACACGAATAAAAAGCTCCACAGTGCGAACATCGCTCGACTCGACTCGACTCGACTTCGCGGTGCTCCGGTCTACGCGTGCTTTAATGGCAATTGACGTCATAAACTTGAAGGCGTTAAGTCAAGATGTGTTGCAAGGAAATGAAATCCAACTTGATATTTTGAAGGAATTTTGTGAGATGCTTTAGAAAAGTCGCGCTAAAGAGTTTAAACTAAACTTTTCTCTAAGGAGTGTGCGAAAATTCCTTGACATGTTGGATAGTTTTTTTTTTCTTTGCGAGAGTTCACTTTATTATGTAAGTAAGTGAGCAATTCATTTCTTACACGGGTTTTTTCATAAATTATGCTTGTTATCTTCCTTTCTTTTTATTAGAATGTTGTTTGTTGTTACACAGTAATTTTGTTTTAATAAATGAGTCCACTAAGTATGTTTCTCTTCTCTCTCCAGTTATTGCTGTCTTCACCATAGTACTTCGTATTAATCCACAGAATATCCCAGCAAATCCAATGCTAAAAGTTCTTTAAGAACTATACACCTAACTAGCACTAACTGAAAAAGTTCCAGCTTGTTTGCAGCGAAATAAAGTTTCACAATGTGACTGCAAGTGGTTATGAACTCGCAGTTAACAGAGGTGTTAGCCTGTTAGTCCCCTACCTGCGCCCGACATAATTCTGCCGAAGTTCTAAGTGAATTCGCTTGGGCCTCAAAGAGTTTTGCGTGTTGTTTTCTACCTAATGCACTGTGGTATGAAGGGTCAACCTTTTTCCCATGGAGTTGGTTGTTTAAGATTCGAGACATGCGTCATGAGGATTGTGTGTATAAACGCGATGTAACATAGTAGCCATTACAATATATGTTTTTACATCTCACACGGATATTTGGTGCGTGTAGAACGTTTAAGACTTTCGTACATAATGATTTAAGTTTAAATGATAAATTCGTTTTGCTGTATAATGTTCACGCAAATGTAAGAAATTGAAATTTCTGAACGTGATCAAATGATTTAATAATAATAGCATCTATTATAACATAAACGTGACTTTTTATGTTTAAAACAGTTGCTACAGCGATTTGATAAAATTATCTGTGGTTAGCGAGTAGGCTAATACTAAAATTCAAACTCGTTGAACAAGCATCGGTGGTTCAGTGGTAGAATGCTCGCCTGCCACGCGGGCGGCCCGGGTTCGATTCCCGGCCGATGCATTCTTTTTGATATTTTTTATTTTCTCAATTATTTGTAAAAGGTGTTTCCATTCAGGACCTATATAAGGCCATAAAAACGATACAATATTTACGCAGCAGAAAACATCAACATTTTGGATACTTACCTTCTGGTAAAATTGTCATATTTTGTCTAATTGACACTTTATGTGGCGAAATCTCGAATTCTACACGTATTAAAAATAAAGGCGTTATATATGTTATTTTATATACTTACTAGCGACCCGCCCTCGCTTCGCTTCGGGTATATCTCTATCTCTATATAATATATTTCAACCCCGTAAGGAATTTTACATACAGAAGTTATTTCCCAATAACTCCTGTTCCCATGGGAATTTTGTAATATCGCGTTGGAAGTAAGCTTTACGTTCATTAGGGTACCTGCATGCCAAATCTCAATCGTCTATCTATATCGCTGTTTAGATTTTTTCATACAACAGTTTTTCCCTATTACTCCCGTTCCCGTGGGAATTTTACAATATCCTGTTGCAACTACGCTTTAAATTTATTAAGGTACCTGCATGTCAAATTTCAAGCGTCTAACTTATGCGGTTAGCATTTTTCATACAAAAGGATTTTCCCGTTATTTCCCGTTCCCGTGGGAATTTCGGGAAATCCTGTCCTAACGGATGCCTACGTCATAACATCTACCTGCATGCTAAATTTCATCTCGATCCGTCCAGTGGCTGTGTCGACTTCGTCCGCGTAGAGATGTTTAACGGCTAAAACATTACTTCTTTATAGCGCAGTCGGTTAAAAAGTAGCCTATAACCGTTTCTAGGCTCTGGACTATATCTGTACCAAATTTCGTTTAAATCGGTTCAGTACTTTATGCGTGAAAGCGTAACAGACAGACAGACAGACAGACAGACAGACAGACAGAGTTACTTTCGCATTTATAATATTAGTAAGGAAGTAAGGATTGTTTATGCATCCATTTGGAGGGTTTCCTTACGCACTTCCGGTGTCTCGGGACTTCATTAACGTACCTAGAACAGAACAAAGAATGGTTATTATAACTTCTACGTAAAACACATACATAATTATACATATTTCCTCAGAGGACGCCCTCATTTTCCCTATGCGAGTCCTAGGGTAAAATTATCTTAGCAAGGTATATAACGAACAACAGGGGTATCGTCAACACTTTTAACGATATCCTATTTTAATAAATAACATCTCATGTGTATCTGCTCACCGTTACTGTTATATGTTTTTATGAATAAATGAAGTTTTATTTCTCAACACAAAAATAACAACAACACAATAATAAGATACAACAGGCGTAGTTTACATGGTATTTTTGAGTGGGACTGATGTCTATGCTAGATATAATATTATATAACATCTGCGACTGCTAAGGATCTATTTATTTATTATGTTAAGTGTCATATATTTTGATATTGTACTGCGTATGTAATAATTAGTGTAATGTATTTTTGAAATTCATGTTGAAAAATGGACTATGTTGATTATGTATGTAACTCTCCGGCTATCTGTAGCTTCCCGAGATGCAGGCATAGCCTAGCTTGGGGACCCCTGTTTGTATACTGTAACACTGGTCTGTTAGCACTGAAACTGTATTTTATTTAACCATTGTTTTTATAACGCTTATATAAATAAGCACTCACATAATTTCCGCCACTGTTTCCATCTTCCGTTCAATTCAAATGGGTTGTCTTATTACAAACGTTGTTCAAACGAGACTGCAGAAAATTATCACTAATGGGGAGGACGTTAAGCCGGGATTATCGACAAAGCCGCCGCATCCAGGGCCCGCTATACCTAGCATCCGTTTGGACACAGAACGGTAACCATTTGCTACGAACACAGATCAATAAAATAGGTACATAAAGGACTATGAATACCTATGTAACATAAGTTCTACTTATAACTTACCAATTATTTAAAACTAGTGACCAGCCCTCGCTTCGCTTCGGGTAAATTTTACATACAAACCTTCCTTAAGAATCACTCTATCTATTAAAAAAAACCGCATCAAAATCCGTTGCGTAGTTTTAAAGATCTAAGCATACATACGGACATACAGCGAAAGCGAAATTGTTTTTATACTATGTATTGATGTTGCCAAAACGTTAATATAATAGGCCTTACGGTATCGCTATCTTGTAACAGATCTCTGAGTATAGAGCTAGGTTATGAAATGTCAATTACTTTGTTTGTTAAACCACGGACCTCACACTTATATTAACAAATATGACATTGATAAAACTAAGTTATCATTCTAAGGTCAAGTTGGTGGTCATTGCACCCGACTAAGAATGCAAAGAAACAGAGACTGTTCATAATGTTTCTGCAGACACTGGTGCATTTAACATATGTACTATGTTCTGGATTTGACTACCGGTTCAATAGTGAAAAGAAAAAATTATAAAAGCTTTATTTGTTCCCTCACATAGTAACAAATAAAAATACAAAACAATAGTCTTCTTTTCTTTTTTCTCCATTAAACTACGTGAGTGAAAAGACAATTAAACATTAGGCAGACTGAGATTTTAGTTCGGACCGTGCTTAATCAGAAAATCGGCACTCAAACATTATTTCAGTATTCAGGCGTAAAGTGGATAATCATTGATGATGTCTCCTGTTATAACCTAGAATATAAGTTGTACTTCGCACACTTTTCATCTGACTGATCCACGTTAAGCCACACCGATGCCAACCAGAGTTAAGCTATTTGATAGACATTGTCGTAGCGACCGTCGCTAATGGGAAGTACATTAAGCCGGGATTATCGGTGAAATCTATGCCGCCATATTGCATTGGAAGCTATAGTTTACATAGAATCCACACTGTCAATGATAACCGTCTTTTGCACAAATTAATTGGCAAGTGTATTCGAATTGACGGGGCTTTGTGAGGACGTATACAATATTCTGTTCATTGCCACTTTAGGGCTGGTACAAATGTATCGAAACTTGGCCTGATAAAGATTAAATCTTATAAATGTGACTTTTTGAAACACCCATGTAATAAGTTCCCCCTACTTGTCACTTTATTGGTTGCGTCGTTGGCAGGAAGTGATCTCTGCCTACCCCTCTGGGACAAAGGCGTGATTTTATGTATGTATGTATGTCGATGGTGTATTGGTGGGTTTATATATTATTTGAGACTTTCACGTTCCATTCGATTTGATAATATTAAAAATGGTATCAAAACGACAAAGACATTGCTACTTACTTCCCGACGTTTCGATTCGCTTACACCAGTCATAGTCGTGCGCGAGCAACCGATAGCTACTATTTATTTGCTACTCTGTGTATAGTGTGAAAACCCATAATGAATACTATTAAACTTATTGATAATTTGTTCTTATAGGTATTGTTTCGAACTGTACAATCGTTTTGGGCTCGTGTTGTTCTCGGCAGGAAGACGATTACACACCGCACCTTTTGCTTTGCATTAATATATTTCCGTATACTATCCCACATACATATACCGATACAGGAAATTACGTGTATCCGGTAGTAGGTAAGCTAATCAGCCGGTAACACAAATGGCCTGTGTAGCATTTTGTCCGGCATTGTCGAAGCTAGACGTCGCTAATGGTACCTAGGGTAAGCTAGGATTATGGTTTACATCTAGCTTGCATTGGTCGCTTAGTTACCATACCTACTGATTGTTGTATTTCCCTTTGAAAACAAACAGGCTTGTCATATGTGTAAGTACGTTCATAGGACGTATTGAAACAGTAGATTCATATTTAATGCAAAAATATGATCCATGTAATATCCAAAAAAGTAGACAAAAGCAGACAAATTGTCTAAGGGTGTTATTATGGGCCTCGTTAATTATAATAAATTATAATAAAAAGGCACATGCGGATTGGTTTAGGTGGATTGGTTAGTGGTGGTTTTGATTAGCTAGATCTGTAACAGATTTCGAAAACCAATGGGATTAATATTCTTTGATTTATTAACGCTGGATAATATTCCAAGTTTGTAACTAATAACGATTGCTAAAGTGATCTACGAAATATTCAGAGGATAACCTGGCAAATCTAAAATTTATATAAAGCTTACCCATTCAATATTGTATCGCCTTGTCAAAACAACGGAGATAGTAACGTTAAACTTAATTGATCCAAATTCGAGAGCTGCCAAGAGGTCTAAACCAAAGGTCATTTTTAATTAAGCCAAAGGTCAAACATTAATAGAAAAGGTTTAACGAAAGACGGAGCCAATATCCGCTTGGATAAATCAATATAATACACTATTTCTATTTCTAACCATTTCATAGTCTCGACTTTCGTAAATTACTACAAATTTCATATAATGTGTTTATATTTGGAAGTTTTCCATTAGATGGTGTTATAAATAACTTTGACATGCCTCGCAAGTAGGCAATCCGTCTTAATTTGTTCCGCGGTTAAAGTTTCATAATTTCGTACCAAATTCTAGTAAGTTACGTAAACACGTTTCAGACGTTTTTAGTTTCATCTCGTGTAACAAAGTTTTTTATAGGAATATTATTATTTATTGCCGACATAATAATATGATGAATTGGCTTATATTTTTTATTACATCTTGCACTTCCATCAAATGATATGCAGGAAAATATTTATTTTAAATAATGTAGAATATTATTTGTAATATTTTGTAGAACGTTCGTCGGATTATGTTTACCTTTTTATGTTATTTTCGTAAATTTATTTACGGCAATTCTATAAACTATGCCATACAAACAATCTAACATGTCTCATTTCGCTAAAGCATAGTGTACAACTTTGTTTATATCGCTTAAAGGATTCATCAGTGAAGTGTAAAATCGAAAACGGACGTCTTGCCAACAATCCGGGATGGGAAAGTAAAAACATCGGACCGACATCGAATGATTGGGATCAAGCCAGGTGGATGATGGATCCGAAAGATCCCGTGATATGCGTCGACGGCCTCAAAGGCACCGGTCCGTGATTCAATATGTGATATGTGATGAGGGTACATAAACAAAAACAATGCCTTCCGCGGCACCGGGCGCGGCAAACAGCCTCTATAGAGTGGATCGCACATTATTATGTTTGCCCGTCACCGCACATACTACGGCCTACTGCATTTCGGAATTTACAATTAAATATGCGTACATTTAAATGAGTAAATAACTAGCTACGCTAATGAATATTTTGAACGTGCGGGACTATGCGCAATGTTTTCTTTAGAGGAAAATGGAAGTTACTCCATACAAATGCTTTGTTCAGATTGCTTATTTCGTTATGAATTGTTATATTGTACTAGTATATTCTAGTACTTACTGGTACGTACTGGTACATACTTTGTACGTTTCGGACTTGTAACTTGCCGTTGTCCTATTTTTTATTGTAATGTAACGCTAAACAATGCAACCTTCATCAACATATCGAAATATAACGGTTTTCACAGTTTTACGTAAACACACATTGGTTGAACCTTATACTGCAGTCTGTACTATATTAGTACTCCAAACCCATAAAGCTTTGGCGTCAAAAAGTTTCGAAACGGCGACCACTCACTATAATGAAAACGATAACGACCGCACACCGAAAACCCTAATTTCCTAAAGCGCAAACTAAATAACAAAAGCTGCGAATGCACTGCAGTTATGTGGCAATATTAAATGCGCCAAATGGAAACTACCGAACTCGGGCCACCGGCCTTTTTCGGTAA
Organism: Maruca vitrata; assembly: GCA_039566165.1. Classification (NCBI taxonomy): domain Eukaryota; kingdom Metazoa; phylum Arthropoda; class Insecta; order Lepidoptera; family Crambidae; genus Maruca; species Maruca vitrata. The sequence continues at coordinate 11,378,437 of CM076927.1, read as the reverse complement.
TCATTTTGGCCAGTTTACATAATCGTTATTGGATATTGGCATTGGAAAGTTTTGAATGGCCTCACCCGGGGGCTAGGAGAAGATTTATAGCACACATTGCGATTGGACAAACAGAACTACGCATGGATTAAAGAGATTACTTACTAAATGTCTGGTCGTTTATACAACTATGACAATGAATACAATCATTGTGAAAGAAAAAAAATAGTAGTAGTGTATTAGTATGATAAAATTTAGTTCACCTGCAGTCATTTTTTATGCAAGGCTTAAAAGTTTCTCTGAAACCTTCTTGCTTAAGAGTTTTAAATGGATTCTTATAAGGTTTCTTCTTAGTCTGTGACGTTACATCGGACAAGGAAAACTTGCAACTCCAAAATAATATTAATATTTCGGCCGCAAAAGTTGTACCACATAGTCAATAAAAAGTTGGCCACAGTTTCAATAGAAGTCAGCTCCAGTGTTGAATTCATCGGACTGCACATCCAATACAACAAGAAAAAAAGTTCGCACAAAAAAAAGCGCGCTTGTTATAAGCGGAAATCGAACCCGGAACCTAACTATTGGACGGCGGCCAGACCGCGAGTGTGACTTTCAGAATTCAATCAATTTGTATCAACCGCACTTCGCATGGGCTTCAACTTCTAAAATGAAAATATACATGTATGTAAAATTGTTCAATAACCGATGTGGTAATAGAAAGAATGTCACAAAGCTTAATTTTTATTTGAACAAGATATTCATATGAAATCATAGTTTATAAGTAAAAATATGCTATATTGTTACTCGTACTGAACTACAATATAAAGCATAATTTACAGAATGTTATTACCAATATCACAAAGAACGCAAAGAATTCCAATATCGCAACGATACAAGCCAACCTGTGCAAAAGCTCCAATAAAAAACGTCCTATCTGTGAGACACGTCGAAAGATTTCAATATTCAAACCTTTCAATATCTCGAGTGTGTATAAAAAATGTCACAGTACCTTCAATCAGACATCTTGAATATAGGCGGCATAATATGCGCACCCATCCGAAAACTCGCTCCGTATATCACAAACGCACGTTACGATGCCTCGGCAAATATTTCCCCAGTTCTCTTTATAATAAAAACATCATCCCGTCGGAAGTCCCGTCTCCCAGAAAAATAACGCCACATTAGGCTCGATAAGTTCCCGACGGCGTACTATTCGCACAATATACATAAAATGAGTACAATAAATATGGGGGATAGAAGCAGGTGCGTCGAACGGAGGCCGGCGACGTTAACGCGAAAAACTCATTCGTAAACAACAAAAGAAGAACCGACGTTATAACTCACAGAGGGCGGGCCAGGTGCCGAGTCAAGATAAAGTACTGGCGTTACGCTCTATCCTGTGATTTAGATATGACCTTCTGAACGCAATCTGCATTAGTAACCGCCCGGGGGATCGCGCCTGTTTTATTGGCGACTTAACACCTGCTTTGTATGAAACGGGCCTCCGGAATAAATACCGGGAAGTTTAAACGAGGACCCGTGTCACGTGATTAGTTTGTGTCATCTTGACAGTTTATGAGGAAGCCGGTGAATTGGCAAAATTGTGTTTGGTTCAAATGGTCGGACGTGAGAAAACATTATACGGTGGGTCGAGATGCACTATTAACCCCTTTAAGTTTTTACTGTTATTACATCTAATGTACATAAAGACATCAATTGAATTCCTTTCCAATGAAAATTCAACCTTATCTTTTTTCATTATTTCGGGGTTCTTGAAAAGCCAATAACAATCTCTAGAGATCATTTGTAACATTGGTAACTAGTAAATTGAAATATTTACAAATAATTTTTACTCATGCGTCACTATTTGAAGCAAAATACCTTTCCAAAGCCTGAATCTGTGCGTTGAGCGTTAACACAATACGAAGGATCGCTGCGAGTGGAATAAACACGTGCAACTTTTAACGGCGGGTTTGGAGCGAGTGGACGCGACGTAAGTTTTAATGGCTGCCTGTACACGTAAGAACCATGCGGGCCTCGGTCCGCACGGTTTGTGTTTGAAAAGCGAGACAGGTGGAAGAGTCGACTTATAAGTATAGCTGAAAATAATAATCTAAAAGAAACCTATGTGACTATATTGGCGTTTTCACCCTGAAAGGTAATTGTAATTTGATGCGGAAGCAAATCAGCTTTGACCATATCTAAACTATATCTGATTGTACTCTTTTAATCAAATGGAATTTGATGGTAAACGAATTAGTATTCGTTGCTCGCACAAGATGTGACAGAGTGAAGTAGAAAAGAAGGAATAGGAAAAGACATTATTTGACCAAAAAAGTATGTAATAGTGTACAACAGTTAAGACAATATTGAGACTTCGCTCAGTTGTGGGCATTTCCCGATCATTTGACAAATAACACCTTCAATCTCCAATCAGACTCGTCCATACCAAATTAGAGCGACATCTAACGCCATCACAGTAGGCGATGTTGTTTTAATTCTACTGCAAACAACAGCCGTTCAAAGCAGAGGCACGCTCGATCGACAATCAATGACAGAGCCCGCACGCAGCCGCCGCGCAGATTATCTTAATGGCGACGACGTCGGCGCATACAAATTATGTATAGCAGGCACAATCGGCCAAATGAGAGGGCGATCAGCCGTCAGCAAACGGCTGATGGACGAGACGCGGCGATTGGACGCGGGCGTGACTCGCTTTCAACTATGTGCTCGGCTTCAGCTGTTTTCCGGTGGGTTTTGACTGCTTTTTGGTAGTAGTGCGTTCTTTTGTTTTGGTTTGACGAACAGTATCGGTTCCTTTTTATTGACAAAAGAGTGTTGATAGCCAGATAGTAACAAAACATACGACCGATTTTAGCCCTGACGGCCGATCTCTAGGGAGATCGGTCAACAAACTATATTACACGAGTAGTGCACAAGTGTGCGCTCAAACACAATTACACTCACTGTTCCCTCACTCTAATAGTTAAATGAGACGGTGATCCGCCATGGCCGAAGAGAGATCAGGCGCATAACCACGTGCTTAACATGCTTTTTAAGTCACAAGTGACCGCCAACTTCTGGTCTCCGGACTGAATATTTTTTTCTTCATCTTTATAGTTTTAGAATACTATTTAGACCATTGACTGACGAGTCTATTGTTAGTCATAGTTTCGAAATTGGCATTGGTTGTCGTAAAAGACGGATTATTTAACGTTCATTTTTTTTCCTGCTGTATTAAGGAGAAATATGCTTTGTATTCTCCACCGCTTTATGTAAACAAACTGATATTACCATACAGATGACTACAGCTATCGGTCATCTCCTTCAAAACAGCAAATTAGATAGGTATTGGGATATAATTAATGAGTGCGATTAGACCGACTGCCGCCGGGGGCCGATCAAACAGTGTCGGGTGCATTATCAATGCATCCGTTGATTAGGATCAAACACGAGTCACGGTTCAGTACGTGCAAACAACAAACGGCCCTGCTGACTATTCGATCCGCATAAAGGAGCATAATCTTCGGAGCGTGCGTGATACTCTCTGTCGAGGCATATTAAATACTCTTATAAATGGCATACACCCTGATACTTTTTTTTTTGACAAAATGGCAGTTGCCTTTTGGTTTTTGGTTTAATCCAACTCATTATTACCTGTGATCGTATTAAAAACCTGATAAACATGACAGACATCGACATATTTGACTTCCAACCAAAAAAATCCTTACTTTTTTTTAAGTATTCAAGCAAGCAAGTATGCAATTATTGTACCATCGTCATTATTATTATTGTGTGACCTTTGACATTTTTTTAGCAAAACATCTAGAGGCTACTCCAAGCCAGCAACGTATGTCAGTAAGAAACAAAAAAAGAAAGACAAATGATAGCAAAATGTTTGCTACTGTCGTCTATAAAGTATTTTCGTCAACCGACATCCGATTTTCCTACCTCTCTCGGTTGATGAAAACGTTCCACACCATCTCAATTACGTGACCCACCGCTGATGTGCCGGCGAAAATGCCGCCATAAGCACAGGCGCAAAATACGCAACGACGAACAATATAGGAGGACTAATTCCCGCCCCCACAAACCACTAACAAACAACCCTGTTTAACTTTGTTCCCTCAGTTGGCTGTTCGGCTACGTCGATGTTTACACCTCTAATAATATAAAAGTGCTTGTGAAACATAAAATTCGGGACTTAGATGGAAACGAGACGGCGAAGTTTCAACATTAGATGCGCAGAAACGGAACAGGTACTGCGAAAGGTTTTATTTGACTTTCCAGTTTATTGTTACGGTCCAACAACTTCGGAATGTACGAACAGGCAATATTTCTCATTATATCAAAGGCGAGATATGACTACTGGTACTGTGTACTGTTTTGTTGTACAATGCATATTTATACATACAATATTTTGTGTAGATATACACAAGGATGGATGGATGAAGGAAGGATTATTTTATAATAGGCTAACAAGATGCCCTCACTCCACCTGATGGTAAGCGGTAGTGAGATCCAAATATGAGGTCGACATGCACAATATACCATATTGAGCCTGTGTGCCATCGCACTCACCCTAAAGGCCTGCTTAAATGCCGTTTCACGTCCCGCCTTATTATTAGTAATAAAAAAATAGGCAAACATTTTAGTCGTGCTTTTAGATCTTTGTGCGATATTACAAGACATAGGTTAGGTCAACTTCCTCATACGTAATAATTTCTTCTGTAAACACGCAGACCCGTGCCCCGAATAAAACTAATGAATTCATAACCATCGACAAAAGCATCATCAACTTTCTAAAGATCCCATCAAAACATTACCACAAAAAAAAACTACATCAATTAATCAAAATCACAGTCAAACAGTTTGTAGTTGAAGTTGTTCCTCACAATGCATCAATCAAGGCGAAGACGATTTTCACCTCCGGCGCACAAAGGGCCCACGAAAATATTCATCGATAAAAATAATTAATTCGGCTGCATCGATTATAATGAAATTTGCGATTCATTACGGGCAGTAGTCGGCTCATTCAAATTCCGAGGAAGTGTTGTAATTATTCAGAAACGGACCGGAGCACATTATGTAAGTTTTAATGAAAGAAAGTACAGATCCATTAGGAGAGGAATATTCATTCGGCAGCGGGGGCCGCGAATAATAATGATATTCTAGTTATTGTTATTGCTTCTATGTAAGCGGAATTAATTCTATGAGTGGAGCGGTGCATGGCGCCGCCGCTCGTCACGATTGCCTACATTATGCACGTTTTACGTTAACGTTGCCGGATTCATTATCATTATACGGAACGTGAACAATCATTCTATTTGTTTTGCATATGTCTGTTGATATAGAAATTACCAGGAATGCTATTTCGTTGATCATTTACCGACAGAGCGGAGGGAAATAACGAACGGAAAATTGCTCATTAATTGATACCTGTGATTGTTGTTTACGTCTTCTTTGATCAAAGATTAAAAAACCGGCCAAGTGCGAGTCGGGCTCGCGCACAAAGGGTTCCGTAGCAGCAAATATAATTTACAGTTAAATCAACCTATCTCAAAAACTATAAGAGATACTTTGATCAAACCAAAAATCGTTGAAAGAGTTAATTAGCATGCATCACCTCTATTTTTTTAGAATTTTATACCCCGTAGTTATAAAAATAGAGGGGGGGACATACTTTTTACGACTTTGAGAGCTGATATCTCAAAAACCGTTCACTTTAAGAAAAAATGTTTTTAGAAAACTTTATATCATTTTAAAAGACCTTTCCATTGATACCCCACACGGGTATGTACATCGAAAAAAAATTTCACCCCTCAGTTACATGTATGGGGGCCCCACCCCCAATTCTTTTTACTATTTAGTGTCATATTTTTGTAGCGGTTCATACAACACATATTCCCATCAAATTTCATCACTGTAGTACTTATAGTTTCCGAGTAAATCGGCTGTGACAGACGGACAGACGGACAGACGGACAGACGGACAGACGGACAGACGGACATGACGAAACTATAAGGGTTCCGTTTTTGCCATTTTGGCTACGGAACCCTAAAAAGACAAGTTTGTTCACAAAATTATCGGACGCAATTTTTTTATATTACAAAATGGCATACATCGTTCTGATTCCGTGGTTAGTTGCTTAAGCATTTGTGTTATTAATTTGAAAGACAACATTGGTACACACAAATAAATCAAAATTTATAAATAACACACGTAAACACGAAAAAAAGTGGAAATCGAACCTATGACTCTTGGAATTGTAGCGTCACTACTCACTGTTCCACCGAGCCAGTAATTATGACATTAGTCCCTATTACACACAAATTATATCTAGTGCACGTTCTACATATAATTTATTTAATATAATACCGTTTTAGTGTAATCATACCGCTATCACCGGCCATTTATACTGCAAACGCATCGTTTGAAGTTACAAACGAACTAAACAATACGATTTGAATTCAACTCGCCGCTATGTAAATGCGGGTCATACAGAACACCCACATCATATCGATAATAGTTTCAATTTTACATGCAATCGTATCTAAATGTACTTATCGTTCGATTCGAGTTACAGCGCTGCATTGCTATGCCATTTCGAGAACAAATAGTACTTAGGTACATGTTACTATCAATATTATTACGGCCTGGTGGTTACGCGAAGAACTACAATCGGCCATATGAAAAAAACAACTCGATAGGTTTTTAACGTACGTAAAATTACGATAGCCAACTCATGGTAGGCCCTCAGAAGGTACCCTAATTAGGTCAGATTTGTGTCCTATTTATCGCGCGTTTATAACATATCTCCCTCTTGTTTATTATTATAATATCATTGTAATTATCAAGCGATAATTTCGCAAACTAAAGTCGATGTATCTTCACGATCATAATCGTTGTACATTGTGTTTTTTATCATTATCTCGTAAAACGATTATTGTAATACATAGCTATCATGAACATTATTACTCAATTACACACAATGTGATAAGCACATACACGCTTTATCAATCGTTACGTCATTCAAATCAGTGTTTTATTAAAGGCAGATATAGAATGATGTCGATAAGTCGACTAAATCACGCCTTACATTATCTCGACGGTCCCTACGTATAATCACGCAAGTGGCACTTGAGGGATTTGCATGTTTTTATTGCAAAACCTCGAAATCAACATAGACTTTCATTTAGTTAACACAGAATGTCGAAAATGTGCCTAAAACATCCTTATATCGATGCACGACAAATTACTTAACTACACTACCACCGACGTAAAAATACTTAAATGGTAGTTAGGGTGTATTACTTCGGAACATCGCCGCTATACCCGCCCCCGCTGCCCCCGCAACTGCCAGTTAAGCGCTTTTGCGCCCAAGACGGCCTAGGCTTATATTTTTCTGCCTTAAGATTGTTTTTTAAATGATATTTCGTAAAATTGCTTGTATTTTTATGAAATCAAACAAACTTTGAACATTCCAAAGCCTTTATCACGATGTGGTAGTTACGTTATTTTACGTAGGAAATTTAAAAATCATTATGACTTATGTGGTAGTTGTGTAGTTTTACACGGGAGAGCCAAAATCGATGTTTATACTATCTACCAGATGGAATGTTTTTCGATGGAAAGTATTATTTTAGTCTTGCTAGTAACTACCAATTACGTTATTTTACGTCGGAAACAGATTTAGTGACTGGGTGTGATTAAAGTGTTTGGGGTATATATTTTGTGCTCAGCAAAAACATATTAATTGTTTGATAATCATTAATTTTGATACTTATAGCTTTACTTGACCCGGTTGTTTTATAATGAATTTTATTTTCTGACATTGAAGATGATTTAACCGACTGTGAGGCCATATTTTGTGTAGGAAAACTAATTTCGCAAATTGATTAAGGTTTTAAAAGCTTTCTAATCTGGGATAGTTATAGTTAAATAACCACTACCACAATCATGAAAATTCTTCATTTAACAGCTCAACTGAAAAAAAATTTGTTCAGTTGCGCTGTAATTGGTCATCAAATATTTAGTTGTATTAGGTAACAGTTTGATTGTGGTGATATATATAACTGCATACGTCATTTGCGACAGACCTCAGATTAAATTACTCGACCCTCCTCCGGGCAACTTCAAAAAGGAGCCAACCCAAGCACTGTTATTCTCAACTAGGTCCTGATGACATCACGTCAAGATTGTTAGTAGACGTAGCCAATTTTATCGTACTAGATTCAATAAAATAAATATTAACCAAACGAGTTTCTGGAGTGTAGACCGCGTCTCGGCAAACACAGTGTGGGACGCCGTCAGGCCAGGTGAAGTGACGATTTGCCCAGGACGGCTGGTGGGAGTTGGATGCGAGTGGCCGAAAATAGGCGAGAGAGGCGAGCATTTGGGGAAGCTTGTGGTTAACAGAAGACTAAATTATAGGCTGATGACGACTAAGAACCCCACACCCTTCTAACTCCTACAGTCAATGCTGTAAGCTAAAGACGTCTACGTCTTGAGTAGGCGGTGCCAATGTTACGGTAGGAGAGAGTTATGCCAATAAGAGTCCCACATATTAATAATGTGCTGAACATACATCCAGAGAGATATTTAGAGGACAGAGACATATTTGCATCGAAATGTCTCTCCCAGGCATTCTTACAATGCCTTCTAAAAATGCAAGATTAAGCAGTTTTTTAAAAATTGCGTCAAAATGGCATTTTTTCAAGAAAAGGCTTCTTATTGAATTCAATTTGTACATATTTTGGAACATAATTGGACAATTTCACTCCTCACAACCTTAGAAGTAGTTCATTAGAGTGATAATGGCACGTAGTTCATCCAATCGAAACTTTAATCGACAACAGCTAGGAGGAAAATGGTTTTGAAATAATTGGTTTTAGACTCTGTGGTTGCTGATCTCAATGTTGGTCATGCAACTGCACACAAAGTTCTAACATTTATTGTAGTACACAGTTCTATTTTCTATTCTCGGTTAATCAGCATTCATATACCACCCTTATAGACCAGCAAATACCATAGACCACCGCCTTATCATGTTTTCCAATGCATGCTCGGCTCGTGTCTCAGCCAACTCCCTGACTCCAGGCCGAGAAATTATTAACACAATAAAGCTGAAGATTTCTCAAAATTTGGCCTAATCCGATACCAGGACCCGATAACTCTCGGTCCTTACTCGGCGCTTGCTACTAATACACCAACGTGGCAGTCGAGGAGGTACTGTCTCAACTTTTGGTTAACTTATTTATTCTTAAGAACAAAATTGGCAGGATAGCATATTCTAATATGTTTCTTAAATCATCTAGACTTAACAGACGAGGGTCAGATACCGTTAACAATGGTTTTACATTTAAATATATTTTTGCCATTAAGGCGTTTTTTATTATTTCTATACATCGAGAAATTTTAGTGGTTGTTTTCCCGTAGAAGAACGATTTGACTTTAGTAGTACCTACTATCGAATCATGCGAGTTATTTCTTGAAAAAGTTTTTTTTTTCAAATTTTCTAAAAATATTTTTTTTATTTCCGAAGCGTGAGATTATTTCGTACTTTTAAGAGGTGTGACGTAATCAGGTACTGATTGCCGCTTAAAAATTATGATTAAAGCTAAAAAAGATCTACCCCCTAAGTAATAAAGCGTTTCGAGCGTGATTTCTAGTTTCGTTAAACCGGTATTTATTGATTAAAATTTAAAAATAAAAAATTAAAATAAGAAAAAAAATAAAAAAATAAAAAATATAGTAGAACCTATTTTACTACTAAGATAGAATCAGTTTACTGCGGCAAAACAACCACTAAAATTTCACGGTGTGTATAGATAAAAAACCCAGAATCCCGTATGTGTATATTATATTCGGCGTAAAACTACCTAGTGGGCAGTTACAGTTATGGTCGATGTCTAAAATCCCCTGTAAACAATAGGAAGTACCAGTTACGTCGTTTGTAGTGTGAGTAATTCCAACGTAAAAGTTGGTAAGTGATAAATAGTATATAAATAATAATCCTATTAAACTTATTTTTAGCTTTTTACGCAAAAGAGCTCTTATTTATTCAGTGTTCCAAATTTCATAGCTGTAGGAATATTAGAACACGAGTAACAGATGTTTGAAACTTCAAAGCGCTCTCCTGTAAAATTTTGGTTTTGCAGATACGGTATTATACGTTGGGACCGTCGATTTAATGCCTATCCATTATATACAAAATGTTCCATATTACATCTTTAGTTAAAAATGACATAAGTACAGATAGGGTTGCCAGACCTAATAGGCGAACAGTCAGTTGGTCCAGACATTTTTGATGCTGGACACCCATGCTTACCGAGAATCTTGACACATTATTAATAGATAATCACGTAAATGTTACATGTTAAACAGCTATTAACAAAACTATAAAATACATCAAAAGTAGGACAAACCAGACACTAAACCTAAAAATATTTTTAACAAAAAGAGCTCACTTAAATTACATAATAATATATTGTTGTTATTAACCATTGCCATGACAACGAGTCATGGCGTCATTTAATAACAACAATCGTACAATAGGTTATTTTACTGTGGTTGTTTTGCTTGCCATTTTTATGATAAGCAGAAAGATTTATATTTATGAAAATTATTAATGAAATCGAAACTAAATTTTTGGCAGAAATGAGACAGCAAAAGACGTTTAAAGTTGGGTTTACTAGCGTTGTGACGTCATACGATAGTCAACGTTTGTATGGAGCGTTTTTGAGCTCGCCCAAATAATGTAGGTACAATTAAATTGTAATATCTCGTCGAGTTATCGAGATATCAAAGTGATACTTTCAACAGTGCCTTTGTGTTCGAGTGGTCCATCCATCTATATCGAAATAAAAAAATAGTCAAATACCCTTTTGCGGATTGAGTTGCATAAACACGGATTAAAAGGAGAACGTACTTTTTTGAAGTCGGTTTTAAAATGTACACACTTTCTCAGAAATGTGACACATGCGTCATGTGCAAACTGCGTCCAAACTGGTTCAGCCAAAATCAAGATAATTGTGGATGGATAATACATACCTACTAGGAGGGTTTCACCTCCTTTTTGAAGTCTGCTAAAAATCTAACAATGTCCCGCTTATCCAGACGCGCTAACAACACTAAGTAGGTACCTACACAAATAGCCCAGCAGTACCATTTCAGTACACCTCTCATGGTCTCTTTGAGTTCGCGCTAGTGCAGCCCTCTGGCGATTCCCGCGGGAATCCACGTCACCGCTAAGTGGACGCGGGAAGAGCTCCCGCCATTGGCACCCTAGACACCGGGATTAGATAGACACATTTTGCACACATACTTGTCTTGACTGACACGCGGGTATGTGTGTATTGTTTACAGTTCCGGTGAAATGTGTATTTTTGAACACATCTTAGGCAATTAATTAAAATAGTGACAAACTTTTTTTTAAACGCCTGTATACATACAGGACGAGAAAATAAATTGTGTCAAATCTTCTTTATTTAGGTTGGAGACTCTCAACTAGCAGGTAATTAAATGTAAAAAAAATCTTCAAATCAAATAAATTGAAAGAAATCTGCTGCCGCGGCCCGGTCCCATTAAAAATAATGTTCTAACAATGTCAGCATATTTTTTTGCAAGTCTTCGTTAAACAAACAAACATCCAAACATGATGGCTCTATAGTTAAACAGTCTACTCTCCAAAAAACTCCGATCTTTGAACTTATCAGATACCGTTACTTGTCTAGCTACTGTACGGTAATTTCGACGCCCGCTCACATGACGAGGTGGCCGAGAGGTTAAGGCGTTGGACTGCTAATCCAATGTGCTCTGCACGCGTGGGTTCGAATCCCATCCTCGTCGATAACTTTTTGCATCTTTTTTTAAACGTTTTAACAATGTATTTTTTAAGGAATTAAAACATTTTTTTTATTTATCGTTATTAATTTCATTTTATATTTTATTTGAAGGTTTTTTGTATCTTTTTTTATTGTGTTCAATATAATATTTCAAACAAAAATCGCAAAGCAAAACAATTTTATACAAATATCAAATTATCTTCAAAAAGAAATCCTCAACAGACAAATACCGTCTCCGTCGTTAAGTATTTAGGACGGCACCGTATTTACATAAAATCCGCCTGATGAGGCGAATCAATTCAATTTTTACTAAATAGACAAAGACTGGCAAACATTTTATTAGAATTCGGTGGATGTCTGCGTTATTCGGAGTAAGCCGCGAAATTATTCCCTTTGTTCGGAATTAGATAAATTATTTTGGATAAAAAGGCGGCAGAGACATAGGAGTGTGGCTTTGGGGGGGAGTGATAAACACAGCTGATGTCAAATTCAGTGGAGGCGCGGAGTTAGGTCTCAACACGCGAGTGAAGTCGAACCAGTTTGGTAAATTATGTTCAAATGTAAATAGAGACGAGGACGGAAGAGTTGCATGCCCGCCTACTCAGACTAGATAATGCGCACGGAACACTAAAACACTAAGGCTACGCTGAAAAATACTTTCGACATTTCAGTGGGGCTACCATGAGTTTAAAACTTACGCGCTCGATATCGCCTACGTAAATATGTCTATGAAAAACTTGTACAGCGCCGCCTGGTGGTTACGCGAAGAACTACAATCGGCCATATGAAAAAAACAACTCGATAGGTTTTTAACGTACGTAAGTTTACGATAGCCAACTCATGGTAGCTCAGCTCATTATATTAGGCACTAAGTTTATGCAAAGTAAGTACTCTTTACGTGTGAAAACGCGCATAAAGATAAGATATGCAACACCTGTTTGTTGGTTAAACATTAATCATAATACTGTCTCCTTCTTACTCCACACAATAGTGTAATGTATGAAAGAGGTTTGACGACACAGAGTGCTCGACTACAAGGGATTATGTATGTATTAGGCGTGTTTTTTTTCTATTTCAAGTGTGAAGACAGAAATGTATTTACTTTTTTTTGTTAAAGCGACATATAAAGATATCAACTGTTTTAAATTGTTTAGACATCGCGCTTATGACTGTACAGCTTGGTGTCAGGTAGACATTCAGTTTAGGTAATAATGGGTCCAATTTAGGTACCTATGAATCAAACGGATAGTGTGTAACACCTCTGCCACAAAATAATATGAACTGACAAAATCAAAACACAGGCTCGGCTTGATTGTAGGTGATGAAATAAAAAAAAATTATAATATCAATTATTAAAAGACATAAATTGTCTATATATACATACAAGTTAATAAAGTAAATAAAATTTAAGTGTTTGTTACATTAAAATAACGATAACTAATTAACGACGAAGTGGGCGCCCGCAAATTTTTTAATATATTCACGACACCGTAACATTCTCCATTCACTATTTAATACAACGATATCATATCTTCGCATCGCGTCGCCTCACCTCATCGTTCACCTAGGACAACCAGCAACCAGGTATACACAAATTACTTATCACAATTTGCACCAACTACTGAATCATGCAAATAACTTAAGCCCCGGTTGACAGCGATCGCCGGTCACGCGCCAGACCCCAAAAGTTCACCCATCATATTCAAACACCGAACTTACCCAATAAACTGTTAGCGCCAGAACACTTGGGGTGGACATACCTACAATTGTTACAGTTTTGATACATTTTTTTGACTTTCGGGATGTTAAATCGTTGTGTTGTTTTCGCGGCACATTTCAACTTAAACGAAATAATGCAGTGTATATTAGGATTACACAAGTACTAGAGAGTTTAAAACAGTTTAGTAATTAGAGCTTTCTTTTAATTAAATTAAACCCTGTAACTAGTAATTTTACACGGGCAATATAAACTGTAATTTGTGTTTGACGTTTAAACTGCGTAAATAAAAATTGTAAAGTAATTACTGTGTCAGGATAGTGTGCTCGAATTCAGTTAGCATTGGACACAAAAAAATTATATTCAGGTCGAACCCGCTGACATTGATTAACAAACGCGATAACCCAACGTCAATTAACGTAGAACAGTCCATTCAGCCAATACCAATGTTGGTCTAGTTGATGAAATTGGATTCGATAAGCCGCACGTGGACACCGTTGATGTACTAGAACAATGCGTGACGTCACACGGTTCCTTTTATACGCCGTCCCCATGGCAACCCCGTTCCCGTCGGATAGCTGAACTAGGAAATAGCTTTGTTTCCCCGCGACAATGCCCGCGCATCCGGCGGGAAATAAAACAAATGAATATAACATTATGGGGGCCCAAAGTAAAAATAACCTCCTCAGATGTCAGAGATGCCAAACTGTATAAAAGCCCCGTCTCGTGAAATTAAATTGAGGAAAATTTCGTTGTACCTCCTTTGCCGCGCGCGGCGTAAACGTAATGACTTGTGTTGTTTAAAGGGCTCTCCCCCGTACTATTTAGTATGGAATATTTTATGGCGTGCGCTGTGTTACACAGTCGATTTTTATGGCGTCTGAGAGATTAATAGAGCGTAGAATTAAGGGGAATTGCTCGTTTCACGCAACACTTTCGATGAAGACTTTGACGTGCTTACTATTCTTGCCCCTTTGAGTCTTTCAATCATAATAATCGCGATCATTATTGCCTTAACTAATACCTTGCACCGTCGTAATCATATTTTCCAGGAAGACCATGCTTTGAACGTCCGAAGTATTTCATTAATTATCATTAAGAAAATAACTAAGATGTTATTATATATTATTAAACAGAGACGCGGCAGACTTCCCCGTGAATTCCTAGAACTAGACTTTTGTTTCCTTGCGAATAGCTCAGTTAATTAACCAATAAATTTAAATACTTTCAGGGAAAGCTATAATATAGCTAAGGGTAAAACGGAAAGTCCCATAACCGTTGACATATGAAAGGCAGTTAGTGGCCGCGGACATTACGCTTAATTACAGTGATTTTAAAAGCAAAGCAAACACATATCATTAATAATTCCCAACACACGACATGTAAAATGTAAAGTTGCAATTTCACGGTGCAGGCTGCAAACATATCATTGTTGGTATATTGTGAATATTCATCAGCGCTGTACCGCCGCCGATCCGCCGTTCAGAGTAAATAGTAAACACTGGTAAAAATGCCTTTGTTTCTGATCGCACGGCGCGCCAGGGATGCCCCCTTAGAGCTTACAGAGAATTATAAAGCTGTTTTGAGGAAACGTATGTTCGCCTCCCATAGGGTAAACGGTGTACACGAAGATACACTAACACATACAGTTGTACGGTAAAATTAATCTAATATACCTACCGTATATCCGTACGAACAGTTCGATTATATTTAAATCAATCAATTTACATTTTATATCGCCACTTTGAATTGCATCTACTGTATATTAAAATACCCGACTGCACACTAAAAAAAGAGTAAAACAAGCCCCACAATAATATTGATCAATCAAATGCTAAAAACTAATTATGTAATACCGTTTAAACAATACCTATATTAAAATACACTACAATATGTGTTCGTAATCGATAGTTAAATAAACAGAAACTTATTTTGAATACAAATTTACTGAATATAATTAATAAATGTTGATGGAAAGCATCGCAGGCGGGGACCAACAGAGGACCATTTAGCAGAATTTTCGTTGAAAAACATTACCCTCCTTCTTTGGCAGTCGGGTAAAAATTTACAAGTACCATTAATGTCTTTCTGTACACATACAAAATATAGCATGTCTTGCACAAGCGTGCCACGTGTATGAAAATTAAATTCAAGTGTTTTACGATGTTCCGAATTCCAAGAGAGACCGGCGATATTTCGCTTCTCAGATTTTTAGCTTTAAGGTTTTGACTGTAAGCGGATGAAACCTAAGCACGACCCGACGAAAAGGAATTACTGAGTATGTGACCGACCTACCAACAGTGCGCTCCATCGAGAGTTATAGAGTGACGTTATAATCCTGAATATATTGTTCAAAGCAAATCCACTACCGAATTACAGACACATAATCCTACGTATGGGCTTTTTTTTCCTGACTTACAATAATGGCTTGGAGTAGCCTCGTTATCATCACCGGACTTGCGGGGGAGCGGATGGCTCTCACCCCTATATTATATGGGCAAATCACGGAATCAGGTTCAAGGTAGGATTGTTAATTTCTTTTGTCAGATAAATAAGGATATTTTTGATCTTTTTCTCGGGTTAATGCCCTTTTTATATTTCCTTTCTTTCAATAGATCTGTGAGATGTTACAACTCCATAGACTCGTTACTAATCTGGTTGTTTTGTTAACATATATTTCTCTCTTTAAAGAATCCTCGTACGATAAAACATTATTATTTTAGTGGAATTATATCAGCGTAAGTTACCCTACACCGTTGACATTTGCGATTTTATCTAAATGGGCTTAATCACTCAGAAACTACACCTAAAAGCGCACCATCAGATATAAGGTACGTTTTGTAAGATTTTAGACTTTCGCGTTCCATTACACTAAATATTAGCGCGGCGCCTGTACGCTCGCGACCATGATTTGTGTAACCCAGTCGAAACATCGGGCAGTAAGTAGCTATGTAATTGCTACTCCTTATATCGCGTGTAGACCCATAAAGACTAATATTTAGTATAAGGTGCGTTTCGTTAGGAACGCTTCCGAAAAGGTGCGCTTAGAAGTATACCTTGCTTAATCGCGACAAGTGACAGATCTATTTCCGCATGGACAATATTAGTACGGCTTTTTTAATACTTCATACCAGCCCTGGGTCATAGAGACCGTATCAATCCTCCGCGTGCCGATCGGTGTATTGGGAATTAAAGCAAACGTTGCACTGTGTACCATTTTGATCTGACACAGATGAACCTTTCAAATCCGGACCACTACATGACTAACATATGTTTACCCGCACTGTGTATGTGAAGTTTTTAAGGATAGATGGATAATGGGTGTATGTTACTTTGACAAAGAAAATAACTATATCTTAACAAAACTCTACAGTATTTTGATTATAAACGAAAATAACTTCCAGTGATTTTTTTCCCTATTACAGCTACCAAGGTTTATGTAACTAGATTTAAGTGTTCTAGCTTAAGTAACATTACATTGATAATTATGATGTAATGTTACATACCATAGATATCTGACACTTTTCGATTGCCTAATTAGCTTTCAAGCCAATTATACAATATTAGTTTACTAATTAAACATATTAATTAGTAATCCGATTGGACTATAATTACTAGTAATTCAGAAATCCTACATAGAAGTATAAAAATGTATCTATTCGACAGTTGTTTTCATTTAATTGAACAGCGTCTACAGTTTGATTTCAGCTCATTAATATTTTGTTGTGAACTTAATCAATACTACTTATTTTTAATAACCTACCTGTTTCAATAAGTCGATTGATCAATTGAAATGTTGCTATCACGTACCTGTAACAAAAATTGTTCGGATTAGTTTCATAATTATGGAAATAAAAAAAATCACAACGCCACGTCACAGCTCATCGATCTAATTACAGATATTAGAAAGGACATTGGATACACAAACAAACTTAAGTATATAAATAACACACCCAGACACAGAACAGTCACCGATGTTCACCATACAAATATTTGTCTCGAGTGGGAATCGAACCTACTAATCTTGGAACCGCCAGCCAGGGTCACTAACCGCTGTTACACCGAGCCAGTCAAAAGACGTATCATTGGAGGTGGCTGCGAATACTATAACTGATGCTGCCAAGAGCCACTGATGATGGCCACAGGTTGGGAACACCTGAATCAAATGCTTAACAAGCTACATATATCGCTAATTATTGTGCTGAACTTAGACATGACTATGTGTAGGTTATAATATCGCATTTCACATTTCCATTTATCGAGGTTTCCCGATATCTCTCCTATAATTAACACATTAAAAATATTCCATGTTCACCATTGAATAGAAATCGCGTTCTCCCTTATCAGTTCGATCAAAGCACGATATTGGAACACGCGGTTGGCTTTGTTCGAACATGACAATTGGACACCCCATTGTTTGTTTCGATGCTTTAAATAACTTTATACTATAGTTTGGATAGAATCATAAAGTATATGTACATATGTATAAGCGTAATATTTGTTTACCATGATCACAATTCTTATATAATTGGCAAAAAAACATTTAGAAAGTTAAGATCAACATACCATATTGAAAGTATCCTAAACTTCTTATTAGTTCGCATTTCCACACTAAAACTACATACACACACACAAACAGTTTATGAGAAAAGACATAAGCTACTTTTATAAGCTCATAACCGACTGGGCTATAAGGGAGTAATGTTTTACGAGATTAACGACTTCACGCAGACGGAGTAGCAGGAGAAAAACTTGTATTCGTATAATAATATGCTTTTAAAGCTATTGTATAGCTTCTATCGCGGGCCTTGAGCGCGGGGAACGAATCCAGAAATTCCGTAACGAAAACACCCTCAGAGCTCGTTCCCACTTGTCGGCTATCGGATCCGTATATTAATCGGATGTCGGCGCCTTTGTTCACACTCACGATTAATAATCGGTTGTCGGCCACGGTCGAAGCTAGTGTTAATTTTAAACATTCTACGCGAAGCGATAGTGCACGATAGACGTGACGAATTTCTTGATGTGATGTATTATTATTTAAGAAGAAAACCAGGAAAGACAGCCAAGGAAAGAAAATATTGGGTGCACCCAATCCTGAGAGAAAGATTTAGTTTGGGAACATTTCAGAATTTAATAACAGAATTGAGGAGTGACGAAATTAAGTTTTTCAATTATTTTAGAATATCGATAACTACATTCAACCATCTATTGGCTCAATTATCAGTGAGCATAAACTACCAAAATTATTATATATAATATTTATCGGCCCCGACATCAAACGAATGTGAACAGCGCCATTCTTCATCATAAGCGAGCGAGATCCGACACGATTTTTTTCCGGGCGTAGAGGGCTGGCAAAACACCCGACATTTCTTGTCGGAGCCGACACCAAATCGGTTTCCGATAAGTGTGAATATCTTCATATATAATGCTCTGCCACTATAACCTCCGTTTAATATACGGATCCGACACCCGACAAGTGGGAACGAGCTGTCACGCTCCCCACTCGTCTAACGTCGTTTCAGTTCGGCAGTCTTCGACACGGCGTTGTGTGCGTGCGATTAGACGTATTGTACGACTCTACGAAACTCGCACGAATCGAGACGAGCTGCTCCGAAATCGGACGATGCTATGCAATAGCTTTACCGCGGCAGACCCGAGTGCCACACGTCTTTTTAGAAATTACCTTCGTCATTGTTACAATTTAAAACAAAACGTACTCTTAAATAAGTTACAGTAGATCTTATTACAAAGACAAAACATACAATTCTGTTCGTTCATGTTACATTTCAAATAATATTTATACAGTTTACAATAACATTATTAACCTTCATCAGAGATCAGGTACAAGACCAGTGAATAATTTGTACTTCGTAAACTAATTGCATACAATATGATGGAAAATCCATTATGTTGTTCGCAAAACCTTCACAACAAAAAATAACTAAATATTGCATTATAATAACATAATAGCGAAATCAATAGTTCTTTCACATTTTATTGAGCGAGCAAACGAAAGAGGTCATACATACTTGTTACCGTCGCCTGTTACTACCGGCATATAGTACATTATGTACATTAGTACATAGTACATTATGTATGAAACTAAACATAATTATTGAAGTGTCTGTTTTTAATATTAAAATAACGACGTTTTACTACATGGGTATGAATCTATATCGGATTATCGGGTACCAACAACAAAAACACATCGAAAAATATTTTTATTTGTCTGTTTGTTCCCGCTAATCTCCGAAACGACTAGACCAATTTCGACGGAACTGTCTCTAATACATAGTTAATTTTACAAGGTACATACATTACAGGCTATTTTAACTTTCACATTTCCACGCGGAGGAAGTCTTGGGCGGCACTAGTATATCGTATATGTAAGCATAAGCGTACTACAATCGTCACTAGGAATCGATAAAAAATTCACAACCACTCCCCAGCCGATCACGACATTCCTCCAATTACCGAGGCACGTTACGAATTCCGTAATTAAGTAACGCCAGGTGCGTCAAAAATCATTTATTCACCGGCATATAATATTCAGCTTAGATCCGTGTGAACTGCCACATGCCCATATCGTATTTACGTGTTAAATCGAAAACACGCGATCTCGCGCATAGGTAACAGTCTGACCAATCCAGTTGGACCTCTGATATTTCACCTTGCAACGTTGAAGGTTCGATGGCTAAGCTGATACGGGGGTCGAGTTAAGCTGGTCTCCTAGTGATCCATTTGAGGGGAGCGTTCGACACTATGTTATGGGCGGGCAAAAACCGATAGAGGTGTTCCAAACCGCAGGTGTTCGCTCTATGAAGAGCTTTCAATAAAGACAATTGGGTCGCCGGATAAAGCCCTTAATCTGGTATTTCGTGAAAAATACGGTTATGGCTATGTCTGATACGTGAGAATTTCGAGGGTATTACAATTCGAGGTATCAAAGGCGTTCCTGTAAAATTTTGTAGGCGAGATGGCGGCGAACGTGTCAAATTTTGCAAATAAGAAATTCTTTTGCAGTAAATTCGTTTTGTAGTTTTATTAAATTAACCACATTCGAGGTCATTGCCCTTTATAAACATTCTAAGGTAATACTTTCCTCAGCGGAGAACGAGTAATAGAGATTCTAGTCTAGTCCTGGCAGACGGCAGATTACACACATCCACCCGCTAAGACTACCAAACCGTGGGTCAATAAACTAAGCTCTCACAAGCTCGGCCGACACGGGATAAAAGAAACAAAACTAAATTACACCGATCTAATTCCGTAAGAGGCGCAACGCGCTTTGAATCCGTTGGTATTTAACCTTCCCAATTGTTCGGAATAAAATAGAGCCTCCGTTTTTAGGCTCGCATTTTATCGGGCCCAATAAAATAATAGTACCACACCGCCCATTCGCTTCCATTAAACGTGTCGGTACGAAACACTGTAAAATTTCGAACAGATTAACTAGATTAACCTATAGGGAACGAGATCATGCCCGGGGAGCCGAAATACATTTTGCACTTTCACTAAATACTTTACGGCGATTGTTATATTTATCCGTTATCAATTGAGTGTAGGTACATGAGTATGTTTCGCTTGTGGTGATTGTGGTGAACGGTGTTTTTGACTGTAACTACATTAACATAACTGAAGTTTAATTATAATACCTACTGTTAAAATGAAGCTACAAACTGAAATAATCCTTTTTTTGCGGTTAATTAATGTATTTGTCGAGGAAAACACAGTACCTATATAATTGTACTGCATTTGAATAGTAAATTACAACCTTTCAATGTTGGAGTGCCGTGAAGAAGTTACCATAATGTCATTACTCACAACTCTCACGTGACATTGCCACAAAATTATCACACTCTATTACATTGTGGTGTCATACTAATTTTGTCTCTGACGATATCAGCCATTAAAACTATACGCAGAGAGTTCTTAATTACTTTTACGTACCCGGGAGCCCGTAAGTAGAATATAAAGCAACTTAGTTAAGTACCGCCGTGGAACAATGTGTTCCAAACTTGCGTTAGACATATTTAAGACATCAATATCTTTGTAATCACTAACTGTGTAAGACTACTCAAGGTTCCATTGTGTTGATGATATAAAGCACCTCAAAGTTATCCTGTCGCCGCATAATGATTTATTAATGTACGATTATTCGACGCTTTAACGTAGGAAAACGTCGTGAGTTAAACAAAAAAAAACATCCGTAATTAGGTTTTAGCAAGTTTAATATAAAAAAATCGATTATTCCGCAAAAGCCTTAATTGAGTGCTGTGTCTCGCAAAACAAATAAAAAACAAAACAGAAAAAGTATAACCTGAATAAATTTAATACAAGAAACCGTAATATAATTTAACATACATAAAAACGATCTGCAAATTACTTCAAAATATACTGAAATAAACAGAACACAAAGGGAGCAATATCGCTTATTAAAATCACTGTTACGTTGTGTTCATATCATTCAAAAAGCTCACGAGAGCAGACTGAATTCCACTCGGCGAATAAAGTGATTCGTTTAATTATTATAAAATTGTAAACATGTTCAGTTTTAACAAAACTGCAAATGTGAAAGCCGTATTGTGTGCTGCGTACTGACAACAAACTTGTTCGATGTATTTCGATTATCGTTTAAAAAGCCATTGACTGGTTGAATGTGTTTATTATTCTGACTGGCTCGGTGGCACAGTGGTTACCCATGGTATCTACGGTTCTAAGAGTCGAGACATATATTTGTGTCACAAACATCGGTGTTTGTTCCATGTCTGGTGACTGACTGCTGATTGGCTGATATATCAACGCACAGCTTAAACGGCTAAACGTAGGCATTTAAAATTTGAAAGGAACGTAGCTTAGGTACCGTAGAGGTGCACTAAGAAAGGAACCGAAATTAACACGGGAACGGGAATTAGCGGGAAAATCCTTTTGTATGAACAATCTGAACCGGTTAAGTAAGACGCTTGAAATTTAGCAAGCAGGTGCAACATGATAGTGCAAAATTCCCACGGGAACAGAAGTTATTGGGATTTTTTTACTGTAAAATCCTGTAGTCCACGCCAAGGAAGTCTCTGGCACAGCTAGTCAAATATATTTAAGTACATTTGTGTATCAATTGTTGACTCTGATAACGGGATCAGATCAATGTGTGAAATATATATTTATTTTTGTCAGCGTTTTGCGACATCGTCTTGAGTTTAGTCGTTTATCGTGTAAAACATTACTCCCTTATAGCGCAGTCAGTTAATACGAATACCATTTTTTTATTTTAAACGGATCTGAAGTTCCTGCGTGACAGATAGACAGAAGAGTTACTTTCGCATTTATAATATTAATAAAGTTTCTTTTTCCACAACATCTTTCAGTTCTAATATTAATTTCCAGTTCAGAGTATAAATGTATTTAACCTATGTTATATTAAGTACTTCGTTGCTCTATATCTATATATGTTGAACACACATGAACCCTTTGAATTGCAAGGGCGCTGCATAACGAGTGAGAACGCTTATGTAAATTAAAGTGAAACTGTACTGTGTTTATGCTTTACGTTACTGAATATTAAAATGAGGTCAATGTTTGTATGTTTTTACTGACACATTTGTAAAGGTATACAACTCCATTATTTAACCCTAATTACCGGCCTCATTGTATACGCCTATAGAAAAAAAAGAAACTTGGACGAACATAATTTTTAACGAACCTTTCATTGTCGTCAAAGCACGTGGGGCATTACCGTATACGCGGCGGGTCGTTCCGCCGCCCCACAGGAAAGGTCGGAGTTTCCTTCCGTCCCTGCCTTTATTATGACTTTATTACATACAATGAAAATCATATTTACGTAGATAGAAGGAGACATAATAAACACACGCGCGTGAAGAATGGCGGGGCTCTTATATGAAATTTGGGGGGTGCGGGGGTGCGGATAGCATCTGGCATATTTGCCGCTTATTACGAGCACAAAGAATCTCGTCTGTTCGTCTCGCCGCGCCTGCTAGCGCGTCTCGTTGACACATTCCGGCATTATGTAATCGTAGCGGTGCTGGCGCATTTTTCATAGCGAGATTTCGAGTCTGGCACACCTGTCACCGTTTCCCTTTCGGGGATATTACATTATGCGAGGTGCGCTGGTCGGGAGTGGCAGCCTGTCACGTGGTGACGTCACGCGTATGTCCAAACGTGTCGTATTAAATACAGAGACAGTGCAGATGCGCTGTCTCCGCATGGTCTTACTTATTTTTACTCTTTAACCGACTTCGAAACTGGAGGTCCCCTTTTTTGGTGCTAGACGCGAAACATAGACCTTAAATGTCTTTCCTTTTTTTTTTCTCCATCACGGGGAGAGGGGTGTCTCTCGGTGATTTTTTGGACTACCCGACGACTGGCGCGAAGATGGTAAATGCCTGTAGCTGCTCCTGGGCGGAATGCAATGTTTACGAGGTATACCGGCTAAAACACCGCGAAGTACCTCATCGTCTTGGCGGCGTCATGGTTCATGGCATAGCCCAACTACCACGACGCCACCAGCGAACAGCTCCAAAGAGCTGCTCTCTAGCCCTTTTCCATGGAGGCGAAATGAGTCTCTTTTGGACAACGTAGGTTAATAAAGACAAATCAGGTGAATGTTTTTTCAAACAACAAATAACCTAAACGACAACAACAAAACAACCAGCATACAATTTTGAACTTTATCACCGCTAATCAAAGTGTAAAGTCAATTAATAATTCCTAAATACAATTGAGGGGTTAAAACAGTTCCATCGCTGGTCTAACGCTAAACAGTTTGGGCACAAACTTCCCGGAGCTGAAAGGTAGACCATCGCCGTGTAACCAAACTAGTTAAAGTTCCCGAACGAAATTAGGGACCGTTTATAAATAACCCGAAACATTGGATTCTGTTTCAAACACCGCAATCCGTAGGCCGTTTTAGGCACGTTTTATTCAGATGTTTATGTAAGTCAGTTCAATACACCAGAACTAGAAAGAATAAAAATATGTATTGGTCAAACATACACAATTACCTTCATTATTAAACAAACACATACAGGTAAAATAGGCGAGTGGACTAAAAAAATATAATTAGTCCGTTATTTAGATTATTTAAAAATATTGTACTCGTAATTTTTATTTTGTTTCACAAACAAGAAATTATGAAGATATAGTGCTTAGAAGTTTCGTATGATGTCACGTTATGGTACAATTTTTACCTAGCCGTGACGTCACAAGCCCCCACTCCAGAAGTTTGATAAGCTATAATTTCGTCATTTTTCAATCAATTCAAAAACCAAAAAAATATGTGTTCCATATTTTTGTATAAACTTACTTACGGACTAAATAGAATAATAAGATTTTGAACCAGTCATCACGCCTTTTAACAATAGCGCTGTGTAATTATGCTCATTATTTTTGTTTGACAAATTGGTCAAATTATCATATTCAAATAAATCCCATCATGTCAATTTCGCTCTTAATGAGCTAAATATGTGGATTTGATATTGACGAATACTAACCAGACCATTACTGTAATTACTTAAAATGTTTATTTGCATTATGTAATCGAGCTAGCAATACAAATAATCCTAACAACTAAATTAACTATGCAATAAAATACCCAAAAAATTTTTGATGTCGATTTTAGTAGTTGCCACAATAACACATATGGCCCCTAATTGTAACAATGCACACTAAAGTATTAATTGCATTCAACTCAAAACGGATTCAAACCTATTACGTTGCAAAACCCGGAACTTAGTAAAACGCCTACGATAGAATTACGTTTACCCGCAAGCTTGTTAAACGGTATCTGATACATAGTCACTACAACACTAATAAACGTCGACCATAATTAAACATAAAGACATCACTAGATCCCATCGGGCCCGACAGAAATAAAATTTAACACATCTGATTACTGAATAATTCACAATAAATCATCCAGCGTAGAACAGTAAACCTGCAGCCTAATTGCTTAATAACGTGCAAGGAACAATATACTTATGTGGGTCACCATTATTTTTCTTCGAATATACATTTATTACGGCGAGAGCCCGCCCTTACACCTTAATGGTAGTTAGGATTCCCAAGGCGCCGGTAGGGTTGCGTTATAAATTGTGAAAGCTGTTATTCAATATGTAGGGTAGTGTCACGTTTTTACGATGTCGAGAAAGGTTTGCAGTTTGAATCTGAGAATGTTTTATGTGCTAACTAGTTGTGCCAGCGACTTCGTCCGCGTGGAAAAGTAAGTGGAAGAAAAGAGAACTTCCTAGACCGTTGTAAGCGCAGGTATATTCAAAAAGACAGTTATTTTCATACGCGCTCCCCAAAAAAGCCTCTTGACAGCCAAACAAACAAATAGAAACGACAACTAATGATTTTCTTTCATTTTGAAAAATGGTGGGTATGCATTTTTCAAAACGAGAGAAAGTCATTAGTGATTTCGAAATAAGGAAAAACTCACGCACCCCATGCATGACAAAATAAGTACCAAAGTCTAACCAAACCTACGGGGCCATCCTCAAAGAACATCTAATAAAATAATCCAAGCGCATAACGAATCACAGAACCGCCGTATTGCAGCAGCGTCGGATGCACCGACGATGAACCGTGAAAACACATTCACACGTGTGCACCGCTCACTAAGCCCGCTTGTATCTGGCAAACGGGCCACTCCGGCGATATCGCCGCTACAAGTATTTGGAAACTCTATTGGATTGTTATAAAAGGACGGACGTGAGATGAAACTATCGCGCGAGTAACATTTATCGTTCGGTGCTCCGTTATTTGTACCGTTGGAGATAGTGTTGTACTAAGTTGTTTTATAATTCAGATGTTTTCGGAAGCGGATTTTCGGTCCACATTTCGCCAAGCGTTGATTAAGAAGGTTAGGTTTTTACAGCATACATACATAAAATCACGCCTTTTTCCCAGAGGGGTAGGCAGAGATCACTTCCTGCCATGTGCTACGATCCTGGCAAAATACTTTCGCGTTTTTACATCCATCAGTCTCTGCATGCATGCTCGTCGATTACGGGTACTTTTAATTTGATCCTTGTTCAAAATTTTACCTATTTGGTCATGGCCTTTTTACAGCTACAACTGATTGTTAATTTGTAAATATATTTCAACTTAAGGTGCTATCATTTCCTTTTGAGGAACCCATTTAATAGAATGATTCTGTGTCAATAGGTATACTCAGAGATGCTCAAGTAAATCTTACTAAACATTCGAAACGGTAAAAAAAACTAAAGACACAAAATAACATAAGATGAACCAAATCAATGAGTTCATTTCTCGCAAAGTTAACAACCTCATTTCACGATTAAAACATAAAACCCGTTCGAATGGAAACCAATCCTTTGCTCGTAAAAAAGTTCCCACGTATGCACTTAAACTTGTAAGTATTGATGTCGCAAAGAGCCCATCGAAGCGCAATATCTCACTGGGGGCGAGCACAATTTTGGAACACTATTGAATAGTTATAAAACGGAAGGAGGAATGGCGTCCTCTGAGGGCCATCGGGGCTAAGACGTGAGGTGAAACTGAACTCATGATGCGTTAACGGCGCCATTGTGGGTAACTGTCAGTGAGGCAGCTACGTTTGACAGATTTAGGGGATTTGTTGTGTGAGAGATAAGGAGTGCAAGGTTGGCCGTGGCACTTGTTGGAAAAGTGTGCGATTTGGAAAATTGTAATATGTACTAGTAAAAGCCCTGTAAAGATGTCGAGACATCGGGTCCGTTTATTAATGTTTATAGAATGTAAAATAGTAGCATAATATGTAAAATAATATTAGTTTATTTCAAATATGTAGAGTTCGCAAATAATGGTCAATACTTAGATATACAACGGCACATGACTACTCATTGTCAACATTTTCAAAGAATGTACAATGATTTAAAACTAAAATTAAATCTTCAGACGAAGAATCTTAAAGAATAAAAGATTTCTGATAAATGTTAGTCTAACACTCACAATTCAATATTTTACTACTAGAAAATCCCATTAATTCCGATCACGCAAAACTCAATATCAGAGATCGACGACAAATCATCCTTTCGTATAAAAACATAAGAATCTCTCGACAAACGGCACGTCACGACAGGCGAGCGATCAATCAACGAAAATAACGAACATTACCGTTGTTAACACAACTAATACTTCCACGGCAATAAATCGCACAACACAACAATAACAGGTGATTAATTAGCGCTCGAGCAACGCAAACACTGGCTCGCAAATAAAACATCTTGACTCAATCGAGCGAACGTTTGCAGTGACAATAACTCCGGTGGAACATACTCAATCATCGAGGGGTGAGCGAGTGCGTCACATAAGCTGGTTTCCAGTGGCGCAAATACGCGGATTTCGGCGCGGCGGTAAGATGTAGACTCGGCTCAATGTGACACTGTAGTGCTGTGTAAGCCGGCATAACTTCACTAGGGTTTGCACAGATAAGTCGCATTTATTCGAGCAGAGCATTATACGCGGTAACCTTTCTTTGCGAGTAGTAACCACGATATACTCACAAAAAAATTAAAGGGCTATCTTTACTGGAAGTCATCCTTATGTACTGGATAGCTGACGTCTGCAGTATTGAGATGTAGGTTCTAATGGTCGCACCATTTACGGGTTTAGGGACAAATAAATGAGCAAAAGATCTGTTTTATGTTGAGAAATGATTGAGAAAAAAGATCTTCTATTGAAATTATCCTTTAGCTGGATACTAACTAAACTATTACCAAATTTAATCCAAAGAATAAAGGCGTTTGAAAGCGTCTCTTCTTCTTAGTATGCGTATTATCAGTGTATAACATAAACGTAGATATTAGTAACCTGTCAATACACATCCAGTCTCGTGGCTGAAATCTCCGATTGAGTGGCGAGTGCAGATTTAAACGGAGGTATGCTGTTGACTTTGATATGACGTTGCAATGTACAGGCGCAACACAAGGCAGTGGACTAGTCAATACTACGTCACATACAGGGCTTTGAGCATTCCGTTTATATCGACCAGCTCTGATGGTAAGGACTTGACGGTGTATCTATCTTGTTATGTAAGATGGAACATGACTGATAAATTCGGACAAAATCGAAGATTTCTTTGATTAATTTCACTTGTGTAGATGTAGAAAAAGGTAGTATATCATGATGACTTGTACAAGGGTTACGTGGGTGCGCTCATTTATGGTACTCACTCAAAATAGCATGCTGACATCAGCACCAGTAAATGTATTCTATCCTATTTCTTGCAAAAGAACCTGTGGGT
Source organism: Maruca vitrata (assembly GCA_039566165.1). Taxonomy (NCBI): domain Eukaryota; kingdom Metazoa; phylum Arthropoda; class Insecta; order Lepidoptera; family Crambidae; genus Maruca; species Maruca vitrata. The sequence continues at coordinate 11,349,627 of CM076927.1, read as the reverse complement.
TTAAAATTTTAAAAACTGTCCCATCACACGATACAAACTGTAGCAAATTTATAGCTACTTACACGCACGCCAAATTAAATCTCATAGAATTAGTGGGATCATTCCTGTGATGACGTACATCGGATGACTATGCATGTATAGCTTATTAATCGAAAGCTTTTAGAACTTGTAGTAGACTCGATAATTTCTCTGACACGTGTTCGGGTGTTTCCCGGTAGAGGCACCATGAGACGGCCCTTAAAGGCGTGAAGCGTGAGCCTGCCACGGCCGGGAGAGCACTCACGCCACCACGTCACACACAGCGGTTCAAGCGAACGCCAAGTGTTTGGCGACACTCTATCGACAATAGCACTATTGAGTGTTTGCGCACCCGCTGTTTGCTCGCCACCTCACGAGTCTAAGATTTAATCATTACTTCAACCTAGTTCCATGCGGTTAAAGCTTCCCACCGCACTGTTTGAACATTGATTACTTGCGCAATTGTTTCAAATCATTTAATTTAGGTATGTAACTCAAATAGTCGGGCCATGATTCGTTGTATTTGCCGATTTTATAGCAATAATGTTCTCAAGAGGGATCAAAGGGGATAAATGATATTAAATACACGAATAAATTCTGATTCACTGCTAAGTTGATTAGGCACGTACGTCACGGACATCAAAAAGAACATAAAAGGACTCAAAAATACGCCCAAACATGGAACAAATGCATAGTTGTACCCGATCGAATTGAATTATTATGCATAATAACAACATTCAATTTGATTTCAAATAAGAAAGAGATTTCACTCAAGTAGTGAAGCAACCGAAGAACAACATAATTTTTTTATTGAAATAGTAAGTTATTACAAAATCTCCAAATGCCTTAAAAGCTTATAAAACGTTAAATGTTTTATCATGAGAAAATCCCATCCAATGAAGAAGACAGCAAAACGAATTTTCTTGAAACACAATTCCCAGAAAAGGGAACGTATACTAGCTCTAATTGCGTACAGCTAGTGGCGACCAAGTAGTTTATTTTTCAGGATAGTAAGACTATCTGGGGAACAGTAGGCTTTCAGGACGTTTCAATTAGACAATTGTGGTACAGAACAAGAACAAGATAGCAAGATAGATTGTACGAGTGTACACGAAACACTTGGGAGCGGAAAAAGGCGAAATAGTGTGTGTAATGTCAATGTTTTACTTTTGCGGAAAGGATACGATTTAGTACAGGCATAGTATTCGTTTCTTATATTTATAACCACTGGCTACTCGTCACTATTTTTCAATAAAGTCAGATCTCAGTCTTACTGTCCATATATTAGGTGAACAGTGGCAGAGCGTCAAAAAAGGCTATGGGAACATTATTATGCCCATATTTATTTCCGGCTAATAAAGCATTAGTTTATTGCTTTCTCTCTGTTTACAACACCCTATAGGACGTTTTTACGTAAACCGTAAACGATAACACGCGTAAAGTACGTAAGTATAAACAAACATATTCTCCACCCAAACATTCAAGTAATTTGAACGCGGAAACATCATACAAATTCATCTCAATCTAACAGACAACCGTACCAAAAATAGGCTACAATTTACGTCATAAAGCAAGCAAACAGTCCATAATGCGACAGGAAATGTCCCGAATGTGATTCATGGATCGTTTCCCAGTTATTCCCAGATGGGAGGAGCTCTCTGCTCCTTGGTTGCCAGTGTTTCCTGAACCAATTCAATATGCCCGATTGGATCATCAGCTTGGCTTTTAGTAATACGAATCTATTGTGGGAGCTAGACAACCTGAATATGTTATTTAGTAGTGCGGTTTTGAGCGCATTTACTGTGATACGATTGTGAAGGTAATATGGAAATTGAACCAAACTGAAATATGAAACTGTGAATGAAAAAGGTACTTGTTTCTATGAATAAAATCATATTTGAGCTCTTCTTTTATTAGCTTTAAAGATTTTCTTTCTTCAAATGAGTCTATTAACCATTGACTACATGATAATCAAACGACTGCAGCGTCCTTTCTCGGAATCTGATAAAACAAAGCTCTATTCAGTAACATACATAAAAGGTCCGCAATCATTATTTCCTTTTGCTGGCGTACTCGAGCAAAAAAGTACAGGTGATAGCAAAAGAGAATGGGAATCGAGTGTTGCCGAGTATAGCCCAACAAAAAGTTGGACAGTTCCAGAGTAAACCTTTGTACAGAGTTGGATATTAGGGCCATTAATCACTGGGAGAACTTAATTGGACGGCCGGACAGACAGTCACGCGAACTACCTAACCGCCTTTACCTACTTTACGCGACGGATAACTATCTTGTGTCGTGCTTTTGTTTTATGCCTCCTTTACTATGTTATCTTTGTGTTCAGCTGATTTTAATGTGCGTTTTTTGCAGGCGTGGTGAGTTTGTCTTTTAAATGATATTTCACAAAGTATTGCGATGATTAATTTCAGTTTACATATGTAGACTTTTAAAATTAAGTTGATTACTGGTAAAAATAATAGTATGTTACATAATCCAGACTATAGTCATTGTCATTCTAAAAATATATAATTCAATTTTGCTCTGAGATTGCGCATTTCATTTACCAAGCAGTGTTAATTATTAAGGTCTGTTTGTTCTAAACGACTTCAATATAGAGGAGGTTAGCCACCGGAGGACCTTACAGCTGAATATATATTCAAACGATAATTCAGTACTAAATATTAGTCTTTATTACCCACTAGTGGCCGCCCGCGACTTTGTCCGCGTATTAATGGGTTTTAGTAACAATGATGTTATTTATTTCTCCCATAGTACGTCCCCCCCCCCCCCCCCAATAATTCAATGAAGGGTCGAATTTTGAAAAAAAAGTAGCGCTGGTGTCTTTCCAGTGTCCCAGCTACCTCCATACCAAGTTTTATGAAAATCTATAAACACGTAAAAGTTCTCCCACACTAATATTCACTCCCCCAATGACCGCCATTGGGGCTACATTTAAAAAAATAATGCGCTGGTGTCTCTCCGGAGTGCCAGCTACCTCCATACCAAGTTTTATAAAACTCGACAAACACGTAAAAATTCTCCCATACTAATTTTCACCCCCCCAATGAACCACATGGGGTTGATTTTGAAAAAAAAAAGGAGCCTATATGTTATTCCAGAGTGCCAGCTACCATCATACCAAATATCATGAAAATCGTTTCAGAAGTTTGAGCGTGAAAGAGTAACAAACATCCATACATACATCCATACATACAAACTTTCACCTTTATAATATTAGTAAGGATAAGACTAATATTTAGTGTAATGGAATGCGAAAGTCTAAAACAATTCGATATTTAAACTATGCGCGCGCTGTCTCTGCGTCGCCATGACAACCGATCGTGTCAACACACTCGGGCGCTGTACCAGACCGCTCACCCACCTGTCCATGGTTGACGAAGCCGTGCCGCCGCGCTATGTCGTCCACGTGGCTCGCGCCCGCCGGCACGCGCACAGCGAACTGGTTGTGGTAGAGGGCGTCAGGGAGCGACGCGCACGTGCACGCCGCCAGCAGCAGCGCGAGCGCGCGCCATTGCGTCACCATGACAACCGATCGTGTCAACACACTCGGGCGCTGTACCAGACCGCTCACCCACCTGTCCATGGTTGACGAAGCCGTGCCGCCGCGCTATGTCGTCCACGTGGCTCGCGCCCGCCGGCACGCGCACAGCGAACTGGTTGTGGTAGAGGGCGTCAGGGAGCGACGCGCACGTGCACGCCGCCAGCAGCAGCGCGAGCGCGCGCCATTGCGTCACCATGACAACCGATCGTGTCAACACACTCGGGCGCTGTACCAGACCGCTCACCCACCTGTCCATGGTTGACGAAGCCGTGCCGCCGCGCTATGTCGTCCACGTGGCTCGCGCCCGCCGGCACGCGCACAGCGAACTGGTTGTGGTAGAGGGCGTCAGGGAGCGACGCGCACGTGCACGCCGCCAGCAGCAGCGCGAGCGCGCGCCATTGCGTCACCATGACAACTGCTGAGTCTGGAGCAACAAACAAAGACACTGAATTTTTAAACTATTGCATAGCTTTTATCGCGGGCTTTGAGCGCGGCGACCGAACCAAGAAATTCCGTAAGGAAAAAAACCTCACAATCGTCTAACGTCGTTTCAGTTCGGTAGACTTCGGCATGGTGTTTGTGTGCGTGCGTTAAGACGTATTGTACGACTCTACGAAACTCGCACGAATCGAGACTAGCTGCTCCGAAATCGGAAGATGCTATGCAATAGCTATACCGCGGCAGTCCCCGAGTGCCAGTGCTTTTTTTATTCAATTTATATCATCAGAGAAAGGCAAAGGGATGTAGCTCTTACAGCCTAGGACACTGGAATAACAATATGGCGCTAAACATTTATTTTTTAAATTGTAATCGCGTGGCGAGGAAACAAGTCCATGAGGCGTTTAAAAGCAACAACAAATAATTTTAGGTAATTGAGCGGTTTAATTTCGAGGGACATGTTTTTTCAAACTGAATTTTTAATTTGCTACATTATCGAGAAAATTACACGTAGGTAGGCACGTGCCTAAGTGTAATTTTCCAACGCTATAACAGACGTCTGTAATAGCGCTTTTTTAATTATGGCTTATTTTCGACGCACAGATAGAGGAACGTTTTTTATAAAACATCATAAACGATACTATTTCTCCTTTAAAAATGTAATCAACTAGATACTCACGTCACGCAAAGATACGCATCTGTCGCCGCGCAGACTGTTTACGCCGCTATATCGAGTTGAAAGCGATCTCTGTGGCGGTCGAGCGCTGTGGCATCCCTCGCCTCACCTACGGACAAAAACCAAAATTAGATTGACAAACCGGTTCGACAAAGCTCAAATCATTTAATATTAGTCTTTATGGGTCTACACGCGATATTAGGAGTAGCAATTACATAGCTACTTACTGCCCGACGTTTCGACCGGGTTACCAATAATGGTCGCGAGCGAAGACCCATAAAGACTAATATTAAGTGTAATGGAACGACAAAGTCTAAAATCTTACAAAGCTCAGCCCCTTGTGAAAAAGCAACGTTTTATACCTAGGATGCTGAGAGAAGCTGTTGAGATTAAAAAAAACATCCTAATGTCAATAAGGAAGATGGTTGTAGTGTACCACCTGCTTGGGATCCTATCATGAAGACTATTATATCTCAGGCCCGTCAAAAACAACAACATGTTGCAAGACCTAAGGATGTTGTGAGTTGCGAACCGAAACTCAACTCAAAATATCTCACCCAAATGGCGGTAGTGATTAAAACTTTTATAAAAAGACAACTGACGCTACGTCTACGCACGCACAACGTCTACGAACGCTGTAAAGAGCTCGAAACATCGGGTCTCTGAATAATCTATCTAGAATAGCAATAACACGCGTTTATAATCCGTAAACTTATTAACACAATTAGACATAACAAATACAGTTCCGCGCTCAATATGGACCTAGAATGAAAAAAGGGTTTTAGGCCGCCGTAATTGGAAAGTTCAGGACAGTTGGATTGGCGTTCGCGAGTTTTGTTATTGTTGTGTCGGCAAAATGAGAAATCTGGATAAAGGTAGAATGGTACTGTCAGAATATATATAGAACACATTTCAATCCCTTTTAGAAACGTGTAACATCAGGTTACACGCGCGTTAAAATTGTAGCATTTGAAATATCGAAGCAAAAAAAATACTCAGTATTTTACTTGATTTTACTAAGACATCATACTCAATCATAAAAGCAAAGGCTATGGTGTTTAAATCATCCACACCATAAGAAAGCTTATTAAATAACATGACCCCGAAAAATGTCGAGAAAAAAAAAGACGCGTCGAATAAGAGGCGTGATACCCAGAAAATGTGTTTTAAATTACGTTAAGAACCTTTTATAAAATTGAATTACTTAAATCTTAAAACGGAGTAGAAATTATTCTTTCGTTATCCGCGTTGGCGGTGTTTGTTTTCCTGGCCCGAGGTCTCCCCCTCCCCTGGCCATAAATACAAGGAGAAATTTAGGTCACGTTAAACATATTTGCCGTCGGGCTTCGCAAATCACGGCAGATAGAACGCAATAAGCGGTCTCACAAATGCGAACAAGTTAAAAAAAACCCACCCAAATCCCCCAGATTATCCTGATAAGCCACGCGGGCGTAGTATAAAAAGCCTGACCATGAATATATCAAAAATATTTATGAAAAATTATTTGAAAATTTATGTCCGCCTGTTGAGAAAGTGAAACATTTGGCCCGAGTCCTTACAGCTTAACTGTATGACATCAATGAATACTTATTTTACGTCGTACGTATCACAATCACATCAAAATAAAAGACCACAATTATACAACTTGTACGAACCCCAATATAAATAACAAAAGAACATGTACCCTAATACAATAAATAACAAAAGAGCAGCGAGAATTTAAAACAAAAGACTGCCTTACTATTTAAAATTCTGTACGAAACGTATCTCATTAGCAAGATAACCCAACATTTTATTGAAGCACAGAGACACCCAAAGGTCTTCCTTGCATATCGGCCGGCTAAGTAGTGCATAATCAGCATAAAACCACCTCGAAATATTGCGTGCGACCGCATCGCGATTTCCCCTGCCCTTATATCCATATCATACACATAAAACACCGCAAATGTATCGAATAATATTATTATGAAACGGAAACACCGCGAAGATTTCCAACTATTCGGAATCCTATTGCCGAGTTTAATATTCCACGAACCATTTCCTTGGAATACATTAACGATGTACACGTATATCCATCTGATTAGGTTACATCGAAATAGGATAATTTTGTAACACAATGAAAATGATTACCCAATGATTTGATGTAACTTTGTTTAGAAGTTAATAACTAGGATTTTTTTATTTAACTTGTTCAAATATTCGCGTTTTAATGAACAAATAAATTCATATGATGTGGGACTATGTTTACAAATTAATAACTAGCGATATTTTTTTTTTAAATATGCGCGTTTAATTAATCAACTCATAAGCTTTTTAAAATATTTCTGCCGATTAATTAAAAACTCGTGCCGATATGATCCGCATTTGAAATCCCTGGAAAATATTGTACGATTTTTATTTTATAAATTCTAACGCTAGTGCGTTTCATCACGGAGATAATATTTATGTGGTTTAATTTAATTACCAAAAAACATTTTTGAAGAGTAAAAAAAACGTGAATGTATTGAAAATATATCAAATAGCAGTCAGGTTTTTTTTTTCTTATCTGACTACGATAATAGTTTGGAGTAGCCTTGTCATCATTACCGGACTTGCGGGGGAGCGGATGGCTCTCAACCCTAAACAGATTGCAGTACGAAAGTGTACCCTTATACCAAACATCGTATTGCAATGCTATATACTGCAGTGCGGTCCCGATACCGTGACGTCACAGCATGGCACACGGGCTCTCCAGCGCCGTATCACTGGCGGTATTTTAATATCCTGTTTAAAAAGTACTTTCCAAGTAATCGCCCTTCGAAGCGCATTTTGCTCAGTATGAAATTTAAAAGAAAATATCGATTTAAGAGACTTTTTGTATAGCAATATTAAAATTCGAAGTGATCCGCAAAATCATTGAGTGTGTGACTCTGTATGTAGCTTTTTTATGGCCAGTGTACCGCTAGCAAGACTTTCGAGCTTTTAAATGTCATTATGATGGCGCATATTTCAAACTTCAGTTTCAACTGTCAGAATAAGAGTGACAGTTACTCTGGCGAAGCTTCGCTTCTCGTGTGGATTCATTGTGCGGCGGCTATATTAAAAAAAAAACTTCAAGTCCACCGGTCAGCCGTATTCGTCAGTTTCAAACCACGTATATTCGTCGATTCTTTCGACCTCTAACGAATAATGCATATTACATTTACACATCACAAATACTTACTTTTTCCGTTACCGAAAACAAAAACAACATTCACCCCTTGGTAATCTTTTCATACATATCAAATGTCGTAACTTAAGTTTTATACCTGAACTTTTTAATTTTGAATAGTAAACCCCGTTTACCGCCATTTGGAAGCTTTCCGCCGAAAATTATAGTCACACACGTCACAAAAGAATAATTCACACGTTTACCATAATCAATTCAATACAGTAAATCTGTTTGGATGGCCGTCGCTATTAGCAGAGCCACAGGGGACTCCCATTAGGCGGAAGCCAACAGTGCGGAACACGCAATATGTTTATTACGGGAACACTTTTTAACCCTTTGTGAATGAATAACGACTTCGATATAAACAATTCAATTTTGATTATAGACCACACTGATATAAGGTTTTAATTGAAAAAAAAAATAGCTTCTAGGTAGGTGTGTATTTAATTACTTAGGTCTTAGAGTACTGGAGTTACATAGAAAGTAGAATAGGACAAACAACAAGCTATCTTAGGCGGCCCCTAGACGATCAATTTTATTGCGCAATATTCTGAATTGTGCAATATAATTGACTGTTTAGGCTAATTATTGAAGATTGTGCAATGATTGAACAAAAGTTTGAGCGACTTTAATTTTTATTGTGCCATATTTTTTTATTGCATTGTGTAGGGCCAGGGTTGCGCAATAATTTTTAGTCTCGGTTTCAACCTGACGAGGATAACACACACCCGTGTGCAAAATGGCGGGAAAATATCATCTAAAAGTTAAGAAGAGAGAACGTTTATCGCCGAATATATCGAATTATACAGAAAATTACCATAATGTGTAGAATGTCAGGAGCAAAGAATATCATGACCGCGATTAAAAAAATGCTGCTTACGGAATATAATAGGTATATGTACATTGCCATAAGCAACAACACCAGAGCTGCATCTTGTTTGCACATGATGCTCCAATTGAACGCGAAAACATTGAACAGATCGTATTTTTGTGCAATATAATTGATCGTTTGGATGCAAAGCACCATTCAATCTTATTGCACAATAAAATGTATTGAACAATGTTATTGTAGGTCTAGGGGCCGCCTTACTCGTACAGGATTATAAATGGCGAATCATAATAATTAATTATTCGAGAGAGTAGCTCCATAAATATATATTTTTACATAAATATTTGACTAATTTATATTTTAGGTGTATCTAATTTATGTCCAGTACAAATAAAAAATCCATAATTGAAGATAAATAAATCATTCCAAGTAAAAAAAATCCAACCTGTAATCATATTTTAGTTTAGCAAATAAAATATCAAATGCGAATGAATATTTCATGGCAACGTCGCGTCGCGCCGATACTGAGAATTCTTTTTTAATTTAAAAGTTAATGAATACGTAAGTATCCGCCAATCAAGTTGTTTTGACTGAATGTATATTGGCTCTCGTAAAATCTCCAAGTGGGCTTCACTGCGTGTGCGGCATATAAAGTTGGCAAACCTTTTTTTAACTAGTTTTCCCCTAGCGGGTGCTCCCTTTACAAATAGAATTGAGGCAAAAACCCTTTTTGTAACTACAACTTTAACACTTACGGCTGCTTTGCTTAGGTAAACAAGATGCCCCTGTGTTTTGATTTGTTCCTTCATACAATACATGTAATCAAGGTATTACAGTAAATAATATATTTGTAGTAAAGTTTCCTAAACATACGTGTTTCTTTAAAACGTAGGCAAATCATTAATTGATCCAATATGTCCTAATATAAATCCTAATACTGTGTATAATACTAGGTATTCAAACATAAGAGCATTACAGAATCAATGTTGAACTGTTAGAACCAGTGAAATTCGGGTCAAATGCTTAATGTTACCATTCCTCCTTTAGGAGTCTAGAATATCCCAGACTCAAATAGACCTCATTACCCAAAAGATCTTCGAACGACCTCCTAAACTCCAGCTCTCATTAGACATAAACTAGATTGGCAATCGTGTGACTGAGTGTTTAGAACTAGATTTGAGTACTAAAGCTAAGTGCGGGTCTGAGCGTGCAATGTGTATCGCCTGGAGTCAGAACATTGGACTTTAAGCGATGAAGCAACTTGCGCTAACAATCATCCGTATTTATTGCGCTCGCATCGTTCCTGTTCTATACACTCAGGGCTGCTCGAGTAGAATATGAAAATAGATAATAAAATTTCAACTTTTTCCACAGGTGCAAACACAAATTTATAAGTTTGTTGCAAACTAAATGTTATTGCTAAAGCAGCCCGTAATTTACATTCACAAATTGTAATGCATCACAATATATATGATAATGCAATTATAAATGTGTACGAGTTCTGTAAATGTATCTGTTATTATTTTTACATTAAATACAATTCAGTAAAGTGAAATTGAATTGGATTGACTTTGCCAGCATAGACTTAGTCAACCTTATTGCCCTAGTTTAGGGCAGGCCCGTGCACCAGCAGTGGGGACACATATGGGCTGATGAAGATGAAGTGAAATTTGAGGGACATTATACGCTGTAGCTTTATATCCGAACTTTGGAATTAACAATATAATTCTACATACATATGTATATACTTGCTTTGTATGCTACTTGTCGTTGTAAGAGTAATCCTCAATCAACACAATTATATTTGCAACTAAACCTAACATGAGGAGCTACCTCTACACGGACTGTACATAACCATTAAACTTATATGTACAAATATTTATATACTGCCAACCCTACTTGCATTGCAGAGCGCTACTTCATCGATAAAGTAAAATATTAACTTAGCCCGCGCAGGCGTTAACTTGGACAATTAGACTACGTGTGCAGTTAGTATCGTGAGTTCCTTGATATTCCATAAGAGAATGTACGATAGTTCTGTTTGACGAGTTACATACTACGATACGCGGTGAATCGTAGAGCGTATTGGAATCTGTTATTGAGTGTGCATTGCTATCTATCATCTACCTACTGTTAATAATGTAATACTACGTTTATACATACAATATATTTCGGTATATTTCTACCACGGAACCTATTTTGTGAAGAAATAGGAATGATATATAATTTTTAGGTAGCTGCTTCAAAATCCGTTAGCCGTTTTAATAAATAGCTGTAACAAAATAGGTACAAAATAAGCTGTTTTCAACCTTTCAAATCGATATTAAATCTTAAACTAGCAATAAGTTAATTTAAGAAATTACAATACTTCACTAAACCAGAAAACAACCCACAAAAGACACACACGACAAGATTCATTGGAAATTCCATTTCCATCACTAAAGACTCACCCCTATTAGTAACACGTGCTTCGATTTTTCTTTTCATCGGCGCCGCTAAATACATTCTAATTAATCCTATTAATAGTGGGCGATGTTTACCGCGTCACCGTCTGTTTGCCGCGGGCGTGTTTGATTTGGCCCGCACTTGAAGGCCCTTCGATCCGTGCCCAGAATACTGTGAGCTCTGTGTTTGGTTTCTTTGTTTCCCGGCCCCTTTCCGGCGGGGAGGGGGCGGGGTCTCGGTAAGGTGGCGTCGGTAATGGCACTTGCGTTTCGTAAACGATGTTTTATTCATGCCGCGATGCTCGGCTGCCGCGAATAACCGTCTAATTATTGAGGTGTTCGCTTGTGAGATTTGAGCGGATCGGACGGTACACGGGGGAATGTGCCTCGTCGTGTTGGCAGTACAGGTGATGCAACGAAATGTTTCGGGCTGTTTGACGTCAAGTTTGCTAAGCCACCGAATCCAAACATGCGGATTCGGTTTATTGAAGAGAAATACTGATTGCACTGACAATCAAATCAACAAATTCACGGGAAAAAGGAGATATCACGTTGGATTCATGGATTTGTACAATTTGTATGAAATTCCCGGATTTCAATGTACCTAATCGAAAAAAAAAGGAAGTTTTCGGAACCAGCATAATCGTAAAATCACAGGATCCTGTTCTTTTGAAATACTAGTCGGGATATAATTTTTTGCCCGTAATGTGTGATACCCATAAAGAATTTTGATGCACCTATTGTTTTTAATCTGTGTCCTAACGTCGGAACATTCAATGCCTATCTAACAGGACCCATTGAGACCATTAAACAAAAGAGGCAAGCGTGCGTCTCGCAGCCGATACTAATCGGCCGTCTGCACAGTCCCATTCACCGAAGCTCTAATGGAAACGCTAAGCTTTTGATGTTCGTACGCTAGCCAATGAACGGTGTTTGCTATTTGATTATTTCCATTCGTATTCGATAAAATCGAACACACTTGAATCTATGATAAAGGTTTAACGCATCTAACTGTTACATTTATGTTCAGGCAAATTTATACAGCATAATGAGATAATAAAACAACATTTTGAACTTTTCGAGTAAATCAGTTACTTTATTTTTATTTTACGCATGAAATAATAAATATTATTGATATTTCAGGTGTTACAGATTCATAGTTTTCCTACAAAATAATCAATTCAAGACACACGTAAGTAAGCTTATCCTAACTCGACAACCAAAACAGCGGCGAAAGTGCCTGCGATCAGGCTTCAACATAGCATTCAGTATTGCAGAATCAATTATGTGGATCCACGCTCCCGAGATATTTACGGAGTCTGTAATTTTCTTACGGAATTAGGTTTTGTGCGATCATCATATTCGAGGCGAGATTTATTCGCAACTCGTAATTGAAAGGATTCGACTTCAGCTCACGTTCTTTTCTTTTCATTACGAAAGGGGTTTTTTTTATGGAACACCAAGCCGGGTATTTGACCGCCATCGTTTTTTATGGTAAACAAAAATAGGTCTGCGGTGCTGAGCAATCTCTAGTAGACTCTTTAAAGAAAGCTTATAATATTAAACACAAAGGAATCGTCTAAAATTACTAAAATAATTGTGATATTTGTGATTTAATTATGTCAAAATTAACTAACTTCTATAATTTAAAATAAGTACTTTGTAAATTTCTATCGGCCTATCAAAAATACGGTTCTGTAGTATGCATTATCGTCAACCAAAGCCTAATTCCCTCGTAGGCTTTCATTATTTGAAATATTATATCATCATCGAGAATCTGAATTTTCACAGAAACAAAATAGCAAATTAACATCCTATCTCGTGCTAGACACAGTGCTTCCCGACGAAAAATATTTAATAACGACAGGAATTTTTGTGTAACCTACTTTCTCACGGATAGAAGAATTTGTGATGAGGTATTCTAGACCATCTCATAGTTTATGAGTGGAAAATAGGGAATGCTATTGCGAAACTTTTGGTTTGGGGTCACATCATATTATTTTGTATTTTTCGACAGAAATGTACAACTTTTGTAGTGGTATAATATTAACCGTGGAAAAAATAAACGTATTTTATGTTATTATTAAATCCCGTTATCTAAATTTACTTATGTAAATGTTTACAAATTTCAACCCTTTGTAGTAATTCAATCTAAAACAATAAAATAAAAGACAATTAGACAATATATCAACTTAAAAGGAAAAGGCACTTTTGTCGTAGAAGAACTACAAAGTGGCAAGAATTGTGCCGCTGCTACGACAGACTACAATGTAGGAAGTTTTCATTCTATATTTTTTATGAGATTGTGTATTAAAGAATGATCTATATTTACAAAACCTTTTAAACGTTACTTCATCTGAAGCAAATTTCTTTCATTTTTAAACATATGCCTACAAAACATCCGCACAACATGCCTCTATGAATCGTACCACTACCTCCACCTCTATGAAACCTCTACCTCTATAAAAGTACACTGGTCCCGTACGTATGTGTAGGTAGGAAAAGGACATTACACCCCGCGGAAGAAGGTGTCATAGTCAGTTTGCAGCATTTATCAATTTACCAACTCTGACTTGCCAACTTCGCTACCTTCACTTTATGTTTTCAAAGAAATGTTATTTTCAATTTATATTTTTCCCTTTGAGAAAGTTATGGTGGGTCTCAACTTTTACATCTTATACGTACTTGTGTTTGAGAAGTTTGTGTTATGTCGCCCTTCCAAGTTTACTTTTATTATTATTTAGTGGCAAGTATCCTACAAAAGTATTAAGTACCTACTCGGAAGAAAAGATTTTATAGGGGGGAGATGAATAATTTTTGTTCGTTGATGATGGCCCGAGAAATCTGATTTAATCTACGATTTTATTTTTCAGGAGAAAATTATAATACTCGTATTAAACCAAAACCAAACTGCGTTAAGCTTAAGACAGGACAGTTTTCCTTGACGATAACAAAACAAAACATTCCCACATTAGCGAAATTGAGGAGGAAGAAAAACTAATTAACTGATAACGCTCAGTCTGTACTTTGATGCAAAGGCTGTTCAAAGATAAAGGGAATTATCGGAACAAGGCCTATTATGCCGGCGCACGTCATCGTAGCACCGTAGCCGCGTAGCGCTACGAACTACTAGTGTTACGGTAAAGCTACGTTACGTCCCCGAGTCAGGTCAAGCGCAAATTAATGACGTCACGTCAAATAACTTCCTCGAAATATCAACTCCGGTCGCTTCTATGAATCCCAAATAATTGGACTCCGATCACTCGTTTAGGCTTAATGGTGATCGACATGTTTATAATACAAACGGATTTAGCTGGTATAACCTCCATCAAATTTGGCTTAAAGTTTGTGAGGCATTCACATTTTTTCTATGTACTCAAATGTTATGATACAAATTGTAGTCGTTTAATAAGAATGATTTCAAACAATCATAATATGTACAATAATCTAATAGGTAATTAAAATCCATACAAAATTTGAATGACCTAGACTAAAGCTACTAAAGTTGTACTTGTTTGTATACAATACGTAAAAAATTAAATAAATTTAAATCAAGCAAGTATCGACTAAATATTTTAACACGGCACAAAAGCTTACTTAACTCACACATGACAAAATAAGCGTTACTGGTTCTTCCTTAAAAAGCAAGGAACTTGTCGTATCCCCCGTTTATTCACGTGTATCATTCGAGCGGGTGTAGAATCGTGTAGCGTAGGCGCACGTCGCTACGGACTACGAACAGCTACGGCGTAACTACGTAATTTCATACTCGAGTTCATCCTCCTCCATGTCAGTATTAGTATAGTGTTGAAAGATGAGGTGGAATCGGCAACGGTATATGAACACGTCACTTGGAGCTTGGAGACTGCGAATGAAGTCTCGCCCTGGATCAAATAGACAGGAAAGTAGACGGTTTACTTGAATATTATCGTCATTATTCAGTGTACATTTTTCAAAACTTTCAGTCATTTGGGAACCATATATTTTTCCTAAAACATGCAATCATGTATAAATTGAACACCACTTTCAGTAAATTATACACGAAAATAGATAAGCTAATTTTATAGCCGCAACCGCGTTAGCATACAACATTTTTATTTCTCTTCACTATAAACTGAAATTTTACCGGCACATAAGTCTTCTGTTGCAAGCTCGTGCAAACGCGATGAAATTATACCATACCGCACCAAATTTTATGGCGTTGTGGGCAGAAAAGCAACGTTGTATACGCCTAGTTAATATTCTATAGCAACATACACAATTTATAAGGCAAGGCAATACTAGATGCCCGGCGTTGTCGTGGCGGCGTCATAAAATGTGCCATTCCACGATACGCCTAAACGGGTTGTGAATTATGGAAAGGGGAGAATCGATTTTTATGACAAACGCCATATAACTACCGAGGATACGTTTGCACATCATAAGAAACGGTGTCAAGGTCCGCCTTTGAAATATTCATGGGGGACCCTTGAGAAAAGATGGGGCAGAAACTGCTTTATTGGGCATTAAGTAGTAAAAAAAAATGTTGTGGGATCTCTTCAACAAGAAGAGAATTCTCAAACGATTAACCCTCATAAGGTTGTGTACGTTGACATTTTTATTGCAGACCTTAAGTCAAGAAGTTAAAGTTCAAATTAGCAGGTCATAAGGGTCAAATAATTTAAAACTTGCATTTAAAATTATTTCATGTTCCTCTTGAAATGAAAATGAATGAAAGACTGTCGATTCAGTATTCGGGCCAACGGAATCAAATTCCAAACAATGACGTGGTAATATAACCCAAATCTGTACCCTTGAGAACCCTTCAACGGCCAAGTCACACAAAACTAACTATAATAATGAAGAAATCACAGTAAGAAACCTAAGGCTTGGCACGATTTTGTCTAGATTTCATTACTTTTTGGAGATGAGCAAGCTGCTCCATCGAGACTTATAATAATAATAATAAATTAATATAATAAATTCTTTATTTCAATTTGGTTACATTAACAATAACAGTGGCTGATACCTCCTTTTAAGCATATAATTGCCTGTGTCAGGAGGCACCGCTCTTCGATATATATTGCAAAATAACATAAGGGAAACAGATATGAACATTACATTTTATAAAAGTTGAAATTGAACATTAGAAATACAAAATTAATGTTATGACAGCGCATTTGAAAGTGACAGCTAGTGCATGTGGTGTGGTGTGTATATTTGTGTGCGCGCGTGTGTATGTGTGTGCGTGTGCGTATGTGTGTGTGTGTGTGTGTGTGTGTGTGTGTGTGTGTGTGTGTGTGTGTGTGTGTGTGTGTGTGTGTGTTTGAAAGAATGCATTGTGTGAATAAATTAAGATAATGTTTCAAGTATTCTCTCAGTCTCGTCATAATTTTTAAGCTGAATCCATTTCGTTAATACTTCCTTACACTCATGATAACACTTGCTATAGATGCCTAGTTCTTTATTAACTGAGTTGAGACTTGGCTAGTTTTTTACAGGATGTTTTTGGTGGGATATATCTGTCACATCTTAACTGTCACACAATCACGCGTACCCCTTTTCACCGTGATACGGTCCCGAAAGCCCACAACATGCCAGCGGTGGTCTTAACCCTTCCACACCTGCAGCGCTGCAACCACTTACGGGGTCGCTTTGCATTTACGACCCATTTTGTAGTGATTTTGGCTGGGGGCTTGCGCGTCGCGAGCCAACTCGACCGGTATAAATCGACCGCACCCGCCTCGGAACGGGTTAATTTATTGATACCGACAAGCTTAAGAAATATTGGACGGTTGATATATGCGTGGAGACTATGTTAGTTGTAAAACTACTATCACTACATAGTATAAAGCAAAATCGCTTCCCGCTTCTGTCTGTTTCGATGTATGCTTAAATCTTTAAAAGTATCTACACAAAGGATTTTGATGTGGTTTTTTTTAATAGATAAAGGGATTTAAAACGGTTTTTACGTATAATATACCCGGAGCGAAATAGAGCGGGTCACTAGTTAAGGATAAGATACTCGTGTATGGGATATTTAACCATAATTTTTCAGTCCCCGACATTTTAATCTTGCCAATACCAGATAAGACTGTGGCAGAGATGAAGAAGTCGATCTTGAAGATAGACATTGGTTTCATTTCTTTTAATTTCGCGTTAAGCACACATGTCAATGTGGGCGTTACCTTGGATTAACAATAGCTCATCAGGGTACAAACACGAGGAAAAAAATTCAATCGATCCTATTTTCGGGTAATCCAAGGACCGAAATTCCTGTTAAGGATAACATTATAATAACACAAAAGGTACTCCTTAGTCCCGAAAGCCGTACGCTGAGAGCCGCCTACGCACGTAACGGAGTGGAAATAGTTCATTGGCATTTAACTTTAGACTACTAAGTTACGTGTAACGCAATTACATGGGTACTGTGTTTAACATTCGCGTTAAAATATGCAAATCTTGTGTCATGTGATTGCCACGTTTGTTAGTAACTTTGATGGCAAATGTACCTTGAATAGGGACTAATCATGTGTGAGCGTGAGACTTCATTCTCATTTAAATCTACTTGAAGATGCAGTAAGATTAAAAATGAGTCACAATAAAATTGACAGTAAGGTACTGCCGATTTCAGATCAGCCAACTGCTTGGGAATATTACAGTGGACAAGCAAAAAGTGTGGGCGCTAACAAAAGTTGCTCTCTCCGCTTTCTTTAGACTTACAACAGAGCAATATACCAAAATAATAGACAATGATTTAATAATATTTTACATGGGTCTTCACCCGATTGTTTTCGTCGAAAGATGAAACTGTGGAAATGTTAATATCGTGTCTTGGATTAAACTTGGCTAGAACACAGCAGTCGCTTCACCAGTCTGCGGTGTTTATTGCTTGTCGCGTTGGCACAAACACGCGACATGCCATCGTGTGTTCAATTAGTTAAATTATTGCACTAGATCGTTCGTGGCCTTATTGAAACCATTTTAATCACAGTAATTTTAACGCGGTAGTTACGTTTATCCAACCATTAGTTTAATTCGCCCACGGGGATCATAGGGTGGGTTTTTGTGAAAACATAATGCAAACGGATTCGCATAATAACACCGAAACCGCGCATTTAAACTCGTACAAATTAAGCCCCGCGATTAGCAGACACACAGACAAATTTAGTAGTGGAATGTTTTGGGATTATACTAATTAAGTACTTTATTTAATTGTGCGTTATCTGCATTGGGTGATTTCGATTTGCTAGAACGTGTAACTGTGTTGACTATCAGGTCACCTAGATCATTTAGATCACATTGAATAAGTATTGAAGAAAACAGCCTTGTCGCAACAACACTTCGAACTATTTAACTATACACATGTTTCTTTCCCGTTTATAGCATTTTTGCCGTTTTTATATGTTTATATCTTTGTATTACTGTCCGTGTTATCTCAAAAGGCACTGTATAAGTGCTATATGTGACCGCACAGTCGAATCAACACAGTATACTATACCAAGGGTGTTGTAAAGTTCGCAATATCGCGAACGAAGGCTGTCCATACGCGTTGAGAGACCATTGTGGGGTCGAAGAGATACATTTTAAGTGGCATACATAGATAGCTTGTGGCGAGGTGAAGGGTGCTTCAATCAAGCTACAAAGCTTATTAAGCTTAGACGCTATTTATTAGGGCTATTCTCATCTTATGTTTCAGATTTTCAGCATTCAGCTATCCCTTAAGAAGTTAGTATGATTTACATAATCGTAATTAGAGGTTATTAAGCAAAGAAGCTCTGAGCGAGGACTTAATTATTGTCATTCATGGTACAGTTTCATCAACGCCATTTTTTATTATTTACAAGACGTTTCCTAGTTCGAGCAATGAGAAACATGAATTCCACAAGTTCATGGATGTGAAGTACATTAAAAGATAATAATTGCACATATTTGCTACATTAGTTTTAAACTGTCGCGTTGATTTGTGCAACAAACATTTCATAATGAGATTTGGACACCATTTAATTGAACAATTTAAATCTGCATTCTTGTTTACATTTGCTTTACAGGTATAGGCTATGTGGGATAATATCATAGCCGTAACTAGGCAAAGGTGTGACTTTACACCGGATTTAATAAGCGACAATAATTATGATAATCAATACGCTCCTAAATTAATTTCGCTAGCGTTAAAATCACGTTTGTGTTAATTGTCAATGCTCGCTCAAATTCGTGACCACGTTGTCGATTTGTTTCATTGTAGTTTCCATTTCCGGAAGCAAGTTATTCGCCGCGACTATAAATAAAACCTCTTTCAAAGACGAAGAGGAACTTATCTGAATTTCGCGTTATTTATTATGCAACAATCAAAGCGCGTTTTGTTGTTTCGCAAATTACAATCGTTAAAGTTTCCAGTTTCTTTATTTGCTTTTTGAAGCGAGAGGAATTAATGCGTCCAGTTCCTCATCCCACTGAGACTGAGAATTAATTTGTGTGCCAGAATATTTAAGTAATTAGTCACAACTTTTGAGGATTAAGTCTTTATTTTTCTGCAAAATAATACACGCTATACACTTTGTTCGTATCGTGAGGAAACCTGCACACCTACTAAGAAATTCTTAGGTTGTGTTGTCAACCTACCCGCACTTGGCCCAGCAGGGGGGACGTATATGGGCTGTTGATGATGATAACATTGTTGATTAGATTTATTGTTAAAATCCAACTGTTTGCAGTTGTTTTTGCTTATATTTTTTCTTGTTAGACCATAAGAATTACTTGTGATTCTTATGCTTGCTAGCAACAGCAAGCCATCAAAACTCAAATCGTAAATCAACAACTATCGATAACAACGAATCGAATCAGAATATAATAACGTCACGTCAATATGAAGAAACTGCCGCTTATACAATCCGCATTACATATGTAAAACTCAATATCTGACTGCGAGCCTCTCTACACGACAAAGCAAGATGTAAGCCTACTCCGAGACAGCCCTCAGCCAGAGGGCGCCACAATGGGCTCGGGAGGGCCGCGGCCGATATCCGAACGACACACTCTCAGGGCGGAGTACCACAGGGACGTGGTGAGATGTGAGGACCATTTTGATATTTAGAAGTAACATGTTTATTCACCACACATTAAGTACATACACGAACACATCGGTGTTCTTTTAAAAGGTAGATGTACCTAATATGTGCTATAGCTACTAATTTTATTTCTTTCTTCTTTCTTAATTAAAAGCTCGCTCCAGTACTAAACCTGACAGACCTTTTGATCGCAAACTTCGTCCAATTTGCAGGTTTTGACATAAGCGAAGCAAGGATTCGTTACACCATACGAGTCAATAATTAGGCGTTCAAATTCTGATCAGTAATCAGTATTACGAGAAAAAAATCATTAATCATACAAAATGTGTGATGATAGAAAGTGTGATGGGTGCATTACATGGTACACAATCACCGCTACAGTGATCTACTAAAGAGTCCTGTAATGTGTACACTACAGGCCTCTTTCGTATATCTCCGTAAAGCTAAAGCTACAAGGCTTATTTCTATTTTTTTTTCTAACAGCCTACGATGATGGCTTGGAGCAGCCTTGTCATCATCGCCGCACTTGCGGGGGAGCGGATGGCCCTCGCCCCTAAACCTATTCCCAATGCTACATTAGGCCAGTTTTATTGTCTTCTTCTTCTTCTTATCGTATGGTTGATGAACAACCTGGTGTCAGAGTTTTTAAACCGCCCGTAGGCCTCTGATATGGCTTCACACACCGTTGAAAAATCTCTAAAGTGTGCTGGTTTCCTCACGATGTTTTCCTTCACCGTTAAAACGTCGAATAAGGTACATATGAATTTCAAATTTGAAAAACACATTGGTACCTGGCGGGGTTCGAACTTGAGTTGACTTGGTTGGGGTTTAAAAGCGTCGATGGCCGAGTGGTTAAGGTCGTTGCTTACCATGCGAGAGGTCGCCAGTTTTATTGTACCCAAGCCCGATGTACATTGCAGTCGGTCCGAGACGCCCGAGCTTGAGCCACTTACGTGGAGGGCTCTCGCCTTGCCCGCGCTGAATATGTTACGGATATGGCGTGTCAACGCCCTTTAGAGACACCCTTGATCTTGTATGCATATCGGAAACATGAATTTGAATATAAATAATTTTCAAATTGTTATGTTATTTACAAAAGACATGGGTAGTAGTAGCACATGGCAGGAAGTGATCTTTGCCAACCCTTCTGGAGAAAAGGCGTGATTTTCTGTATGTATGACGTTTGTATGTATGTATGGAATTCTATGAAAGTATCGTAATACTATTAAATTAGAAGATGAGAGACTCCCGTGACCACAAGCCCCGTAAAGAACTCGAAACGTTGTTAAATAAATATGTAAAGGATCAAAATATAGGCGAGTTTCGTCCGTAAAATTAATTTTATTTTAAAGCGTCCCCAGAAATAATATACATTAGAAATTTAGAATATTTTTCATTGCTGTCAGGATAAGTGAAATAAAACCGTGGCCTGACTTTTCAATAAGGAACAATAACTTATTGCACAGACAGCATCAGAAGTAACGGATGACCCTCACATTTTAAAGTGCCTTCAAATATGTGAAGCTTCCTGACTGACTACCTTCGTCATATAGTACTTTGTATATAACTAAACCACTTCCCCATGACCCCATTATGTTGCGCTCGAGTAAACCCGCGCTGCCATACTTTATTTGAAAGTAACTCCGCATCAACTTCGCAGTTTAAATTAAGCAGGGACGTTTAATTGAAGACTTGATTTCAATCAAACTTGTTACAACTTGAAAATGTCGTTTACAAAAAGCTTTCCACAAAATGATCTTAAGTTCTCCTAATTTGTTTTCCTTCGCGGAAGGATACTGTGAGAGTCTATTATTAAATTTAGCGTCCCCACTGTTTTCGAATATTAATATGATGTAATTGAAGTTTTATGATTGAGATGTTCCTTTTACTGTAATTTATTATCATCGTATAACCAATTTTAATAAACTGCTTATTTTGCTTTGTTTAATACATTCAAACTAATTATTACGAATAATAAAAAATTAATATAAAAAACAATTGTACGTAACATGTATCATTCTGCACTGTCTAATTGTCTAGCAAAGTACGAAGCTCGAATACACGAGCTAAGGTTTTCAAGATATTAGAAAACGTAGCAAAATAGTTTTCTTGTGAAAAAAAAAACATTAATACAGTGGCGAAGTAAAAATAACTAAAGAAAATACAATGTTTATTTGCGATACTAATTAATAATCATGAGTATATAACTACATAGTATAAAACAAAGTCGCTTCCTGCGTCTGTCTGTCCCTATGTGTGCTTAAATATTAAAAAACTACGCATTTTGTTAGTTTATTTTAATAGATAGAGGATTGAAGAGGAAGGTTTTTATGTAATATATACCCGAAGCGAAGCAAGGGCGGGTTACTAGTTTACAAATAATTTCTAAGTTTGTAGAGCCGTTTCTACAACACCAATTTTAGTCGTTCAATTTTCAAACATTGTCTGTTATTAACAATTAAAATTAGACGAAATTACTTGGACTAATAAGACATTCGGTACTTTGTTCAAAATTCACAAATTACACCAAGTATAAAGTCATTATGTAATAGAAAACGTTAAGGTACAGTTAGATTTTAAATGAAATAACAGAGCTAGGCAAAAATGTGTAATAAGCACTTACAATTTGTCCTTTAATAAATGTCTTTAACGTGCTTAAGTTTGAGTAACATTATTATGTTTTAAGCAACAACGTTAAGTTTAATAAACGTCTCTATAAATTATATTTGAGTCTTCTCTTTGGATTTAAAAATCCTCTGACTGTATTATTTTTCCCAAACTCTATAATGACCTCTCCTTTCTGGGATTTCTGTATCTATAAATACACTCGTACTATAATGTTGCTTCTAACATGTATCAAGTGTCTAATTACTGCAGGGGACCTTCTTCATCCCTGACGTTGATTCAGGAAGCTGACGGACTACCCCAATTAATCAAATTATAATAGTAAAATGGGTCAAACCAGACTTTGATTTAATCTAGGCCCCATTGGCTAGGGGCCAGGCTAGGACAGCCTAAACGCTTGATTCCTTAAAACACATCTTTACAACTAAATAAAAATTAAGTGTCTGTTTGTAATATTAAAATAACGATTTTTACTAAATACATCTACATCGGGTACTAATAACAAAAATACTATATTTTTGTTTGTCTGTACTCGCTAATCTCCGAAATGTCTGGACCAATTTTAAAGGGACTACTAATAAAAAGCTTACTTTACAAGGTATATTATAGACTATTTTAATAAATCATTGCTACCAAAAATTACTATTCAACGCGGACAAAGTCGCAGGGGGCCGCATGTTTTGAATAGACTTGATCACCAAAGATCTGAATCTTCTGATTTTAAGCAAACGCCTCTGATTGGTTGGCAATAAAGCCTCCATTTGCTACAATTCCAAATTCCTCAAGGCGATGGTTACCACACATAACATTATCACTACACGTGGCACCTAAACTGTAGTCCAAGGAATAAATTGAATAAACAACGTACATAAACGGCCGATCCGAAAATACTGAAGTTACGTGAGCTCGACGGCAAATGGTAGCGATTACACCGTAATACCTGCGCCTACAAAAATTTGTCACGACACGATGTTAAAGCCTTAGCGAATACTTACATAACGTAATAGCACCAGTACGCAATATGTGTACTTATCCATTTTTTAAATTTACCGGTCTTAGGAATCAACGTATTAACATGTAGTTGATTGAGAATTTATCAACGTGGTATACACATGTTTTGTAAAAACCTATGTATTACTTTGGTCACGTTAAAAATGTGGTCTTCTTTATATTAATCTTATAGGGTAAATTTTGGGTCAAGTAGACAATTTCTTAACAAGTAACAAGTAGTAGGTAATAAGATTTATTCAACCGTGAATACCCGTACCGTAATAAATAAGTTACAATTAATAGAAAAAGACATAAACATTTCGTATATTTTCTAAGAAGTAATAAGCAATAGAACATTCGTCATGATGTTAACTTCTAATTAGTTCAATACATTCTAGACAGCAACTAATATTCATTACAACTGGATTTCATACATATAATTACTTAGTAATACAAGCGTACGTTGATAAATTATATATATCTGTTATAGACCAAATGATAAATTGGGCATTATTCATACTGCCCGGTCCATATGAAAAATGCCCAATATGAGAGTGCAATTCAATAATAATTATTCAAATAATCACTTTGACCGGGCATTATACATAATGTTTATCACCTTTTGGGCAAAGTAATACAAACTTATTATGTAGAAAAAACTTTAATTAATCTTATCATTTGATGTACAATAGTTCAATATAAAAAGTAGTTAGCCTCTAAAAATAATGTGGTGTGAAAAAAATGTCATAACAAAAGGGGGTAATGGACATAATTTGGCGGCGTAACTCGTAAGACACGCTATTATTCAAAATTGCAATATAAATAAAGGCGTTTACACCCAAAATCGCTGAACACATGAGTGTCATTATTTTAGTATTGATGCGCGGGGTGATTAAGATTACGGAGACATTGGCTATTTATTGTTTTTCCTCGTTTCGGCATTTTAAATCAAAGTCCAAACACAAAGCAAAATCAACGTCCAATAACGCGACAAACGTAACGGTCACAAAAAATAATAAATACACGGAGGAACTTAATCTATGCACACATGTACAAAAATGGCTGAATACATAGATAAATGTATGGTCAATACACAGCAGCGGGGGGTTAAGAATGATAAAATAATCAAATTACGTAAAAATATAAGTGAAGTTTCCCATATACAAAAATTATTCATCCTATTCTAAAAATTACGCAGTGAGTATTACCCATTACGACACTATGAAAACGTGTCAAGCAGCGTAACTTTGTAAAAAGCGTTATACAGAGTGGAAATTTTACGTTTTCTTTTATTGTTAAATTATTTTAAAGCACAAAAGACAATTATTATTCTCAAATTACGCACAATTATCATATTGCCCAATTATCACATAGCCATATAATAATGACCGCGCATAATGACAAATAATGAAGTTGAAATAATAATTAATCACTTGGCCCGATAGGGCTAGACATTATACATAATGCTCGGGCATTATTAATAATGCTCGCATTAATCACTTGGTCCATAACATATCTACTTATCATTAATATGAAAGTGGACACACAAAAAGCTTTATTCAATATAGCCGAGTACAAAGCCAAAGTCCAGAGTAACCAAACATACTCAATAGAACGTAAATAATGTATGAGTGGGTTGCAAAGTCTTTGCAAATGCGGTTTTACAGCAACGGGCTCATATAAAATATTCCCTTTTTACAACATTAGTCGGCTGTATTCATCTTGCATCCAATCGGCGAGTTATAGACTTATCGCATTCTACATTCATTTGTCTGTGCAACTTATTTTTTATTTTCAGATTAAAGCTCATTATCCTAATCAACAGGTATTGTTTGAAAATATGTGTATATTGAAGAATACTGACTGGATTACGTTGGATTTTCTAATGGATTTTTACCCTTACAACCCATGTACACGATAATGGTAATTTCATCAACTTAAGCAACAACTAGAAAATGTGCAAAATTCATCTATCTGCGTTCGGCGACTCAAGACTCAAAGAAAGCAACACTATAAATTTGAAGGATCTACTAAATTAAGAAGATGCATCACACACGATCTTCATACCATCAAGCGCACCGTCTCAAATTCATACGCTCAGAGACATCGAAGCGCACCGATCAGTTAGTATTTGTAATTGGATCAAAGGCGGGCGCGGCGTGAGACCACCGAATGCCAGCGTCTCCAGTCTCAGTCCAATTTGAGTTAGCCGCTCTGCCGGCGCCCAGGTAACCGTGGCGCCTTTGATTCCGCCGCCCATTAGCGACAGATCGCTCGCGGTGTCGTACGAACAAAGCGGAGTGGTATCCGCACGGTTGGGTTAAGCGTGCATCGAGCGCCTATACTGCACAGCTTTGAGTTGGATGGAGCGATTGCTGCGTCTTCGAAGGGAATGCGTAAGGCATTCATAGAAGTTGAACGAGCAATGGTTACCAAAGACATTGCAACTGAATAGGGCGATTTAGAGCTTTCAGTAGATTCATTTAATACAAAAAAATACAGACCGATAATTTTCCGTTATTATAACTTTGTAAATACACACAAGACTTGTAAGTATGTAGGAAGCGGGGATATGTAACTACATAATTAATAATGAATAATACATCAGGTATATCAAAACCGATCTAATACTTTATTACTTTTCTTAATGAGAACCATATCCATCACTTATCACTTTTATCAAATAACAATCTTAGCAATTGTAGCAAATGCCTAAGACATAAACTACAATTAGAGTTTGATTTATTAATTACAAATTGCACAGCAGCAGTTTTATAATTAACGATAATAATTAATTCGACAATCGAATCAATTATCCAAAGGTGTCTAGGATAAGCTATTGCAACGGTACAACGAGTGTTCCGTGCCACGCCAGAGCCAAGACTGCCTGCACTGTTCAAAGTGAGCGCCTTTTATAGTCGAGTCGAGCGGCGAGGGGGAGTGACTAACGACGCAGCTGGTCGGTGACGTGACCCGTGCACGTGCAGCTTGTTACTCATTCTATAATGAAGGCGAGCGATGACTCCTGCCGACACGGCCAACCTGACTAGCGGTCGTCCTCGAACGCTTCAACTAAAGCATGTCTAGATTTCTGTAACAAAAGAATCGTTCGATCATCCTGACAAAATTAATTAGTCCGGTCTATAATGACCCTGCAAATCAATTAGTTCTGGTCTGGTCTACATGAACCCTTCAGATGTATTACAATTAACCCTTCAGAAATATTATTACAATTAACCCTTCAGATATATTACAATTAACCCTTCAGATATATTACAATAGTTCTGGTCTGGTCCACATCGACCCTTCATATATCTCACACTTTGCTCTGGTCCGGTCTCTAATTAGACCCTTCAGGCACTAGTATTGGTCCGGTTCTCTCTCCTTTTTTTTTAAAGAACCCTTCAACACTAGCCAGTTTCGGTCCGGCCACGTGCCCTTCAAAACTCTGCTCTTTCTTTTTTTTTACTTTACTTTTTTTTTTTTCACTTTACTTTTTTTTTTCATACCAGTTTTGAGCCGGCAAACAGCCCTTCAAAACTCTGCTCTTTTTTTTTAATTCTCTCTTTTTTTTATACCTTACGACCATATAAACCCTTCAAAGATATTTTTTGTGACACATTTTTTTATTGACCAAGTAGTGGGTGTGGATCTCATCCCACTTCTGATGTAGGAAGCGGGGATATGTAACTACATAATTAATAATGAATAATACATCAGGTATATCAAAACCGATCTAATACTTTATTACTTTTCTTAATGAGAACCATATCCATCACTTATCACTTTTATCAAATAACAATCTTAGCAATTGTAGCAAATGCCTAAGACATAAACTACAATTAGAGTTTGATTTATTAATTACAAATTGCACAGCAGCAGTTTTATAATTAACGATAATAATTAATTCGACAATCGAATTAATTATCCAAAGGTGTCTAGGATAAGCTATTGCAACGGTACAACGAGTGTTCCGTGCCACGCCAGAGCCAAGACTGCCTGCACTGTTCAAAGTGAGCGCCTTTTATAGTCGAGTCGAGCGGCGAGGGGGAGTGACTAACGACGCAGCTGGTCGGTGACGTGACCCGTGCACGTGCAGCTTGTTACTCATTCTATAATGAAGGCGAGCGATGACTCCTGCCGACAAGTATATTAAAACAGATTTGGTTGATTTGAATATACATAAATTAACGAATATTCAATGATAACAGAAAGATGGATAAAGAACATAATTTATAGACTATAAACTCTCATCTAAAATTTCAAGCATAAGATCAGAACTCTTATTCTCAAAAGTAATTATCCCTGAAAATACTTAGTCAAAAGCCATATCCCGGCCCGGCCAATCAAATGCTTATGGAACAAAGTCACTAAGGCGGCTTCCATCAATAATTTCGATCAAAGCCGTTAATATCGTGCTTCCAAACCGTCTGCAGTCACAGTCCAATTTGAATTAGTCGCTCCGCCGGCTCTCAGGTAACCAAGCCTTTGATTCGTTCGCAGACCATACCGGCGTAGCAAACGTTCTGTGATTTCTTAAAGCTCTACAATACCACTCAAAGAGGTAAAGGCCTGAACCGAGCAGAGCTAGTGTAAATTGTTATTTTGGCCATAAATGTTATGGACACTTTATACCATGTAGGTACGTGTGTTATATCCACTAACGTTTTAGCTATTCGAGAATATACTGAGAATCACACATCTGCCAGATTGTAAAATGGAAAAGGACACTTTACTATGTGTAAGTTGACTCTAAATTTGAAGTGACTGCTTACGAGTACTGCTTAAGTAGTCTCATGTTTAAGTAGTTTTTCTGTATTCGGGCAGTAGACTTACAACTAGATAAAGAAGCACACAAGCAGCAAGAATAAGAAATAGACTTAAATCAGCCAAACAGAATATAATATGCACGATTTCCAAGAAAACTCGGACTTCTTCAAACTTACATTAGGCAAAACGCGCAAAATACTTTAATGCTTCGAAAATTTGCGAGGGCACAAAGCGCTGAAAATGATGTTAGTAAAAATCCAGAGTAATGGGGAAGAAATGACGGGGATCACCGCAAATCCTATTTCTTTACTTCGCCTACGAACGGAATACGAGGGCGAATTTCTTTGCAAATTGGACAGTAGAAAAGTTGTTACCTCCCTCGCGCGAACTAAACTGAAGCCAATTTTCTCAGCATTAAACTTTGCACTGTAAAAAATATAACGTTAACGTGCAAAACTAGTGTAGAGATTTTAAAAGCCCTCAAGTAATGGGATGGCAGCGAGATAAATTCGCGCAAACTATTCACGGGCGAGCGTGTATCGGTGCCGTGTAATGTATGCAAAACGAGCTAATAAAACCGAGGCGACGGCAGCGCACTAAATTCGCGAACACTGACATTTATCCAAAGTTACATCCGTTACAATAACAGTCGCAGTTACGATATCCGAGAGCGCAGCGGCCGTCCATTTGTTCTAGTTCCGGGGGCTGCAGCCAGCTCTCTAATGTAATGGAAAACTTTACACAAACACGCTTCGAAGCGCGGATTAGATGTCCAGCGTCTCGCACTGTCTCGCATTGTCTCGCACTGTCTCGCAATGTCTCGCAGCGTCCCGCGCGTCTCGCCTCCGCCCACGCCCGGCTCGTTTTAAAACATCATTAAAATTCACAACGCAACCGACGCTTGTATCCTAGCGGAAGTTCAAAAATATTTACTATCACACAGCGCTCGCTGAAAGCGTTTAATCAAGTTTACCTGCATGCGCAGAGCTTAAACGCCAAATTATTTTAATTAAGCCGTTTCAACGCTGCTATTTATTAGGTATTCTCTTTAGATAGTTGTTTGTGGGAGGTGCGAACAAGCACCAGATACTGGGTGCAGATCGGTAATCACCGCTTTGACTGCAGCCGTGCTCGAGATCTTGGCTGTGGATCAACATCACATCATGCATTATTCGTCTAAGGCACCGCCGGTTCTGAGTCTCACATACTATTAGCAAATACATTTTCATTGCTATCCGAAATGGAATTCTGAATTCACATCGGGACGTTGCGCCCGAAACGTCTGCACGTTCTTTTATTTATTTTTTATTGTATTCCGAAAACACGTAGCGGGGATTACTGGCGGTACAGCATTTTGATCACCATGAAAACGTGGCTCAATAACGTGTGATCGCCGGGGCAGGTGAAAGATCGACGACTTAATTTACCGTCGCACCCTAACCGAGCGTCCTTTTTGTCGGGAGGGATGGAGTTTTATACGCGTCTAAGTAACGAGTGTCGCTGCCCGAAGGAAATGAGAAAGTTATCGGTATCTAAATCCTGTCCGTGGGGACTGAGCGTTTTCCTAATAGATATAAAATCGGGGGCTTGGTATAATTCAATTTGGGTCGTAGGAATGGTGAGTGCGGGGTCGGTGGAGCAATTTATGTGTGGGCACGTGGCCGGCGGCAGCTGTCGCGCGTCCGTCGGCTCCTCGCCGTGACGCTGCGGTGGCCGCCGGAGCCTGCGAATTCGCCAAATATTTACCGGCCACTGGGGCCCGGCTAAATCATTCGCAGACGTGTCTCAGCCACATTTCGGTTGTATGTAAATTTAGTATAGTGACGTACAATGGTTTCTTGTTGGTATTACTACGGTCTGATATACGTGCGCCATTGTCAATGCGATTATCAAGTTCCGATGTTTGCTCTCTCCGTTAGTAAGGTTTGCGTGGGTGCTTCTTAGAGGGTTTGCTATTAAAGGAAATTTATTTCATCGTTGCGGACGCCATAAGACACAACACTTGAAGTACAAGTACTAGTTTTAGTTAGCCGACGTGCGAACAATGCCAACATGCTCTGCAACGACAAACACGCCAAATACGGCAACTTTGGCGGTATCACACCAAAACTGACTATTGAGTTTGCGCCACGAATGTTTCTATTCAGTTTACAGCACTGAGTGAATTCAGAATGTATACATGCCTACACAACAAACTCTAGTTTAAAACATAAATAATTGAATGTACGTAGTGCATAATAAAAATTGATACTTTCTCAATAATATTTCAAGTCATGTGTCATCATGTGAGAAATACTGCAGAAGAAATACAAAAGATAAACCCTTTTACAAGATACATCCCGCGTTACAGACGCGTAATCAGACTCGTACAAACAGTTTACTGATCCAATGAACAATAAAAAGACAAAATAAAACAACGTCACATTTATCCGTGCGAAAATGCACAAATGAAATCACACTTCTCGAGTTATGACATCGGGTTAAAAGCGCAAAGATACGCGGGCCAACGAGACCCGATCGCTTATTTACGGCATCGACTGCGAAACATTGGCCGGCATCACGTCCAAACCAGATTTACGTTTCATGTCAACGCTAACAGATTTTCGCATATGACCTTAATTTCGTAATTGACGGACAAATTAACGGTGTATTTTCACATGCATATTTTTGCAGGCCACTTGCATTACGAGCGCATAAAGTGCACGGGATTTTATGTGATATTCACCCGATATGAATTTACGATAAACCGTGGTCATTAATTGCGCACCGGCACTTTATGGGGTTAATACAAATTATTGTTATTGAATAAACGGTGGCTCACGTATGATGGGTCACTTATCACCGGAAACAATTAAGACCTGATAGGCTTTTTCGGAATCGTTCGGAAATACCAACGATATAAGTAATGTTGCATCGTACATAATTATTTCGCAGGTTTTGTTGGCAAATAAGAAAAGTCATTGTAATAATTTATTATTATAAGTATTGGTAACACTGTTTTGTGTTTTTGGGGTTTATCCAAGATACCCGTTCTGCTCTATAACTACGTTGAGTAAGATAGACTGGAAGGTCACAAAAAATACTTTTTATTTATAAACGAATCGTAATAGGCTTTACATTGGTATGAATCTGTTTCGGATTTCAATAACAAAAATACAATTTTAAACATTTTTCTCTATCTGTCTATATGTTCTCGCTAATCTCCGAAAATGCTGGTGCAATTCCAACGGGAATTCTACGAATGAATAGCTAATTTTTCAAGGTATATAACAAGCTATTTGAATAAATCATTGCTGCCAAAAGTTACTATTCAATGCAGATAAAGTCGAAGGCGGCCACTAGTAATGAATAAATTACAACACCAACATAAATAAAATTAGTTTACAGTAAATCAAATGCAATTCAATGCACAACATATTTGCATAAAATGACATATAACCCGCTACAAAAAGCCAGACACAAGAGAAATTACTTTCAACAATTACGTACATTATGTAACAAACAACATTACATCCGTTTTCCAATTAGCTCTCTCGTTTAAAGGCAGATTCTTTTATCAAAGAACAGACTCATATGAACAAAAATTAAATTTTTAATTCAGTCGGCAACATGAGGGGGACTCACGCGATTACCGATACTGATCCCTTTGTGACGGCAAAGCGCGTCGCGGCACACAACCGCCACCAAACAAGGACCAGATAAGCTGAACAAGTGCAGTTTTAGGGTACCGTAATGCGAATGGAGAAACGGCCTTTATCGTTTTCTTGGCGGATAAGTTCAATTTCTTGTTAGTCTGTCAATCAACAAGACCCTTTTTCGCGGAAGTAATGTTTTACCCGTCAAACGACTCTACGCGGACGGAATCGCGGGCGGAACGCTAGTATTAAATAAATCTCAAATTCTGCTTGTAGCTTTTGACTCTTCAAAAATACAAGCTCCTAAACCAACGCACTGTAATGGTTAACTATGAAATTTTTATTTTAAACAACTGTTTTGTTTTTAAATCAAATACGAAGGCAAAACCTCAAAAGTGTCAATTGGTTTAACGCAAAAAAGCTATGACTACTTCAACATGATGTTACTACAAACATGTATGGAAAGTGTTCCCCCGCACGAATCCGACTCGCGCTTGGCCCTACTTTTTTTTTCACGCCGCGAGCTGTGTCCGCATAGTTCGCCTATAAAACAATGTCGCCACATGCAAAAACACGTGTGTCGCGGAGGCTTAATTGAAATAATATTCCTTTGTCCGCGGGCCAAAGGAGATTGAGGGCGGTACGTGGTGGACATTTTTGTTTGTTTTTCCGCTGCAAATGAGAAATACTTCCCTCTTTGTGACATACGACGCCCGCCAACCGCCGGCTAAGTACCTAACGAGAGAAAAGGAACACCGGGCTAATGTCAAATTTTCTTTTCAATGCCCCCTCGGATCTCGGATTTATGTGGAGATTGTGTCATTTTTGTGTAGTTTCGAGACGGGTTTTTGCTCAAACGAGAGAGCATTTTGCCGTTCGGTTGAACAAACTTTTCAGCTTTCGTTAGCTATGTTGTTTACATGATAATGTAATTATAATTTAATAATCGAATTATTTATACAGGATAACTGTTATTAAACCAGCTAAATCAGGGTTTGGAAAGTGTGAAGCGTAGTTATTTTTTTTATAAACGTATGTAAATTTTGTAAGCCCAGTAATACCGATAATTCGACACAAAGTTTTTACAGACCCAAAATTTATTAGTAACTAGCCCATATTAGCATCTGAAAAAATATTTGTAAAGCGAGATTTTCACTGAAAAATTTTTAGACTTACCACACACTAAACTATTTTTATTATAACAAATTGCATCAACAAAACGCATACTCAACTGCATGCCTTCTCATACGAACGCAACTCGACGCATACCCGGCAAGCGTCAGGATTGCGTAAATTACGGATCGGCGCGTAATGCGTACGCGCTCGTAGCTCATATTCGCATGTGATCTGCGGCAATGAAGATGCCGCAGCGGCCGCGCCATTTGTCCTGATACGGCACGGACGTGACCGGGACGAGGGTCGCCAGGCGTCCGGAAAAATGACGGACATAGTTAGGACACATTTGGGTGAAGAGACTGGTCACCCAAACTTATGGAGGATTTTGTGTCTCTAAAATAATAGGTGAACACCATAAATTTATTCGTCAAATCAAACTTTTCGCAAAATGAGAAAAAAATCACACGTAAACATGGATACTAAACTAAGACCTGTAGAAATCTTCAAAACACAAAACCAAATCGTCCAGTTGCTCGTCGTGCGATTGTCATGTGCCGCAGCATGCCGCCTCGTGGACACCTCTTTGTTTTTTTTTTTTTTTTTTCTATCTGACATACGATGATGGCTTGGAGTAGACTCTTCATCATTAGCGAACTTGCGGGGGAGCGGATGGCTCTGAGCCCTATCCGTGGACACCATTTAGAAGGTTTCTATAGAAGACGCAAGCATTCGTCTTGTAACCGTCAATTGAAAAAAGAAAGCGTGCGCATGACATAAGGTAACGTGGACTTAGTTTAGTGTCCCGTCAAACGAAATATCCATCCATGTGATCTCATTTTATCGCTCACCACTTCTATAGCAGAAAATCCTCAATTAGTTTAAGTGTCCGGCCTCTACCCAAAAGTTAGGTCCAACTGACCGGTCTGTCTGGCTTAAGTCTGGCGACCTGGTAACCCTAAACGGGACAAACGCAAATTTATCGCGGCAATATCGGTCCGAAACAGTAAGTAGCTAATATTGAAGAATGGCTAATAGCCACTATGGAGACATACAACCTACATCATAACGTTATAATCACTACTTTGTTGGTCTATTGGTAGCAAGTGCTGCGTTAGGACTGAGAGGTCCCCGGTTCGAGTCCGGGATCGTCCATTTTACCCTTTGAACTAAGTGAGAAGAAAAACAAAAATGTGTAACACGGAATTTTGTGCTAAAACTGATGTTGCATAGCTACCATAATAAAATAATTTATGTAAAATTTCATAACTTATTTAATATCAAAGTATAACTAGACATTCTGATTCAAATCTGATTTGGGCAATCGGCTCGCCAATCTTAGCTTAAAATAGTATTACTTAACTCAAAGATTGACAGTATCAGGGCGTTAATGATTTCATTAGATACAATTACAGGTCAATTTATCAATTAGTCGCATGATTAGCTCCGATAAATTAACATAAACAATTAATAATAGAGGTCGGGAGGTTCCGACCTGTAACCCGAATCAGATCACCCGGTAAAATGGTTCCGTGTAATAAGATATTATGATAATATATGATTACGATATCAACTCCTATCTTCCTATC
This sequence comes from Maruca vitrata, assembly GCA_039566165.1. NCBI lineage: Eukaryota > Metazoa > Arthropoda > Insecta > Lepidoptera > Crambidae > Maruca > Maruca vitrata. The sequence continues at coordinate 11,314,704 of CM076927.1, read as the reverse complement.
ATGTCATTGACAAATCCTTCATAATCCACACATAAGTATTATAAATGCAAATGTAAATCAGTTCATTACGCAACCACACGTAAACTACTGAACCGATTAAAATGGAATTTGGTACAGATTTAGTCTCTCTGCCTAAGAAAGGACATTAGACGCTGTTTAACCGACTTAGCTATGAGGGAGTAACGTTTTGCGCAATAAGAGATTTCATCCGGGCGGACTTGTAGGCGGAAATCTATTTTCCAATATAGAAACACACACAAGTAGTATTGTTTGATATTCTTATTTTCGCGAACACTACACGGGTCTCTAAATAACATGTTTAGAATAGCAATGCCCGCGAGTTTAATCCGTAAATTTAGTTTTATTTCAAACACACACGTGTATTAGGCAACATATGAGGTATACTAAAATATATTGCAACGACATTGGTTAATAATCGAATTAAATGAAATTGTCTTATTGCGACTAAAACAAATCAGTAATTTTAAAAAGGATTTTAATTTAGATTTCTTTATAAAAGCAAAAGAAAATTGTTTCAGTATTTTTTCTTAGAATTGGAAAGTATCCCTAGAGGGTGCATAAACACGGAAAGATACGCTAAGAAGTCTAGCCAATCTAGAGGAGCGACCGGCAATAAGATAATTCGTAGTCTTCACGCTAATATAATCAAAGTGTCTTCCCCACCAGTATTAGTAAGGATGAGAGACAAAAAGATAATGAAATAAAAAGGAAAAGTGCGAGTTGCATTCACGCCCTTAGGATTCCGATTTGAATTCAGCTGAATGATAGATCGCAGATATAAAATAAGATAAGGCGTACAAACGATTTTGGCCATGGCAGATTATCTCAATTGCGATCAGCCAAGTACGCAGGACATATTATAGTGCACAAATGTGCGTGCAAACACAAGTGCACTATCTGTTCTCTTACTCTAATAGTTCGGTGAGACGGCAATCCGACATGATCACATGACCGATGAGAGAACGGGCGCGGGACCATTGGCATAACGTGCTTTTTGAGGCAGGGGCGTGGTGCAACCGCCAACTTCCTTACTCCGGGCTGAGCAATTTATTTACAGAAAAACTCACACAAATTATTGCCCGACCCGGGACTCGACCCGGGGACCTCTCTGTCCGTATGTACCGCTTGTTGCCAATAAACCAACGAGGCAGTTGCAGATTAGATTGCAGATACACAAGTATTTGAGTGATCCTAAAAGGGAATATTCACCTTTATATAATTAAGTAAAGATTTAGGCTACATGCATTGAATCTTTAACCTCCTCACCGCCAAAACGTCGGCTCACATCAATTGCTAACAAGCCATACCTATCCAAAGTAACTTCTATAGCACTAGCATGAGTTTAAAAGTGACAGACTCGATATCGCCTATCTTAAAAATGTCTATGAAAAAATATACAGTTCTAGCTACCGCTTGAATCGGTAGTATGAATTAACAATTCGATAGGTTTTTAACGTATGTAAGTTTTCGATAGCTAACTTATGGTACCGCTACTGAACATCCACTTCTTCTTCTTATCGAGTCGATGGCAAAATCAAACATGATCCACAGGAATCGCGTTGTCTGAGGCACCCATCAAGTCACTCAACGAGCAGGTTTCCGGACACGCGGGACATGCTATTAGATGGCACATGGACTGTGGCAAGAAACCGCATACGCAGGCCAGATCTAATGCGTCAGTGAATCCCCATCTGAGCCTATTTTCCTTGCTACGACCAACCTGGGTACGAAGTCTGTTGAACCGTGATTGTGTGGTTGATACCATCGGTCGGTTCGCTTTACGGCGCGTGCCACGGATAGCTCACTTCACACGCTGCCGCATACTCAACGGTCATTCCGAACCCGCCCCTTTACTCGCAACGTGTCCGAAATGGATTGGAATTCGGAAACTGATGCTCTGTCCCTTTCTGTCAATTGTTTATTTTATAAACAATTGACAGTGTGCAAAGCATAGATTTTTCGAATCCGAATGTTAGAAAACGTTGAGGCGGCTGCAGAAAATCTACTGCGATGATGCACTCTAACTGATTTTTTTGTTAATATTAAACGGAAACAGATTAACTAAATTTTTTTTTTAATACGAGGACATGAGAACCTCCTCCTTTTTTAATTCGGTTAAAAATAGTATAAAAATACGCATTATTTATTTTATCGACCATAATTCAAATAAGAATTAACCAAATGAATTCAAATTAAGCGAGACTCAAAGTTGCTAGTAGCACCCACCACCCCACTACATATTAGTGGTATAGGTACTTACAATATTTGTTTTGTTACACGTGTACTCGACGTTCTATTGCCTTTCATGGATTTTGAATAGGCTTCCGTTGAAACTAGGTTTCCCTTCATTTACGCCATACACCAGATTACAACTAACTTGTGGGAAAACACGTGCGGAAATATACATGATTTTGCCTCAATAGGTTTACATGCTTACGATGGAGCAAACCAGCCGACGCTGAAAATCGCGATACAAAAAAAAGTTACAGCAAAAAGTTTCCCGTTGAAATAAGTGCCGCCAACTGCATTTGTGAACTGCACGTAAAGTGGCACTCGTTAACTAAGTGCGAACGTCGGTTTAAATAAATAATCGCGCTGTCGTACGTTTACGGCGCTCGAAACTTTACGCCCGCCCGCCCGGACTAGCGCAGTTATAACTAACCGTTATACTAATACGCGTTGTTGGATGAAAGAGTTGGGTTGCTAGTTTAGTGATTGGGTAGTTAGCCCGATTAACTGATAACTAACGTAAGTGCTTAAAACAGTGTTTGAAATATGGAATTTGGAATAGGTCATGATAAAACGATCGATTGATTTATGAACCGTCGGTTTTATACCACTTGGAAACATTAAGGGTCTTAAAAATACAGAAATATAAAACATAGGGCATAGATAGCTAACCAATAGAACCTATAATACGGTCATCTTCATTTCTTCTTACGGGCGTACTTATAACGGCGTAATATATCACTCCGGCTTACATAAACATGACATATATCGCAGGCACAATGTTAACCATCAGCTCAATATGCATATCAGCGCATCAGTGGAGGATTACAATACATTAATAACTGCCTACAATCAGATTTATGTAAATTCACACGATATATTGTGTGACACGAGTATCACTTACAATAAGACCATTAAATCAAATTTGCATGATACCCGTGACTATCTGTTGGAAGCTTTATTTAATAGTTTACTTTTAAGCATTTCTATGAAGGTCAAAATCCGATAACCGGATAAAAAAAACAAACTAAATAAATAGTCGGGAATGAAGATCTAGGTGTCTCAGCCTAAATACGTCCCCACACAGGGGAACGAGCCTAATATAAACGAGGGCAATCAGACCACCGTCAACCACGCTGGAAAAAGTGTTAGTTGTCAACTTCTTAGAATTTCTTCGCAGGTTTCCTCACGATGTTTCCCTTCACCCTAAAAGCGTCGAATAAACCTATACCAGACAACATATGTACAGCATAATAGTTAGAAATCTGAATATGTCATGGATATTTACTATGTTGTTTTATTACAATGAGCTCCCGATATTTTGGTAATGTTGCAACCGCCCTGTAGCGCTACCATGAGTTTAATAGTTACGGACTCGATATCGCCTACGTAAATATATCAATGAAAAACTTGTACAGCGCCCTTGGTGATTACGCTAAAAACTAAAATCGGTTTTAACGTTTTTAACGTACGTAAGTTTTCGATAGCCAACTCATGGTACCACTACTGATCACGGGTCAACATTTTCTAATGTGTGCAAGCATGACAGTTTAAAGTACCATATAAGTTCACTCTCCCGTGTACTACCTAATGCTTAAAACATACCCTTATTATGTAAGTAGGAGCATGCAAATTGTTATGTAAATTGGAACAGAACTACTGCACATTATGATATAAGTTTCAGTGCAAGGTTTTGCGTCTCCTTGTGGTATTTTCTTTATGGAGCGCTGCGGAGTGTAAATTATCCTTTGGAAGCACACCTAAGTATAGTGGCGGTGGCTAATGCAAAGTATTATTGCGTTCAGGACTCGTCCATCCTCTTTATGCCTGATTAATATTATTTCGTGTATTCTTTGAATACTTTCTTAGTAAGTTTCTTCGTATTACAAAACTAGTGACCCGCCTTCGCTTCGCTTGGGTGTATATTACATAAAAAAACCTTCCATTTAATAAAGAGGGTCACTCTAAGTAAAAAAGTCAGTTACGTACTTCTTTCTTCTTCTTACTTAGTCATAATGAAATAGGGACAGAAAAAGCGACTTTGTTTTTAAACGGTTTTATACTAAGTAGTTCAAATGCATATAAGTCGTTTCGATCGTTTTTTGGAACAATAATTGGAAGAATCACTTCGTTACATAGGATATATATCGATAACAACGTTATTGAAAGATTATCCATCACCTTTTTTTTCGCAACATGGTTCTACGTATGAGGTAAAAATCTGCGGACAACAAACTGAGGCTAGGTAATATACACGTAAGTTCAGTAGTAAAGCTTGAAATATCGCGTGATCGCAACGGAAGTTACTACAAGTACAATCCACCACCTTTCGGTATTACCACACGTTATGTTTTTTTCAGGAATCCGCTATAAATAAATTTAATTCACATTTTCCCGTATTTGAAGGTTCCACGCCTACATAAAGCTTTTTTAATATTTATAACTTGTTTACTTTGAAGTAATATTGAAAGAGATTGACCTTTAACAAATAATTTTGTTTGTAGACCAAAATAAAATCAAATTAGTTGGACTACTAAGCCATAAGTCAAACCTCTAAAGAAATCATGAGAGAGAATCAGTCTATCGTAGTTGTTTTAACGGCAAGTCCTGTATTCCCAAGAAATGAATGGACAAGTTACATATAGTATTATGTGGCAAGTATGTATATGTTATGGACCAAATGATAAATTGGGCATTATTCATACTGCCCGGTCCATATGAAAAATGCCCAATATGAGAGTGCAATTCAATAATAATTATACAAATAATCACTTTGACCGGGCATTATACATAATGTTTATCACCTTTTGGGCAAAGTTATACTAACATATTATGTAAAAAAAACTTTAATCGTTATTATCATTTGATATACAATAGTTTTATATAAAAAGTATTTACGCCTCTAAAAAATTTTGTGGCGTGAATAAATTGTCATAACAAAAGGGGGTAATGGACATAATTTGGCGGCGTAACTTGTAAGACACGCTATTATTCATATTTGCAATATAAATAATGGCGTTTACACCCAAAATAGCTGAACACATGAGTGTCATTATTATTGTTAGTATTGATGCGCGGGGGATTAAGATTACGGAGACATTGGCTATTTATTGTTTTTCCTCGTTTTGGCATTTTAAATCAAAGTCCAAACACAAAGCAAAATCAACGTTAAATAACTCGTCAAAGTCAACGTAACGGTCACAAAAAATAATAAATACACGGAGGAACATACCTAATCTATGCGCACATGTACGAAAATGGCTGAATACATAGATAAATGTATGGTCAATACACAGCAGCGGGGGTTACGAATGATAAAATTAATCGAATTACGAAAAAATATAAGTAAAGTTTCCCATAATACTTAAAATATTCATCCCATTCTAAAAATACGCAGTGAGTATTACCCATTACGTCACTATGAATACGTGTCAAACGGCGTAACTTTGTAAAAAGCGTAATACAGAGTGGAAATTTTACGTTTTCTTTTATTATTAAATTATTTTAAAGCACAAAAGACAATTATTTACCTCAAATTACGCACAACTATCATATTGCCCAATCATCACATATCCATATAATAATGCCCGGGCATTGTGATAAATAATGAAGTTGAAATAATAATTAATCACTTGGCCCGATAGGGCTAGACATTATACATAATGCTCGGGCATTATTAATAATGCTCGCATTAATCACTTCGTCCATAACTGTTATGGACCAAATGATAAATTGGGCATTATTCATACTGCCCGGTCCATATGAAAAATGCCCAATATGAGAGTGCAATTCAATAATAATTATACAAATAATCACTTTGACCGGGCATTATACATAATGTTTATCACCTTTTGGGCAAAGTTATACTAACATATTATGTAAAAAAAACTTTAATCGTTATTATCATTTGATATACAATAGTTTTATATAAAAAGTATTTACGCCTCTAAAAAATTTTGTGGCGTGAATAAATTGTCATAACAAAGGGGGTAATGGACATAATTTGGCGGCGTAACTTGTAAGACACGCTATTATTCATAATTGCAATATAAATAATGGCGTTTACACCCAAAATAGCTGAACACATGAGTGTCATTATTATTGTTAGTATTGATGCGCGGGGGATTAAGATTACGGAGACATTGGCTATTTATTGTTTTTCCTCGTTTTGGCATTTTAAATCAAAGTCCAAACACAAAGCAAAATCAACGTCCAATAACGCGTCAAAGTCAACGTAACGGTCACAAAAAATAATAAATACACGGAGGAACATACCTAATCTATGCGCACATGTACGAAAATGGCTGAATACATAGATAAATGTATGGTCAATACACAGCAGCGGGGGTTACGAATGATAAAATTAATCGAATTACGAAAAAATATAAGTAAAGTTTCCCATAATACTTAAAATATTCATCCCATTCTAAAAATACGCAGTGAGTATTACCCATTACGTCACTATGAATACGTGTCAAACGGCGTAACTTTGTAAAAAGCGTAATACAGAGTGGAAATTTTACGTTTTCTTTTATTATTAAATTATTTTAAAGCACAAAAGACAATTATTTACCTCAAATTACGCACAACTATCATATTGCCCAATCATCACATATCCATATAATAATGCCCGGGCATTGTGATAAATAATGAAGTTGAAATAATAATTAATCACTTGGCCCGATAGGGCTAGACATTATACATAATGCTCGGGCATTATTAATAATGCTCGCATTAATCACTTGGTCCATAACAGATATACCTATAGCATAGTCCCCCCCCCACCTTGAGGCAGTAAGCCGTCGCCATTTGCATTTTACAAACGCAGTCACGCGTCTTCGACGTGCTATTTTGATGTTGTTTTGTTTATTACACGTAAAACTCAATGTAATGTCCTCGCTGATGTCTTGTTTATATACTCGGTGAACGAATTATTGTGAGCCGTTTGAAGGTTTAGTTTAGAAAGCAAAATCTTTTTTTTTCTGTAACCGTCCGTCCGTTCCGTTTGTTAAAAGAAGTAATTAATCGAATAATTAAATGTCAATAGAAGACATTTTCTGGTTTGACTGACATACGATGATGGCTTGGAGTAGCTTCGTTATCATCACTTTCGAGGGAGCGGATGGCTCTCATCCCAAGAACTTTTCTAGTCATAACAATACCAGACAATAACATGTCATAAAGAACTTGCCATACACTAGCGCAAAATGTTGTCGCTGTATTTTTATCCTCTTTTCGAATAACTGCTGTTGTTCGCAACTGAACGAAAATAAATCGATTCACATTTGATTAATCCCATGCAATTGTAGCGTCTAATTCGATTTCACCGATGAAAAACCCTTCAATCGAGACTGGTTGTGAAGTCCACTGAAAAAAAATCAACCAAAAAAAAAACAAGCGTGCTAGCGACTGATCCGTCATTTTTGTTCGGTAATTCAGTTATGGAGCCAACCAGAATACGCTTTACGGATGAAATCGGGGCATATCGGATTGAGCGGCGCGGTCAATGCAAGATTCGCGTAGGTAAAATTTTTCGAAAATACTCAAAATTTTATGGGAGTTGGAGGTGCTCTTAAAGTATTGGAAACATAAAGTAATAAAAAGTGCTAAATCGCATTTATGCTTATTAAATTTTATTAATCCTCATATCCTACACCCGCAGTCACATAAAACAAACCAAAAATAACCTTACAAATTATCCTTATTGTAATACTTTCTACATTTTTGAAATAGCCGACCTACTAATCCGCTGTGTAGTTAATAGCCACATTGTGTATTTAACGGCTACAAATCATTCCCAAACAGAACATTTCGTAAAATATCATTAGTTGAATAATACCCAATACGTTGTGTTGGCACAATTATCATTACATCACAGAGGCACATTTCGTACGGCGGAATTCGCGCACAAACCACGGGAGCGGGCTTCTAATTAATACACGGTGATGATTATGTTAGACGAAGCCAACCGTACGGTTGTACGCTAAATTGAACTTACTATGCGAACGTTGGATTTATTTTAAAACATAAAAAGGCTAAGTGAGAGGCAAAGTATTTACCCTTAAACGTGGTTTAATATAAACTGTTGGTATTGCTTACAAACAACTGACATAAAAACGAGTTAACATAGTTTCAGAGAAAGACCATTTGAGTCAACATATGGACAAGAGACTAACAACTGTTCGTAATAGACAAAGCCGCACGGTCCAGATCCAATTACTGATAAGCATTCCATCAGTCAAAAGCACTGGTCGTGTTCGAATCAAATATATACCTAGCTCTGCTCTGTATTTTGCATGTAACTTCAAAATCATTGACAGACTGTTTTTGCGACGATGTTGTACTTGCCTGCCCACTGGTTCAACATCAAAAATAGTGACGACTTTTTCGTAGCAACACAAACTATTTTTTTTTCATTTGTCTCTTTATTCTAGCCAGTACGTAAAGAGGCGTTTTTAATACCAACAGTTTCCATTCAAAGAGTTTCCTTCACAGCATAGAAGACATCAATTTGCTTCAAATTGCAAAGTAAATTGACACGACTCATCTGCGGTGCGCCGAGCCGCCGTCTGACAAATAACGCGCACCTCTCGGTTTAATATAATTAAGAGGGCACCACTGAGGTACTTAGTACTTGGTTCACGTCTGGAGCTAGATATTAGTTCGCGTAGGAAATAACGAATCCCACGGTGCAGGCTATGCAACTAGTGCTGGGAGGGACGAGATAGGAATGAAACAGGCTTGACTCGATATTAGAAAATTACAACGTCAACATGCTATATTTTTATTTCAATAAAAGTTAATTTACAACGTTAATTTGGCTACAACTCTAAATATCTCGACAGCGACATAGTAAATAGTAGGACAGCTTTTTCTGTTTAAGAAATAGTGGTACATACTTACTTACGTACGTTACGTAAAATGAACACTTCATCAGTAGAATTTACTTACCTGTAACAAAAATACAAGTTTAATAATTATTCATTAAATCATATTCGTAAACAAATAAATGTTTATTGTCTTCAAAGCACATATAGATACATAGCTAACAAGAACAATCACAGCATTTATAGAACTTAATATAAGACAAAAGTATAAAGCCCAGCTGATGCTGCCGTGGGCGGGTCTCTAACAGTGCTGGTTTACAGCCTTATACTCTAGGAAGTTCATTTACATATAATTAAAATGAGCCTGGGCCCATACTAGCTAAATTACCTTTACAGGCTTCAATAGATTACCTAATGGTAGATGCAACACGTTTATACTGTTCATAGCATAGGAAATTTACATTAATAGCGGCGTGGCACGTCATAAGTTATATCTACACTATGTCAGTCACATGCCACTGACACAAATCCGCACAGTGCACCACAACACTACCCGGTCAGGGCACCTACGAGCATTAATTAAAAATAACCGCGAACTTTCCGTCCCGCGCTAATGGAATGGAAGCTGTGTCCGGCCAACTTGGAGAACGCGCGGTCGGACCACTGTGCACCGCCGAATGTAAATAAACTTATCCCGTGGCCCCGGCGGGCGGAGGCGCGGCCATTTGTTAACAACTTAATCCTGACGTCGTAACTCAAAAACAAATGCGAATATTCATTTCGCCGGTTGTCATTTGTTTGATTTGTATTTTGACTGGTCGCTTCGGGAGAATTTTGCACAAAAACCTTATTCTTAAATCTATAAAGAAAAATCTCATCAAACATCCGTTGCTTAGTTTTAAATATTAAGCATACATAGGGATATAGGGACATAGAAAGCGACTTAATTTTATTCTATGTATAAAGAAATATCTGACGTGACATACGCAACTTTAAGCACTTGTAGTACGGTATAATATACCAATGAATATACAAGAAATATATAAATAGCACGCACGGGACAAATACCCATGTATATAGTGTAATGACATTGCTTTATATGAACTACTAGTTGACCCGACAGACTTCGTCCTGTCAAAAAAATAGGAAAAAGAAAAATATAAGTATATATTCAGAATCCTCATTTCATCAGCTTTAATTTGATATGCATTTTGTTTTATGTTTATTGGTCTATGTCATCGAGTAATTGAAAAATAAGATATTTCGTAAATTAAACTTGAACACCACTCAAATCGTCTTTGTGGCTAAACCTTAAAGGATAGACATATGCTATCGCAGACTTTTTTATAGAACTAAAAATCTTCCGTCCGTCTGATAACTGTTACGATTACTCTAATAATTTCTAAAGTAGATACACCTAAATTATACACCTATAGAATCCCTGGAATGTCTTCTTTCCATTATTGAAAACCGCATAGCTATTGATATAGTACTTTTTGAGATCATAGGTAACAAACACATTTTGGGGGCCCTTCGCAACTTCATTTTATACTATGTATATGTATAGATAATCTTTATACATAAATACCAGTAACAAAATTTTGAAACTGGGTTAAAGAGGGCTCACTAATGTACATAAAGACAATTCAGTCTTTATATTATGTGCAGGTGAAAATGTACAGTTCTAATTTATTATAAGTACCTATTACCCAAGTTTAAGTACACAGGTTTTCAGTTAATTAACATTATATCATTCAAGGCAAATCAGTGCCCGCCTCGAGCTACTAACTTCTACGGACGTAACGAATAATTAATATTGTTATAAGCATATCATTTTAGGGACCTAATTAAGACGAAAATAGAAAAGCAATTTCATTAAACATAATTACTTTGTAGTTACTAAGCGCCACGCTTAACAATAAATGAAGAGCATGGAGCTACGCAACTAGCTGTAAAATGTATTTTGTTTCCTATGGAAAATAGGATGGCGCCTACTTCTACAAGTACAATAATATTTTTTTATATAAGTTCTCGTAAATGGACTATATTTACTAGCATTATGTCATTTAATAAACACATCAAAATCGTGTTACAAGGAATCATCATCATCATCATGATGAGCATTTACGTGAATTTATATAAAAAAGTTATTATTGTACTTGTAAAAATAGGCGCCATCCTATTTTACGACGACGCCTACTATATTTACTATTGCATTATGTCATTTAGTAAACACATCAAAATCGTGTTACAAGGAATACTAGCAGTTATATTAGTTTAACTATAATAAACAAAATCGATTACATTGACAAAAAAGGCTCAACAAAACAAACAAAAGAATCGCGATTGCACCGCATTCATTTGACATTTCCAAATAAGAAAAGAATAAAAACAAAAAACTACCAACACAAGTTGACATTCATAATTTGAATTCCTCAAACACCGGTAATAGTCCGGTCAATTTAGACATTCGAAGTTACATAAATTCCCACCAAGCTGAAAATCGGTAAGATTGCTTAAAATATCATTAAAAACAAAATTTGAAAGTTCCCCATCTTTCCCCTGTAAGGAAAAAATGTTATTCAAGGTCAAAGGTAGAAAAATGAGTTTTTCACCATTTTTAGCAAAACAGTAAGTTTTATCATAAAAATATGTATGACAAAATTACTTATCATCTAATTATCTATAAAAATTGTCTTAACACTTTGTTCCTAAGATTCACCATTTCAGAGATACAGCGATGCACAAAGTTGAAATGTTGTATTTTCAAATGCTTCCAGGCCCCCGTGCTATTGTGCTAGACAGATAAAATTTTTACGAATGATGGATTTCAGTTGCCTCTATTATCGCTAATACTAAATACAACATAAAACCATCACTTAAGGTGGGCTCTCATACTAACGCTTTTTTTTATTTGCTCGCACTTGGACGGTTTTTATCGTGGTTACCCTAGTAAACCTATTCCACATTAACGTGGTGACCATGGCTTAACGTGGTTACCACGTTAAAAACCGGCCAAGTGCGAGCAAATAAAAAAAAGCTTTCGTAGAGAAAAGAAAAGAGCCCACCTTGAGTGATAGTTTAATGTTGTATTTAGTATTAGATGTTATAGAGCCAACTGAAATACATCATTCGTGAAAATTTTAACTGTCTAGCACAATCGCACGGGGGCCTGGCAGCATTTGAAAATACAACTTTTTCAACTTTGTTCATCGCTTTATCTCTGAAATGGTGAATCTTAGGAATAAAGTGTAAGACAATTTTTATAGATAATTAGGTGATAAGTAATTTTGTCATACATACTTTTATGATAAAACTTACCGTTTCGCTCAAAAGTGCATAAAACTGATATTTGTGACATTTGACCATGAATTTTTTTGCACACGTCGGATCGATGGGGACTTTGACATATCATTTGTAATGACGTATTCAAGGCCTGCACAAAAATCCAGCTTGTTGGGAATTAATGCAACCTTACCCATAATTTAGATGCTAATTTGACTGGACTATAAGTACGATATCCTTCCATCATAATGAACCGGGCGGCGCCCGCCCGCGTGGAGTGTGGACACAGCCGAAATACGCTTTTGTTTGAAAAATAGAACCGTCGGGTGTCGGACGAAACCGTAAACTTTAAATCAAAATGTTGGCATATATTCTCTAAGCAAACTTTTAATTGCGAGCCCCAGTTATACAGTCCCTGTCTGCGCGAAAATTCCGTGTTAGAGTTTAATAAATTTCGTACCTACTGCAAATTGCGGTTGGTATTTGGCATTACTTTGTACAACCAAACGCCGACTACCAAACGAAACTACTTATTTTACCTTGGTGTGTTCCTTAAATAGACGTTGCTTACAAATTAATTGATATTTATGATCCTCTTTTCACAGAATACGTTTATCGTCTTTTAATATATTAAGTTAAGTTCGTTCGAGCTTTGAATAAAGTCCCTATTTATGGACGATAAACTTCATTTATAGAAAAGCAAATTGATTATATTTATATTATTATTAGCCTCGACTTGTCTTGCCTGTATTATCTGCTTCATACACTTTCATTACATGATGGCAGAAAGTGTATGAAACTCTTTCTGCCATCATGTCATCAACTACCAGGAAGTTTAGAGCTTTAAAATACCAGAGCCATATTCGAGTACGATAACACACCCCAAAACATTTTAGTCCCGTCTTCGACACACTTCCCTTAAAAACCCTTAATACATTCCTTTAACATGTCAGAACAAAGGCGGTTAAATCACGGTGTAATAGAGTCACAGATTGAACGGCGTTAACGTAACCGCAAGACAATCACATAAAGCTCATCAAGCCGTCGGTTTAAAAGGCAATCGGCGTGTTATTGCTAATTAAACACACTTAACGTGATGAAGACGGAACGGGACAGCGGGACGGGACAACGGGCGGGACAGTGCACTCGGCCGCGCGTTAAATTGCCGGGACATTCCGAGTAGGTGTGTGCGAAAAAAGTCGACGGAGTATCGATATGTTTGTACAAAATATTGTTATCGTTGGTCATAATCACTCTACCATTTGCTTTTGAACCGTAAAACTTCGTCAATATGTATTAATTATACTACAATTACAATATTACGGACACGTAAAATATCAGGTATATTATATTTTAACAATTAACAAAATGAAACCGATACTTTTCATTGTATTCTTCATTCTTTTAACGATAAAAATCAAGCAGTTTTTTTTTAAATTTACATTGAAGGTCTATCAATACAGTAATGTATGCGTCAAATTAAACACTTCAAAATGATGTCATTCATAATTATGTTGATCACCGTGGCAAATAAGTCTTTCAGTCTTTCCTCATTATTTTCATGTGTTGCTGGTACAAACAATAAAGACAAAGCTTAACCATCGTTGTCTCGGATAACCGCCATCCCTAATTCAAAAGTGCAACCCGTCTCGTTACTGCAAGTGTCCTCTCGTGTCGCGAGAACAAATTAACTTCCAACTCAACTATTATTGTATCAAGCAAATGGCAGCATGTCAACGCTTTTGAAATTTTAATCAAGAACAATGATGTCTGGTTTCCAACAATCACGAGTCTCAGGAGATACGATACAACGGGATAAGACAACACTATCTTACCTAGAAAGGAAATACGAAGGTAGTTTCAGAATTAATTTATTCATTACGTTACGAAAATTGACTCTTGAGATAGAATGGGACGCCAGAAACACGAAATCTTTAACAGGACGAATTTTATTTTAAAAATAAATAATTGAACGATCTATTCACATCAAATTTAAATGATTTCAGGGAATATTTTTGATTGTACTGAACCGATTTTGTTTCAAAATGCAGCAGTTTTTTGTAATATTCAATTTTATGAGTCGATTCGTTTTAAGATCCGGTATTTAATCAAAACATTATGTGCATATTGTAAGATACTAAGATTACTTTATAAAACATCAATGATTTAGGTAATGCTTAACATTAATACCAAAATGTCCAAGTGTCTTTTTTACATTAACGAATGCAAATAAATAAATAAAATAATACGTTTATTAAAATACTCAATAGACAAATAAAACAAAACATGCTTAGCATTCAACTCTCCCACAAATTTAAAAATTTAATCAACACAAAGATGCCTAGTTTAGTTTACGAGTCGGAGGCACTGGCGTAAATGATAATGACTCTCAAGGGACAAAAAACCATTTAATGAAAGAGATATGCCGTTATTCCATTCCGCTCTCCAGTCATAACTTTGCCGGGTCGCTTTCTCGCCATTCTATTTTATTAAAATACCCGTTAGTACAGTCTTTGTCTCTATTTACTCTCAGTTTAAAAGCATACTTCCACATTTTTCAATTCAGCATACAATGCGAAAATATGAAAATGAAAAACGCGAACAAATTCCTTCTCAAGAATAATGTGGGACTCCACACGCGCGCAGTTATAACTTTGAAACAAGTCGCCGTGCGTACCTCGTCTTGATTAATAGGCACCTGTCTTGAGAAACTTTCAATAATTCACTCTGAATTTGTATGTTAATAATGTAAGTGGGCCAGACCTCTTGATATACAAGTATTATAAGTACACTCGTGAATAGGAGACCAAGATTTTCGTGCAATATCAAAAACATAAATTCTACCTTTGCAAACTACGGAGCCACTCAATTTATCATATTAAGGTACTCTCAGTAACATAGAGTTCTCGTAGCATGTCTTACAATGAAAAGCGTAATCGCCTTACATTTTTATTAAAATAAAATAATAGTTAGTTCACGTGCTAAGGTTGAGCATAAAGCGGCGGTGCGGGAATAAAGCGATTCAATTTAAACGTCCATCTCCGAGTAAAAGAATTCTCATTCAAATTCGCAACCGGCCAGATGTTCTCCGGGCCGCTCAGATGCAAGGCTCATGTTGAGTCCCAGAGTGTTTTAGAATACTTTCGGCCTGCCTTTATCAGAGGTTCGGGGAAATAGAAATGTTTTAAACACAAAATCTGTTTCCAAATATTTTTCTCGAAAAGTTCATACGAATTAATTTTAAACTGTCATGGTTACACACATTAGGAACCTGAAGGTATCCGGGATATTTAAAACAAAACAACATGGTAAATATCCCGGACATTTTCAGTTTTCTCATTCATAAGAATAATTGCAGGTCTTGTTTTTCGTTGAAGAGCCAGCCACCCTAAAAATATAAGTTGTTACAATTATGTAAGTTGTGATCACAACAAGTTTATCCGATCTTTTAATTGCTAGTAGAGCCTTTTATTACTATGGCCCATACTCCAAATCGATTATCTCTCCGGCAAGAAAATTTCCCATCCCTGATGTCAAAAGGGTCAAGGATAACCTGCAACATTTGTGTTGTAAGAAAACAATATCCCACAAGCGACCATAAGTCTCATACTCCACGCTGGCATCCGTCCCTTTCAACAACTATCAAAACTCAAGTTCTCTGTGTAATCTTATTAAACTAACACAAAGCTGTTGGCTAAAGGTTTACGATCCACCAATTATGTCAAGTACATCAGTCATATAACCCCACTGATATCGGGCTACATGTATTTGTGTAGAAATGGGAGCATTATGCGGGCGTCGGAATAATGATCGTCTGAAACCCTATGTGGTACGTAACTTATAACTGGTACATAATACTGTGTATGCGGGCTGTTAAGGTATTATATATTATACGAGCAAGTCTTGCATGGCAAAGGGTTTCATCTGTACTGTTCTGTCTAGGTGGTTGTATAGAAACGATAGAAATGTGATTGCTTTGATGATATCATAATTAGATGAATTAGCTGCGAAATCTGTCAGCGGTTAGTTCCCTTGAAGCAGAGTGCTAATTATAATTTATTATGAACATATGTATTTAGATAGAAGAAAGACGATTTCGGCATTGCAGAAAAACAAGTGCTGCAATATTATACCATATTACGTAAACATATGTTTTATACAAAAAAAAATCAACAGAACGAATCCAATGAGATCTTAGACTTTCGCGTTCCATTACACTAAATATTAGTCTCTATGGGTCTACATGCGTTATTCGCTACTCCTACTACTCCTACTACTGATTGCTACTCCTAATAACGCGTGTAGACACATAAGGACTAATATTTAGAATCCAATGGGGTTTATAATACATTCGTCAAGGGAGTCGTTTAGTAAGGTTAAGAAAAATCGAAATGGTCCCAAAACAAATTCTCAGAAACAACCGCAAACACAAATTACACCGTCACTGATTCGAACCGACGTTGGTCGAGATCAGATATTAGAAAATCGGTCTTTACGTAACTGCCGCTGCGACAATACATAGATCAACGTCACATTATAAGCCGTGCCCGGGCTTGAACGAACGCTTTGCACATAGGCCGAGGGCCAGGCAGTATGTTGTCTGAGGTTGGCCAATTAAAGTACAAAGAACGAAAACTATAGTATATTGATTTCAGAGTACAACAAACAAGAACAACACTTAAATATTTAAACCTATAATAAATATTAGAATCTCTCTAAAATAATTTTATCGTTAAGTAAGCCAGGCTTGCTTTCGGCAAAATACTAAAACGGATTAGAAGGTGCAAGTCTAAAAATTATATAAAACCAGTTACAACTAAACTAAGATTCTTCATAATCCAAGATTTCATTATCGTTTTAGCATTCAGTCATTTATTTCTCAATTCCCAATCAATCTCTCATTTACAGCCGATCGTTTGATTACCGTAAACGTATCGCTTACACGAAGCCAAGTTGTAATAAAACAACCGATCTCTCAAACTAGCAAACTAAACGTGATATTCCTGATACCCGGCTCCGACGCTAGCACTAGTGACATACGAGTATCGCAATTTCCGAGCGAGCGTCGTCAGGCGAGACAACGCGGCGGCCGGCGATGAAATACGGAACATTTTGCACATCCGTCGCGCTGCGATCGCGACGCGACACCGATAGCCGATGGACGCGGGATCGGAACGCGCTTTACACGCCATCGTGTTGCTGGACTCACGCATTTTGGAACAGTAAACGACAACAGGCTCGGTGATTGGTAGACGCAGTTTTGGGGGTGAGAGCCATCCGCTCCACCGCAAGTTCGGTGATGATGACAAGGCTACTCCAAGACATCATCGTAAGTCAGTTAGGAAAAAAAAGGAGACACAGCGTAGGAAGGTACTGTGTAAGATATACCAACGATCTGATCATCTGATTAGCTCGATCCCGCATTTAGCAGTGCCGTCTCTTGCGCCAGGATTTGTGGTTACAGTCCCCAAAACTTACACACTTGTATCATGGAAATCGGTATTTGTCCCATTTTTCGTTATGTATCTTAGTCAGTAATTAAGTACATATGTTTGTTTAATCTTCTGTAACACATTTAATTGCATGTTCTACTTATCAATTTATACTTAACAGTACGAACTAAATTTCTGCTAATCAATTTATACTAAACAGTAGGAACTCTAGCAGCAGTTAGAAGAATAGAGGCCTTGCCACTAGACCTATTCGCTACCAAATACTTCATCCACCGAAAGCAGTACAATAATGAACAATGTCGTCGTATATCAGAGCAAATGCTTCACGCCTGCGTTCACTTTGTACTTTAGAAGCGTAAATCTGTAACGCAATACCCAAACGGTTCAGTCAGTCGCAGCGGCGAAATATGAAAATGATTTACGGAACATTTTACACGACTGATGCACGCTTTGACTAGTGGGCTGGGTTGCGTAGGCTAAACCATCGAACGCTGAAAATATTTCAGCGTCGACGATTTCAATCGAAAGCTTGAGATAAGCCAAAACACGAAGCACTTATTGGTTTGTTAAAGTGATAAGGACGAATAAGACACTTTCAAACGTTAAACATCAATTAGTAGGTCTTCTAAAGAACTCGAAACGTCGGATGTCTAAATAAAATGTTCAACAATACATACGAGTTTAATCCGTATAATTATTTCAAATGCGTAGTGTTCGCGCAAATAATATACGATACTATCAAGTAGTAGCATATTGCCACGTATTGTAAAGGAATCGGCAACACAAGGCAAGTTTTAATAAAAATACACTAAACTCACTTATTGGTACAGAGTTGGTCAAAGAATCTCAATCCAACAAAAAACATGAATGTGTATAAAAGCAATCAATAAAAGTACTCTAGTAGTAACTCTAACAAATAAAGTTTCATTTTACGAACTTATGGGTTGGTGCCTTTCAAAGGATTTTCACTTGGGAATATCAAATTATATAAGTGTAACCTGAAATTTCAAAAAATCTAATATGTAATTAAATCAACGTTATAGATATCATATTATAAGCTTAAAAGCTATTTTATTTCATTTCATACAGCTATATCATAAAACAAAGCACTTTTAAATGTGGGATATTTTTTACAATCAAAGTTATAAATATAAATATGCCAAAGCTGATATTGTTATTACCCACAAAAGGAAGATAACAACCAGTTATGTTAATTAAGTTTTCCACAAACGCCAACCAGTTCATTCCGCGGATTTAACACCTAACTTCGCTGCCATAAAATAAGATTCAATAAAGTTCCCTTGGCGGTGCAGTAAAAAGAATCTTCAGAAATGTTAAACTTGCCCAGACTAAAAATATTAGCGGGTTCTCTTTGACGGCACGCGTTGTAAACCGTCTCCCATAAGCTTTAATTTCCCACACAGAGGCGGCGATAAGAATCCCGGGGAAAATGTAATCCATAAGTCGTCGGAAAATCTTTTCCGTCTGATATTTTGCTTGTGGCTGCGGAGTTTTGTGCCCGCAACTAATTTCAGGTTTGCACGTATGTGATTTTGCACTTCTTTTTTTAAATATTGGAGTTTGAACATCCTTTATACAGATTGCTACCTTTATTACTTATCCTCCTTAGGATTTATCTATAGACGTTAATGGTTGGTAACTTCTAAATGAAAACAGTTGGGAAACGAAATACTGGACTACTCGTGGTTCTAAACGAAATGCTGCGCTAAACAAACTTCCCCTTGACGAGTTCCCGTACAAGTTACGAATAAAAGGAATTATATACTGGGTAATACTTTTCCTGCTGTCAAAGAAGCCGAGTAAGTGTGCCCTGTTTCGCTCCAGTGTTGTCAGTACGATAGAGAAAATACAATATTGAAACATTAAAACCAAAATTATTTTGGTACAGTGAAAATGAAGTATTCAAGCTTATTTATTGTGGAATAATTTTGTGCATAGATATTAGGCATATAGGCAAAAAAAAAACTTTTAGAGTAGACTGCATAGCATTTGCGAAAAGGTTAAAAACAGAGTCCAGAATTAACATCTACTTTCATACATTGAAAATGGATCCGTTTAGTTAAATAAGCTTAGAATAACTTCCTTTTTTGTACCAAAACTGTACAAAACACACGTTCCAGCAACACCACCCATATCGTAACTTATCCGCCACAGTCCAAGTTGGTCCTGACCAGAGGCTTTGTGGGCCTACATTAATTAATGTCGCCAAACGGAGCGCTTTCTTATCGCGCATCTTTTACTGGCAGAGTTATTAGCGACAGCTTCATCGGTCGCCGAAAAGATTCGCCTTTACTTTTTTTTTATCTAGCTCGTGATGTCTCACTGCTGGGCTAAGGCCTCCCCCAATTCACTCCATGTTTGTCGAACGGTAGCAAGAGATGGCCAGTTTGGTTGTCGCCTTTACTATTGTTGTTTAATAAGCTTTGAGTGAATTGGTGAACTGGAAGAGACAGCCTAATTTGGTTTATTGGCAAAACCAAGAGTTGCGTGAAGAACAAAACATTATCCCCTTATAGTATCATCATCATCAGCCCATTCCTGTCCACTGCTGGACATAGGCCTCTCCAAATGCACGCCACTTCTCTCTATTTTCGGCCACTCGCATCCAGCTCCTACCAGCCGTCCTGCGCAGATCGTCACACCACCTGGCCTGCGGGCGTCCTACACTACGTTTGCCGAGACGCGGTATCCACTCCAGAACCCGTCTACCCCAACGGTTGTCGGTATAGTATAGTCGGTGAAAAAATACCAATCAAATAGTACATGTGTATTAAATTCAATAAATAATTCAAATTCAGTCGTGCATGAAAGTACACGACAGACATATAATTAGTGAATTTATACCAAAACTGTACAAAACACGCATCCTAGCAACACCAGGATAAGTTGCGATGTGGGGCCGTCCAAGTTGGTCCTGACCAGTGGCTTTGTGGGCCCACAGTAATTAATGTCGCCCGGCGGAGCGCGCTTTCTTATCGCGCTTCTTTTATTGGCGGAGCTATTAGCGACAACTTCACCGGTCCCGAAAAGATTCGCCCTTACTATTATTGCGTAATAAGCTTTGGGTGAATCGGTGAACTGGAAGAGACTGTGTTACAGTTTTGGTCCAATTTGGTTTATTGGTTGTACAGGCGCCGCGTGATGACCCAGAGATAATGGTTTCGAATTCTGGAATGAGCCACAGTAATTTAAATTAAACTTACTATGATATGATAGTATGAAAGAAAGAAAGAAAAAGAAAGAAAAACATTTATTGATCACATACAATAGCACGAGTTAACACACAATTACATATAGATAATAGTGATCAACAGGTTCTGCCTCAGCATGTGCAGCGCCTGCTAGGACGCTATAGCGCTGATATTCTGGCAGAACCTATGATTGGTTACTTGAAAACCAAGAACATAGAAAAAAATAAAAAAATAATAAATTAAAAAAAAGTAAAATTCATAAAGACAAAGACAAAGACGAAAATAAAAACAGGAACAAATGATTTACACTACGAAGGAAGTTACAAGTAAGTATGATATGATAGTTGGTATGGTATGATAGTAATTACGCATAAAAGAGTTCACATTACAGATTTCCTGTGGATTATCTGGAAGCGAGCGCTAATAGCAATAATATACTCTTAAATGTTATTAAGCTATTGCATAGCTTTTATCGCGGGCTTTGAGCGCGGCGACCGAACCAAGAAATTCCGTAACGAAAAAAACCTCACAATCGTCTAACGACGTTTCAGTTCGGTAGACTTCGGCACGGTGTTTGTGTGCGTGCGATATGGCGTATTATACGACTCTACGAAACTCGCACGAATCGAAACGAGCTGCTCCGAAATCGGACGATGCTATGCAATAGCTCTACCGCGGCAGTCTCCGAGTGCCACACGTCTTTTCAATTTGAATATAGTTAGGTATAATTTTAACTTGGAATATTAAACCAACACGACGACAGATCCATACAAAATTAATCAATATCAACCCTAATTTTTCTCGTGTTAGTACGAGTAGTACATAATTCAGAACAGTGCGCAAGATAATCACATTAACACCACCTAATTAACCTGTCACCGCTAATTGGCGTGCCGGGAATCCCGCGAATCCTGTCACTTGATTGTCCACCGGTCATGATAATACGCCGGTTTTAATTCTATATCTATTTAAAACATTTATTTTTGACAGATTGTTACTGTATGGACTTGAACCAAAGAGCAAGTTGCAATTATTTGTGAACTCTATTACTCGTATAATTCATAAAAAAAAATTTACCAAATTTCATTAATTCTCCGAACAGAATATCTCACATGAACTTAAAGATGAAAAATGAAAAAGATAAAACAGTAATCTTGAGTCTTTTACAGTTTAAGTTTTTAGTTAAATCGATTATTTAGTATTGTATTAAATTAATTGTGTAGTTTAGTGAATAAACAAAGTAAACATATTTAAACTAGAGCTAATAACTCAAATGACATTATTATACTGTAAAGCACAAAATAAAAAATGCTTAGCAGAAAGCCCCTTAAAGCCTTAAAACCAGAAGAAGAGACGTCTGTATTAGGCGATTAAACGTCTCATCGTATCAGATAATCTCCATAATCACGCAACAAACGCCCATTCTTCGGTACGTGAGCGGAGATCAATCCGCTAATATTTTAATTAATTCCCCACAATCCAATAAAACGGGGGGCGGACGACACGAGATAACATCTCTTTCACCGCCCCGACGCGTTATCGCCAGAGACATTCCCGAAAATCAGCTTTCCATTAATTGCGCGAAAACCTTATCTTGTGTCTACCTACTCCGCCACTGACCCTAATGTACCATTGACGCTGATCTGACGTCAGATTAATTTATTAGCCGATGCCCGGGCCTCGAGTGGAAATTGACTTAGTTATTAGTGTCATATTTTCCATAAGATGCCCTTTTCAACGACAGGATTTATCACCGTCTATTAACGTTGACGCTTTTGTATTTGGTAGGTACACGTGAAAATTAATCTTATTAATTTTCGTAATTGGATGTAATTTACTTATGGCTTCGCCATCCGTCAGAATCTTAAGGGCGTCGGCCGGTATTTCGAAATCGCTGGGAACGCTTAATGAAATTCGCGTTATTTTTTAACGTCTTTGATTTTGTTATGTAAATTATAATTAAAGGAAATTTATTTAGAATGATTCAAGAGTTTGAGAGACAATTTTAATAATTCAAGAGAGTGAAGGGTCATTGGTGTGTCTCGTTCGTCGTTCCGAGCGTAAATGTAGAGTGCATGTTAATCGTCCGTTAGAAATACCTACTCCACAGTCTCCACACACGAGTTACCCCGCCAATCGGTCCCACAAAGGACGTCGAAATAGGAAAAAAAATCAGTGCTAAACTGTTTACGGCGGAACGTGATCGAATGTAATCTGGACCGGCGCTGTACCATTTCCGCGCAATTACGTGACTTAGCGACTTCGGAACCGAGAACAGTGCGCCCGATGGGGCCACATGGACCCTGCTACGTAACAATACGGGTTAATTATATCTGTATTCTGAGAAAACAGTGGTGAAAGAATTAGCTGTTTTGTAATTCTTGAAGGTGGGGTAAATGAAGACGGGACGGGGTTGTTTACTGAGCTCGGCGCGGATCACGGAGACAAGCGAGCTTGGCATAACAGACGAGCGGGGTGATGTGCACGCTATGATGGTAATACATCACTGGATCCATACCGTAATGCACTTAATTTCATTTACTCGCAGTTTGTACATTCATCAATTAGCGCGTACTAAAGCTACTTAATCATACTCCGTCAGCACCAACGTTGTTGATCTCGTTTGAATATCATGATGGCCTGGCGGGGGCGGGTATTAGCTTTTATAAGTATGGTTTGAATGAATATATTAATACGTTTAATGCTTGTTTGAATGATCACATTTAGATCATACATACGTATAACAACTAATGCGGAAAATAAAATATTAAGCACTTTGCTCCTGATATGTTTTCATAATTAATGTTGTGCAAACAAAGTTTACAAATGAAAAAAAGTATTAATCAAACAGTAAGTTTTACAAACATAGATTTATGCACTGTCGTGCCGGCTGGGGTTAGTAAATACGCAATGTATACGCATGTGTCATCTTTTTTGGTTTGGGGTTGTCTGGAAGAAACAAAAGAAAGAAAGCATCATAAATTTAAACAATCGACTGGAGTGCTTCTCTTTTTAAAGCACGAGGCATGCTGGTTCCTCCTTCCAACAATAAAACCATTTACCCATGACGTCCCACGTAGCATCAAGATCAGTGACGTACACACACCGGATACGTATCCGGGCAATCGCGCGTTCGCGCGGCGAGCGACAGCTGTTTTTTCGCGAAAGCTAATAACGTCTTGTACATCAAATTTGCGCGCACGCCCGTAACGTGTCGTGTCACAACGAGGACGAATAATGAATGCCGGCATTATTTCGGAATAGCTGTTGCGCCTAACTTGGGGCGGTTGTCATTTTGGGCACAATTCGTTTACTTATGTGCGGCTTTCAAGGTTTTTTTTTTATTTGTGTGGATTATAGCTCAAGCACAAATATACATTCAGCGATATAATGTTAACTCTCAGAAAGTAATCTTGAAAAAAGAAACCTCAATTAAAAATAATATGGAGTATCGTCGAATGATACGTCTGATTGTTATTGGTCGTGGGTACGTAGGCGCATAATTTTTTCCGTCCACCTTTATTTTGAAAAAAACTTATGGTGAGATTAAAACACACCTACACGTACCAAAATCTATGACTCCCATGTCCATTTCTGAATTCTCAAAGCAATTTTGTCTGAACGAATTCATCCCGCTAAACTTACTACACAAGACCTAACCAATACATTATCCAGCTGTACACCACACAAGCTGTCAAACGCCTCTTAATCACATATGACGTCACCCTTATGTTCAGCTCAAATTGCAATATCAAGTTCATTGAGGCGCCTCCGGTGGCCGCGTTAGCTTCGTGATAGTTTTCTTTAGTTATGTTTTTTTTCTTCTCCGGGTTTTCCCATGCCTAATATAGATTTAACATTATTTTTAAATGAAACAATTAGCATTGTCGATCTTTTATATACTTACCATGCTCATTATATTCATTCAGCTTCATCAAGTCTAATAACTAACCCATAGAATATGCTACTTAACCCTTTTGCAGTATACTATTTTGAAAATTTCGTTACTGTTGGACCTTATTTTGAGGGAATAAGTTTTAAATTATGGTGGCAATATGGTTGCCATCGCCAGTTAAATGGTTAAAAAGCTGGAACACAAATTCCACAACAACATATTAAGGTGTCCGAACGATTTCAACCATGGCGGCCGATCTCAATTGAGATCGGCCAAGTGCGCGGACGATCGGACATATTATAATGCACAAATGTGCGAGCAAACACAAGTGCACTCTCTATTCCCTTACGGTGAGACGGCAATCCGACATGATCGATGAGAGATCGGACGCAGGACCACCCGCTTAACGTGCTTTCCGAGGCACGGGCGTTCAACCGCCAACTTCCTTACTCCGGGCTGAGTAATTTCATAACAGAAAAACTCACACAAATTTTGCCCGACCCCGGATTCGAACCGGGGACCTATCGGTCCTAACGCAGCGCTTGCTACCAATAGACCAACGAGTCAGTTACACAACAACACATAAGCTGTCAAACGCGTCGCCTCTTAATCACATGTGACGTCACCGTTTTATGTTCAGCTCAAATTGCAATATCAAGTTGCTGGTTCATTGGGGCGCCGGCGGTGCCGCGGGCGCCGGGCTACGCCCCAGTTACGTCACTTTAGGGCTACACTTGGTGATATTATCTGAGGCATGGTTTTTTAACTCCTTATTCCTACTATAATCATAAAAGCTCCCAACAACTAAGGTCAAAGTTTTTATTGCAACTTAAGTGTTGTTACAGGTCTTATGTTTTAAGACTTAGTAACCCTTTACGGGTACTGCAATACATGCACGTTATTTTATCGTTAAATCGAGTCAAGCCTCCTTAAACTATGATAATTATCTTTAAACCGTCATAGTTTGTAACATGGTAATTATCCCGAAATCAGACAGTTTTCTAAAATGCTTATTAGCACTTCATCAACTCCCATAGTCCCAGAGATCCCCTCAGACTCAAATACCAAAACAACAATAAAAAAGCTCTGGTCATAATCCGATTCAGTCCATTCACGGGCAGTCACGACATCCGCAAGCCGTCCGCCATGTTTACGACACAGGGCCGGCATAAGGCCGAGGCGGGCTTTCACGACTCCTCACATTTCCGCGGCGCCTTCGCCCGTCTCTCACGGAAATACTCTCGAATTTCACCCGGTAAAAAGGTACGCTTTGTACAAAACCACGTTTTAAGCCGACTGTTTTGATATTCCTCCACAGGTGGCCTTGTACATTTTTATTTTAACTTTTAAACAAGCAACCGTGCTACCATTCTTGTCTTTATTCTCACAAAGAAAATGTGAGGCCGAGTCTTGTTCGGGAGGCTTTGGGTTTTTACCGGGCGCTAATAAGTGGAGCGGGAATGTTCTGTTCGTAAGGGAGTGCTTGCAAGAATATACTCCGAGTCAGACTACTTTCGTTTCATAAATAATATCTAAAAAGGGAACTGCACAAAGTAATTATTAAAAGCTTCTGTCTGCAACTTCTTCACTATGAAACACAGTTTTGGCGAAATTGGAAAAGTAGTACTTGGAAATGTTATGTGTTTTTGCCTACCGTGTAACGTGATACTTTCATTTAAATTTAAACCAAATCAGCAATATTTCCTAAAATAATAACAAATACTCCCATCCGTCCATCCCCACAGTCACTATTTCATCCAGAGGAAACGAACCCGATACTTGCCAAGATTTCCTCATACGTCTTTCCTCAGGCGCCTTTCCATTTCACACTAAGGCTTTGCAGCACAAAATAGTGTTTGTTTGATAGGGGCCGCGTCTCGTTGGCACCGCCACCGGCGTTCGGGATTTATGCCGCATCAACTCCACTCATAAACAGTGATTCATGGCCGTTCTGGTCTCGGATTTACCCAGTTCATTCATTATGCAGCTGGAATTATGGACGTGGACGACCAGCGCGCTAGCTCGGAGTTATGTCGTGGCCGAATAGAACAAACGCGATGCCATTACTGTGATTTTATAAATCGCCCCTTTAGACTGAACTGGAGCGACTAAAATGTAATGGATGTTGCTGTAAGTTAACACATAAGCGGGGCAGCGGGTATTTGAATACAATGTACAGAATTCACATCATTATTCGTATTACCATTTCTATAACATGCTTAAGCCACGGAATCAGACCAATCGAAGTGATATTGCCTGGCCTGATATTGATGATTTTTACGTTATCGTTTATTACATAGGTACCTATTTTAAAATTTTTATATTCTGGGTTTTAAGCAAACTCCTTAGAGAAGTAAACTCCTTCGCCGACACTTCAAATACCATACCAAACCAATTCTTTAACACGGCACCAAGTTAACTTACGCTTATTTCGTAATCGGCAATCAGAGTACAAAATCCCAACCAACGCTTACCTGTAACAAAAATATTTATAAATGAATATTTATCTTGAAACAAAAGTACCACGAACACCTCGTACAAAATGCAATTTCGCTATTATTACTCCCAGGAAACGTAAGAGTCGATACGTGAATGTTTGCTCCAATAAAATCTGTGGAATATTACATCCTTGCCGGCAACACCACGAGCTATTTTAGACCGAAACTAGTCAAGATTTATGCCGTATCAACTGCACTCATAAACAGTGCATGCGATGGGCCATGATTCATAGCGCTCCTGCTACGAATTTACCAATTTTATTTATACCGGCTGCGGAGATGAAACTCCATCTATGTCGGCATCGTAAACTGTGACGTCATTTTATTAGCCCGTTCTATCAAAATCTGTGGTCATTCGATCCGGAAATATTCTCATGTTGCTGTTTTAAGCATTAATCCAGAAACTATTTTAGAACTTACATTTATCCGAGTCTTCCATTTATAGACGAATGCGGTTTGTTGGAAGGAAAAACTGACTGGTAAATATTGAATGAATATTTAAAAGCTTAAAATATATTTCGGCTATCAGTTCGAAATAGTTTGCTCGCGAAAGCCCAGCTGACGAAATTTTTATTTAAAATATACACGACACGGTTGATGTCTATTTAAAATGCAATATGCGCTGGTGTGCAGTTTAAAAAAGTTTCAGCAGTTCGGTGGTGTATAGGGCTCAATCTGAATGAAATGTTAAAATTAGGACGTACTGAATGCTTACAAATTTATAATAGGACTATCGTCGTATTTATATTCTATGTATGATATATACGGCATCCGACCAGATGGGCCATACCATACATAAATACTGCGAATGCAGAAGTTATCCCATAATTACACGATCCATGCAGAGTGTTTGACTATACATCAGATGCATTTCAAATACGGAATGTAATAATGATTATCATATACCTACTAATGCTCTATCGAACCAGTAAATCTGTTGATAATGATCTCTAAGCATTGCGCATCATCCACAGTTTGCTAACGCTCTCCTACAATTTGGTCAACTGTAACTGGCTTAGGCAGGTAAAATATACGTATTAAAAATTACATAACATCACACACAAAATTTGATAACATAGTAAGATTTTTTTAAGAATAAAAGGACAACATCGGTTAGAAAAACATGTTTCAATTGTAGATAAATTTATACGGATCAAACACTTATGTTAATCATACAAATATTTATCCTGAGTGGAAATCGAACCCGTGACTTTTCGCTCAAGACAGCCAATCTATTGATAATGATCTCTAAGCATTGCGCATCATCCACAGTTTGCTAAACCTCGCCCACAATTTGGTCAACTGAAACCCAACAGTCTTCCCAATAGAATATTCAACTAAACACTTGCCCAGCAGTTGGTCAAGTAGCCGTTAGCGGTAACTTGCGAGGACGCCTGATGCCGGAAGGCGCCGGCCGTGTCCGATTTACGCTTTGCCGACTCAACATCTACTGGCTTGGATTAAAATAGTAACTTGATAGTTCCACGGTAGTACTACCATCCGTCGATTTGAAATAATTTTACGGATTAAACTCGCGTGTATTGCTATTCAATGTTCATTTTTAGAGATCCGACGTTTCGAGCTCTTTACAGCCCTCGTGGTCACGGGCAAGACCGTAGATTTATTTGAGTAACGGCCGAATATAGAGATAACAATTAAACATTTGATAGTTTATGCGAATCTTGATTACAAGAGTTTTAGTTTGAAACGAAGTCAATCAGCAAATCAACGTTCAATATGTATTTATCGTTTAAAGGTAGCACATACGAACTCGGAAAAGAATCGTCACCTTATCGTACCGCGTAATTGTCTCGAAGCGAGACGATTACGTTACGATTCCGATTAGTGTGCGTTGCAGTAGGGAGTTTCATACTTGTGACCTAGAGTTGGTATTTGTGACCGACCTTTAGTCCCCGTAGAATAGACAGTTTTAATTGGCGGAAAATGTACAGCTGATAGAAATCCAGTAATTAGTAAGAGCTAATAAAGAGCTTCGTACTCAGTTTTCATCCTAAAGACAAGACATTCATTTATTTCAAACTAGCTTTCCGCCCGCGACTTCGTCCGCGTAGAGACGTTTAACGGGTAAAACATTACTTCCTTATAGCGCAGTCGGTTAAAAAGTAGCCTATAACCATTTCTAGGCTCTGGATCTGGATCTGTACCAAATTTCATTTAAATCGGTCCAGTACTCTATGCGTGAAAGCGTAACAGGCAGACAGAGTTACTTTCGGATTTATTATATTAGTAAGGATGAAAAGCTCATACTCAGTCTGATATTTAGATATTGCTTTGAGAACCTTCCAGGCGTTTTGTTTGATGACCAATATGCAACTGGATGCACTGATAAACATTTACAGCAAGTACTGCATGCTTAAGCTCTCTGTCAATGAACAAGATTCATCGTATTTAACCCTCGCCGTATACTGCATATTTGCACTGGGTGGGTGCAAGCGGCGTTTCCGTCGCAATAGTCTGTTTATGAAGACATAAGAGCTTCCTAAGCTCATACCGCGCCCACTAGGTAGTTACATTCAATTTCTAAAACTGCTCTAAATTTCCGTGTTGGTTTGAAACAAAAAATGTGCTAAACATGTCGTAAGTAGCGACTAATGGTGTTTTTGATTGGATAACTGCTCGCTATAAATTACTATATAATTCAATTTATTTTTAACTCGTTTATTACTTTTTCATTCTGAAAAGTATTCTATAAGTTCCTATGTCTTGTAATTTACATCAAAGTCTAATAATGTAACCCACAAATTAAATAGGCTGTTTAACTTTCAATTGTTTTAAGCTTACTTATTGAAGATTGGATAAGATGTTTTCTCTGTATTACGATGATTGCTTGGAGTAACCTTGTCATCAACACCGGACTTGAGGGGGAGCGGATGACACTCCCCCTAAGCAAATATTGGCGCCGCTAATACACGTGCCGTATTTCGGTACCACTCGAAACGAGGCTTGATGAAAATTTAAAGTTATGATTTATGCGAGTTTCCAGCCGGTTTACTCACGGCACGCGGTAAGAATGTTTTGTTCCTTCCACGTGGCAAGTTTTAATGAGCGAACTTCGAAGGTGAAACTAGCCGACAACTCTAAGTAATGGTGTCTAACCACTAGGGCGTCACTAGGAACTTTTACGCTTCATAATGATGATATGGTACCTACGCGGGCAGAAATAGCGCGATGTTTTTAACTTTTACCCAATTTGCGGTTGTGTTGCGTTTCGTGTTATGTTTTTGAGTTTGTTTTGGAACGCAAATGCCGCCACTGTTGCGGTCCGGTCGCTCGCGGTCGTTGGAGGATGACTATATTTTTTCTTTGTTTTTAATGGGCTTAAATAAAGCCGAAACTTTGTAACTAATGATGACAGAGATAGCGAGGGCCATGCTTTCTAATTTGCTAGTTTTTTCGTTGGTTATCTGGATAGCAAAGATTATTTTGTATATAGGAGAACATCGCCGTTGAATTTTATGTAAATATAGATTTATCTTATCTTTGTTAATAACAACGAGTACGAATATTTATTGTTTCCATGTCCATACTTCCGTACCTATCCGTTTGATTACCAAGTTGAGTTCATAATTTTGTAAAATAAAAACAACTTCCGCTTTTTTGTTACTAATACGCGTCTAATACATATTTCTCACATTAATATCAAAATTAAATTATAACGTGATATTTAATCGATTCGGTTGTGTGAAAATTATGATTAAAATAAATACTGCAAATACGTAGACATGTTTATCGGCGTAAACAATCAATAAACAATGAATAAACTAAATTGATTTTAGCGTAACTATATATATTAGAGAAATAAGTATTTATTTATTTAAAGTATGTCGGTATGCCAAATTAAAATGGCGATTGATGTTCGGTCTAAGTTCTGACGTTACACTTAGTTGATAACGTATGAATGATTAAGTAGTTTTCCTTTGTTTTTGCAAGATATATAGAAATGAACTTTTTAAGAATGAAGGTAGTTTTATTTTGTATCCAATTTATTGGTCTACAACATAATGTCAATACATCACATTAGTTCTTAGTTTAGTCGGGCATTCGCCACGCATATATTAGCTTACTTTTTACTAACAAATACAAAAATAATCAGATTTTGAACTGTAGCACTATTTACTGGCATATTTATTTGTAAAAACACAACAATTAATTCTGAAGTAATAAGGAACATACAGTAGGTACAAAAATATGCAGATATGTACATTATTAAAATTACGAGCTACTATTTAATTTCAGGAGAAATTAACGAACCCTAAACCGATAGGAGTAACAAACACCAGGAACTACAAACGTTTTTTAGTCCAACAAACGGTTACCCAGTATAACACCATTCGATTGGCAGAAGCCGTATGCCCACGTACCAGGGTAATATGAAAAGCGTATAAAATCAATTTGCGTACAACAAAGGCGCGGTGACCGCCCAGCGTACAAATAAACATTGTACCAACTTTATTGGTTTCATTTCAGCTCGTTCTAGTGCTTTATCGCACGCCGTCTTTACAAAAAACAAACTTTATACAATGCGGAAGCAATCAATGCATGATCAGCCAGAAGCAAAAGATTAATGAACTGAACTTTTTTGATATGATCCCTTTTCAACTTTGTTATTGCTTTATTTCAACACGTGTATCATAATTTTGTATTAAGGGGTGAGAGCCATCCGCTCACCCGGCACCGGCAGTGGGAGTCCCACACGCCACCTTGGGTAAGGTGACGGTGCACCAAGCATTCTCCGCGTTTAAAAAAAAAGGCCTGATCGTCCTAGTTTAGGGCAGGCCCGTGCCCCAGCAGTGGGGACGTATATGAAAATAGTACAATGGCTAGATAATAATAATTTACAAATAAATATTGACAAGACATCTTATATTAGTTAATAAAAATAGTACAATGGCTAGATAATAATAATTTACAAATAAATATTGACAAGACATCTTATATTAATTTTAATAATTCGGTCCAAAACCTAAGTATAAGTTATAAAGGACAATTACTTACATGTGCCAATAGTGTCAGATTTTTGGGTATAGAGATCGATTGTAAACTGGACTGGAAACCACATGTTGACATTGTATGTAATAAAATTAACAGATTTTCGTTTGCATTGTATAGACTAGTTAAAACAACAACAAGAGCAACAGGTATTTCAGCTTATTTTGCATATGTTGAATCGGTCCTGCGTTATGGCCTAATTATATGGGGTAACAGTACAGCCATGCAAAGAGTGTTTATAGCTCAAAAAAAATGTATCAGGGCCATTTGTGGTATATCACCCGACAATTCCTGTAAACCCCTATTTAAGTCACTGAAAATATTACCATTACCATGTCTATATATTTATGAGATAGGAAAATTTGTGAGGCAAAACCGGAAGAATTTCAAATTGGCCAAAGAGGTATTTCCACGTAATACCAGAAATGGTAATAGATTAGTGTTAGATTTCATCCCAAAAACCTCACGTATGAAAAAGAATTGTTATTGCATGTGTGTAACTATTTATAATAAAATTCCACAAGACATTAAGGACATGCCTACTTTTAGTACATTTAAAAATGCATTGAAAGGTTGGCTTACTGTTAGAGGATTTTATTCACTCCAGGAGTTTTTTAGTTTATAAAGCCTAACTAACGATGTATTTAGTTGTAAGTATTTTGCATGCTGTTGTTGACGGCTGGATAGGCGGTCATGTACTGTAACTATATTTCATCTTCTGTGTACCCTATTCACAAGCAAATAAACTTATTTCATTTCATTTCATTTCATTTCATTTCATTTCATTTCATTTCATTTCATTATGTGCTGATGATGATGACTATGGATTCTGATAATTTCACAAAATGTTCCGGTATTGGAAATAGGCAGGGGCGTAAATACATCATAAGGCAAACATTACCCGGTCATTCGAAAAACCCGTTACCCGTTCAAATAGGGCCTAAACTAGGGTTTTAGCTTAGCCGGCCCTATTTGATCGGGCTACTTTATACAAATGTAGGTATTCTAACCATGAGCCTATATCAACAGGAGGTTGGACTTTACCGCATAATACGAGGAGTCGTAAACTCATGTTACGTCACCGTATAAAGACCACAGTTACGCTCAGCCTGTGACCCAAATACAAATGGATCCTTACGCATGTTGTAAGAGCTAGAAACATTGTGCCAACTTAGAATTAAAATAATTACAGTGAAGTAAATTCGTAAAGTAAAGCCAGATATAATATCTGAGATTAAAGAAACTCTGTATTTATCATTAACTAGCTGTGCCAGCGACTTCGTTCGCGTTTCCCCCCGTTTTTTACACATTTTCCATTGTAACCTTGCTCCTATTGGTCGCAGCTTGATGTAACATAGCCTAAAGCCTTCCTCGATAAATGGTCTATACAACACAAAAGATTTTTTGAATTCGAACCAGTAGTTCCTGAGATTAGCGCGTTCAAACAAACAAACTCTTCAATTTTATAATATTAGTATAGATTTCCTGCTTTAAGTGTAACAAATAGAAATCATCCTTGAAATTAGTTCGAATAACATAATTATATGGATACATTTGCTGGTAGGTATAATTAATCACTCATTAATTAGCAATCATTTGATTATATCGTCAATCTTTATGTGTGGCGGTAATCCTTGTAATTATAAACATAAACCAAAATACTGATGGACTTATCGATACCAGAAAGATCGTTTTAATTCTGAACGATACCTTGCTCTAAAACACGCTCCTACAAAATGTGTCTGTTTTCAACAGTTCATCTTCGTGATTGAACGGTGGTAGGAGCGAATGCATTCAGCTGCTATAAACTCGTTTGCCACTAAACCTATTGACACAGCAAATTTGCAACGCACAGCAAACCTCAATTTAAAAACGCTGTACAGCTTTTTTAATCCTTTTAACAGCAACTCCAGTAACAGTCAAATGACTAGAATACACAGCCAGCGAACGCGCGCATTTTACGAAAACATTTTAAGTAAAACAAGAGCTACATCAGAAAAAAAAACTAGAATCATAAATGTCCGCCGGCGAATATCCCAGTTCAGTTTCAGGAATTGCAATCGTAAAGCTATTTTAAGTTTATTATTTCAGAGGTAAATATTATTTTGTGAAATTGTCTCTGCAATGGATTATTCTACGAAGATAATATACTGCAGTTTGCAGTCATTTTTACGTAAATCATTACATAACCCCAGATAATGGTATTGATCATTCGGGTATCACCTAACCTACAATAGATCCTATGTTGATCTGATACACACGAATATACACAACATTCAATGTGTTTCATGCCCACCGTTTCTTTACATTATCCTTACCTATCTACCCCAATCTCTCAACCTAGGAAACTAAAACCGTGTTGACATCTGATTAATACCGTCGAGAACAAAACGCATCATTACAAGCCCTTCAAAGGCCAAAACGGGCGAACTATCGTACAACCCTCACACCGTCGTCTCATCATATTACCGGAGTATACAATTATTTGGTAACAAGCGAGACTTGGATGTGCCGAGCGTCACGCGACGTCGCGTGTCGTCTCAGCCACACTAATGAACACATAATTACTTCTCGCTGATTGCTGCAGGGCTGGCAAACACACAGACCACTTATGAAAGCAATAAAACTCGTAACTTCACCCGCTGGTACAGTTTTTACGACAGCTCAAGTGCGAAACTCACCGGACTCACAATTGGATAATTGTAGACTGAGACTTTTCATGATCATATCGGGGCACAGTTAGGATTTTTTCAACTCAATTTAAGTTAAATTGGTTCTTGTTTCTTGCTTTGAAATGAAAAAATATTTGCTTTTGTATTTTTTTTTAAAACAGTATCTATGATGGAGGCTACAAAACTGATTTCGAAAACTGATTTTCGTACTTTAGCGGTTCCTTATCAATCGAGATGCCTGTTTTGTTACAGGTAAACCAAACACAAGAATCAACATTTAATGGATAAAAAATCATAGCAAATACTTGTTATTAAAGCCATAATCTTTATTAAGAATTGGATACCGTTTTACATGGCCATAAAGTCTGAAATCAATATCGTGCAGCCATTATAATTTATCCTTTCCGCAATCATTTTATCGGTATCGCAATCATCTTATCCTGTACGGATCACAAAACGTTTGTCCTTCTCACTCGATACGTTCAAGAGCAAGACAACGACAGGTTTATGAAGACCGTAGTTCCGTTCGTGATTCCTCTCAACGCATTGATGATTTCATGATGACCTCGTGTGTACACACGTATTAATCGCATTGCGGTTTACTTACAACAGGGCTGCCCAGTAAGTATTGGTGAAGGGAGAATTTGTTTTAGTGATTGGTATACTTTGATGTGTACTTTCTGTATCCCATCACGTTAGGCATTAAATTATTTAATCGCTACTAACTACACAAATTCAACCATCAAAATATTAGGCCGTGCTAAGCCCACTTGACTTAACAAACATACGAATCATGAGATACAGTCATAAATGATGTAAACGTTACATTTTGAAGTTCCATCATTAAATTATGTTACCATGGCACATACATCAACATTTATCTGAACCAAAAAATAATATATTCAATAAGCTACATGAGTTCGAATAAACATTACATTTAATGAACACGCAATTACTTCTATCAGAGCTGCAGGGCCGTCAAAAGCTCTTTAATTAATTATGTATATCAATGATTTATATGGCGTATTTACACCTATTAAATGAGTTCATAATCAACATGATTTTTAAAGAGGTATATTTGGTTTCGGTAATGCGCAAATAACACGCTGATTATCAATTTCATGTTTATGCAATGCAATATGGATACTGAAATCATAATTATACGTAATATACTCTAACACCGATGCAACTACGAAGACTCGCTGACGGCGACTACGATTACAGCTTAGAGCAGCCTTGTCATCATCAGCGGACATGCGGAGGAGCGGAGCGTTACTCAATATTGTTCTCTTAGGCTGGTCTTACGCTGACCGCAAGCGAATCGACTAACAGAATTTCGTATTGGGTGTCAACGCTGATCATTAAGCGAACTTAGACTGATTTTAGAGTCGCACTGACCGTCAGCGCTGAAGGTCCAGTGTGCATAGAGATCGGTCGGTCGGTCCCAATAGACCGATCTTAAGTAACGCGGATCGGTCGACGCCGATACTCGATACAAAAATCTATCGGCGCCGAAGATGAGCCTTCAAAACGGTCCCTGTATCTCTTTGAACACTGGACCTTCAGCGCTGACGGTAAGCGTATAGTCAGCGTTACTCTAAAACCAGCCTTAAGAATTCCCGCTGTCGGCCTTGCGCCAACCCTGTCCGATCTCATCCAACATACATTATATTAATTTCACAAGCTCGCAACGTTATAATACAGACGTGAGTAAGTACTGTATTACCGAAGTGACTAATTAACATAACAAGTGTCGAGTAATTGGTTCGATGTCGCGGGAACCGCGTACAAAGTCACGCGCGGTTTATATCAACCTCTGTGTCTTATTCATCTGCCACAGAAAATGTGT
Source organism: Maruca vitrata (assembly GCA_039566165.1). Lineage (NCBI taxonomy): Eukaryota > Metazoa > Arthropoda > Insecta > Lepidoptera > Crambidae > Maruca > Maruca vitrata. The sequence goes on along the minus strand of CM076927.1, from coordinate 11,277,753 downwards.
TGGGAAATGTGGAGAAACCTCTAGATTACTTCATAGGATATCATGAATCATCTAGAATTTATTTTATTTTTTATTGTAGTATGGTGCGATAGACCAGCATCTATCTCATGACTGTACATTTCCAGTAATGTTGAGTCAAAGTCATTGTAAGTTTAGAGACATTATTTTTATATTCAAAGCAATTTAAAACTTTGGAAGTCGATTATGAGAAAATAATGGCAGATAAGAATTCCACATGATGAACAACATACTAACACATTAAATGTATGTTTTAAAAAAATCCGTCCAACTAATTCGAATACATACTAGTATTTTAAAATAGTGGGCGTTACACACTGTTAAATAGATTAGTTGATTGCGAATTCAATTACTGACACAGATGATCAAATACATATATTCATCTACTCAACTCGAATAGCAAATAGAAACACTTCTTAGAAACATGAGTACATACATATTTTCGGACAAAAGCGTCCTCATTGATCCCACTATAATTCTAAGCGACAAATGTAATATGATATATGCTCCTCTAATTGGGATTAAATAAGCCTCGTTACCGGTACTTGTCGATCCTCAGAATCTCGGATCAAACATCAAACAACCTCGGACGTGTTAGCGTGAACGCGTCACGCAAATTCCCATCCTACTGTTTGGCGATCAATTTTAGAATTCCAGTAGCAAATGGCACAAATCTGTCTAGGTCCGACACGTTCCGGCTGCAATAGGAATCCGATAAATCCGTACAAGCCCGGGTGTCGTCCCCGGCTACAATATGCACACGTATTACCTGGACAGTCGGCAGATAACTCCACTTATGGACCATTACCGCTAAAAGGGGTAATTTGACTAACGCGCGTTTTAACTAGCCCCGGGGCAGTCTCGTAAAGGTTTATACATAAACTTTTTGGGTTGAACAAGTTTAAAATCAAAACATACGTATACGGCAGAGTGTTTTACAAAACAGCTGCCGGTTCACATTGTTACATAAAGCTTCAGAGTCCCAACAAAATATTTTTATGTAGATTTCATATAATACGTTAGCGTGTATCTGGAAACATTTTGCGCTTACATACTTTTTTGTTTTACGTAATATATACGTCACAATATAATGACATTAACTTATTTGTATCAATTAATATTTTTTTGTAGATGTGATAAGCAATTATATTTATGATACACCTTATATGTTTACCATAAAATATTACAAATGTATATTACTAATCAAAAAGTTTGCCTGAAGATGGATTCGAAGTTAATCTAAATTTTACTAGCATTAATATTAGCTGAACCGCACATAACTCTCGAGTTAACTTACAACCAATACATTAAGTACTTAAAACTTAGAACATTCAATCCGGTGTCAGATCGAGATAGCCATGATTTATGGTTTCGATTTAGAAAGTGGCAAGTCAATTTAAAGATTAACATATGCGGGCACCCAGTTTAATCGTATTTCAATCAATAATCCCGAGGATCCTATCCAAACCATGACCTTAAACGATTCCTAGAAGGATTACTTCTAGTCCCTGGTATAAATATATTATAGTGATGGTTTTACAGTTTTGATAAACGATTTATACTTCACAAACATAATATGGGGGTTAACTTTATTATAATAGCTTGTAGCGTTGAGTAAAGTAGCGTAGGTAAAAATACTAAACCGACTGCGTCAGTAAGAAGGTTATTTTTTAATATACTAAAAGAAATACAACGATTAATTAAACACAAGTAAGGAATCAATATAATATTCTAGACAAAAATACTCTTCAACAACGCGAATATCAATTTAAACGGGGTCACTGTCAAAATAAATCGTAAATCATTCCTTGCGTCATCAAATATTTTTTATTCCAATTCAATTGTAAGAACTTAAGGAAGCGAAAAGGCACAAAAAGGAATGATGCTCTTTTAATGGCCGATGATGGAGCGCCCCGCTTTGAAACTAACAACAATAGATCGGAAAACAAAGGTTCCAAATATAACCGACCGCGTCGTTTAATACCGAGTTTCAGTACTGTTCAGCTAAATCTTATTTTGAAATGTTACTTGGTTATGTTCTTAAAGTATTACTTTGAATTTCAGATGCTGTGAAATTGTTACTTCCTTACTAATAGTAATATTATAAATTCGAAAATAACTTTTTCTGCTTGTCAAGGGCTTTCACGTAAAAACTACCGAAAGGATTTACATGAAATTTTCTATGTTTCGAGTCAAAAAAGGACATGGGCAACATTTTGACCTACTGCAGTATAAGAAAATAGAGACTTAAGCGTCTTGGGTGGAGAACTAATATTGATAAGGCGTCCGACCGATTTCAGCCAAGGCGGCTGATCTCAACTAAGATCAGCCAAGTACGCAGGACATTATTATAGTGCACAAGTGTGTGCGCAAGCAAAAGTGCACTCTCTATTCCCTTACTCTCATAATTCGGTGAGACGGCAATCCGACATGACCGATGAGAGATCGGGCGCAGGACCACCGGCTTAACGTGCTTTCCGAGGCATGGGCGTTCAACCGCCAACTTCCTAACTCCGGGCTGAGTAATTTCATTACAGAAAAACTCACACATATCTTGCCAGACCCCGGACTCGAACCGGGGACCCCTCGGTCAATACGCAGCGCTTGCTACCAATAGACCAACGAGGCAGTTAAAAGAGGGTGGAGAACTACAACTTTTATAAAATCCTAAAAAAAAATGAGTCCCAAAAAAATCATCAAAACGAGTACACCAGATGAGATATTTCAAACCGTTTATCCAGTTAGCAGGACACTGAATGCGATTGGTCCGCGAATGTGCCCATACATATTCAAGCGATCGCGACGCGTGCGTCAACATTGCATGACGACTGCAGCCGCCGCATATTGAGTAGGGGATGACTGCAAGCAGCGAGGGAGCGGTACACCGACAGAAGTAAGGGTAATAGTCTTAGGCTGATTTTGGAGTCGCGCTGACCGCACGCTGAAGTTCCAGTATGCATAGAGATATAGTGACCGTTTTTCAGTAACGCTGACCGGTCGGCGCCGACGCCCGATACAATAATCTATCGGCTTCTAAGATCAGCGTGTCGTCAGCGCGACTCTCAAACCAGCCTTAGACAGCACCGATTGCGCTAGAAGGAAGGTTATGTTTTTGGAGAGTAAGTAGTACTTCATGTACGTAACGTAAGGTGTCCTATTCTAGCCATGGCGACTGATCTCAATTTGCTCTCCAACTACGCAGGACATATTCACAAGTGTGTAATTTCTGTTCCTTCACTCTCATAGTTCGGTGAGACGGCCACCCGACATAATAGATTAGAGAGTAGGCGCATAACCACCAGCTTTACGTTCTTTCCAAAGCTTACTAATTCCGAATCTTATCCAGTGCTTATAACCAACCAATAGACCAACGAGGTCTACGAAACGTAAAGTAGTGGCCGGTCACCCAATGGTGGCTAGATAGTGGAGTCAAAATTCCAAATCGTCCATTACGTAAAGACCTATATTTCTCCAACATAAGACGAGGCATAAAGGCACAAATCAATAACAGAACGCACCCACAACACACGGAGCGTTCAAAACGTGCATTCCCACATTTTCAAGCCATCCAACCAATTTGTCCCTTCCGCCCGCAATCGTACACAAGCCCGATTCCCTATCCGCCTCCGCAGATTACGCATTATGAATGATCGAACTGACCTGTATAGCAATGTTAATGTAAAATTGGGAATGACGTCAGATTATAATATGACCTGCGAGATACAAATGAACGTATTTTTTTTTAATATTACTTATCGGACGAGGCCTTAGAAAGAGAGTAGAGCAATGGGATACTAAGATAAATCACCAAATTGCCAAATGTCTCAGAACGCACTTTGTCGTTCAGTGACCATCGCTCGTCAAACTTATAAAGGTGAGGTCAACTTAAATGTCGATTACAAAAAATTTACATATAAGTTACCGTACACAATATTACGGCAATCCCGCGAGAAAGATTGTATTGTGTAGTGACAGTATTAACAATTTCGCGTTGACAACAACGAATAACAATGAAACAATGGACGCGCGACCTCGGCACCACCTAAGTACTTTTAATTACCTTTTGACGTGACTGTATCGGAGCCGACATGTGTCCAGTAATGATGCAAATCTAATTGCAGGCGCTATTGCTATATACGACGATGCTTTGAGCTTTCACGCTGCCACTATTATCGTGATTCATGTCATTTATTGATTCAATCGTTCTAAACGTAAATACAGTTATTTCAAAAACAGCTAATCTTATCTGGCCGGATAACAAACAATAAAGATTCGAACGTATCTTGTTTCAAGTTTGTTTCGCTATTTTCCGACCAGAGAATGACTGACGAAATATTGTTCTTGCGTAATTTTCCTCTAGCCACTGAAAATAAACTCGCAAAATATAACTACTAGGTTAACTTTTTTATATAAACAAAAATGGTAAACATTCTAATATATTTTATTTTTTACTAACGAGACACATAATCGACGTCTAAAAATAACCTATAGAAAATGGACATCATAATCATCATTCCTCACACGTCTACGATAGTTTTATAACGATAGTTCACAGACTAAACACCAACTATTTCCATAAACCATTTAGACAGTGTTCTAGCCAAACACGTAATAACAGTGGGGGCTCTCATCCCTTCGCCAATATCATCAACTTTTCAAATTCAAAGAACCGGTTGCTAGGCGACGAGAGTGATTAATACCTTCTCGGAAACAAAATTGTCGAGGGCCTCAGAGCGCCAAGGCTGAGTAGATTATTATTTTTTAATTAACGTATCGGTGTTTTAATCTTGGCCCGAGGAAATGTTAGGGGCCGTGTGTCCGCCAGACGCCGATGGAGTGAATCGATCTGAGGCTGGGCGGAACCCGTGTGAGATGTACTCGAACTCGCTCATGCCGAGCGCAATCCGTGTCCAGCTGTAACAGACCGAGTGGTACTAGTATAGAAGCACCAGCTAATCAAATTAAAGGAAGCATCTGGATATGGGCGTTATCTTTTTATGTTTATAATTAAAACTAGCTGTGCCAGCGACTTCGTTCGCGTTTCCCCCGTTTTTTACACATTTTCCATTGTATCATAGCTCCTATTAGTCGCAGCCTGATGTTATATAGCCTAAAGCCTTCCTCGATAAATGGTCTATACAACGCAAAAAGATTTTTTCAAATCGAACCAGTAGTTCCTGAGATTAGCGCGTTCAAACAAACAAACAAACAAACTCTTCAGCTTCATAATATTAGTATAGATTAAAATAACTTAGTTTCAATTTTAATTAGGGTTAAAAAATGTGTGTACTTCCAAGGAATACAGGATATATCCCACTGGTTCTCTGCATACAAATAACGACTACAAAAACATTAGTATTGGTTTTTAGTATTACAAAGGAAAAGAATACAGTAATCGGTACATTTTATAGAGCCAGATAACATTTTTCTATGTAAAACGTTTAAAAACGACGGTTTTGTAAGTACTCAATGTTTAGAATGTTCGTGTCAAAGTGAAGGTTCATAATAAGAAAAATCCAGTCCATCGTTATTATCTTTAGAAGGTCTAAATATAGGTTACTTTGCTCCATGAATCGTGTCGGACATAATTAAGTCTTACGTGACATTGGCTTGTCTCAGACCAAAGATTAATGAGGTCTCCAGACTAGCCTCCTTGAACCTACTACTTCCCTGTTGCTAGTTGGAGAAACCTATTAAATGCCCATAGAAGGCGGCAACTTAATTAGTTCTTCACCCGTGAACCTTATCACGTCGACACACACTAATGAATATTCAAACAAAGCCAATAATTAATGTAAATGACATCCGCAGTGACAGGAAAATTTATATAATTTCAGAGGTAATTTAAGATCCACGGTAAATTAACTAGATGCTCATATTTGAATATGGTAATGTTGGGAGAAATAGTGCTACTAGTGCTTAGTGACTGAAATAATTGAGATGATATATTACATATTAGCGTTTCTCGTTCTCTATGCTAATTAGGGAGAGCATTATAAGTACCGAACCAACGTTAAATGTTTAGACGAGAGGTCATTACATTCAAACGAAGGGACAATGAAAATGTAGACATGCTTTAAAATGAACTCAAGTGTCATTAGATCGGTCTACGCTTCGGGAGCGTCGAGCAAAGGTAAACTTTTAACCCTTTGACATATGTAAAGTACAACAATAATTTATATTCGTTCAAGGCATACACGTGGGAGTGATAAATCATATACCTAAGAATTTAAGGGTATGTAAACATCCAACTCGGGATTTTAAATGTGAAAAATTCGTCCGAATTTTTAGTCTAGGAAAACCAAGAAAAACGCTTTAGGTAAATTCTATACAAATATATTATGAAAACAAAACACAAAAACCACTGTTTGACGTTGAAATGTTTAAAATTTAAGTCGTTTTCAGCGACTTAAAACAGAGAGCAGTAGAAAGAGAACCGTGCGACTTCCAATTAATAAGGGTCTGAGCTCACGATATCGGGACAAAAAATAACGCCGTTTGAATCGATTACACGGATAAGGGGATCCCGCTAATGCAGCCTAATGTCCGCGTAAACGGGCCGACGCGATGTTCGGGAAGTGGAAAAATTCATCCCAGTAGGGCAGTAATCAGTCAAGTTTCAGCTCCACATTACCGTAATGGCGACGGCTGAAGCTCAGCTTTGTCTCTGTAAGTCTATACAGCGCCCTTTGAATAAGTGCGGCCAAGAGAGACGCGGGCACGGCGGCGGAATGACAACGCGCTACCGAACGCGACCTTGATTCATGGATTAAGTGTACGAAACGGCCAAGTGATTAAATGGTTGTTATATGAATAACTAGCTGTGCCCGCGACTTCGTTCGCGTAGACTACAGGATTTTACATACAGAAGTTGTATGTGAAATCCTGCAGTGTAGTTGGGAATTTCGGAAATTCCATTCTTAGTGCACCTCTACGGTACGTAAGATTCGTCCGGTAGGGCCCTTCCAAATTTCAAGTGCCTACGTTTAGCCGCTTAGGCTGTGTGTTGATATGTCAGTCAGTCAGTTTCTTATTTTATATTATATTTAGATGACTGGTACTGAATTTTGTAGTTATTAGAATAATAAATTTCACTTTAATAATTGAAATACTAGGTTTTTTTGTATCAAACGACCAAATAACAAGAAATGGCCGCCAATGTAATTTGTCAGACACGCGACGATTTTTGTTGATGATAAAAATAAAATAACGGGACGCAAGATCAAAAATCTTAAGTATTTTCCATTAAATAAAAGCGTGCATTACACTCGCGAGTTCAACAGCCCAACACTAATACCCGTCTACGCTTTTTGCTATCAGATAATTCGACAGCATTTCAGAACGAATTTTTCATTGAAATCGTATGTTCTAGATTTTCCTTACAAAAACAAATATTCAATTGTATGCGGGGAATTTTCATTCGTTTAGGACCTGAAGTAGCATCAGATTTAACATTATTTTATTTGACTATTTTGAGGCTATGAGTTCTGCTCAATATTATTAAAGTATTTGAGACCTGAGTCAAACACCACAATATAACGCAATATTTTATTGTTATTTCGAAAACATGCTCGCTTAGATTAATTACACATTATAGTCCCCGGAATAGGTATAATCAAATATATCATTACATGTTTTCCATTGAATTTCCCCTAACTACATGTTACGTGTCCTCATCGATATAATTCATTACACGTTCCAAAACCAAAACACGAACGAGCTTACCTATAATGATGGATTCGAGGAAATGAAAAATACGCCGCTAACGACGACTCCACTTACCTGTAAAAGATAAATATTTATTTAGTAATCACTCCACTCCACGTTATAACAACATCGATACCAAGACATGAGCCGGAAAATGGATATAACGAAAGCCGATATTTTAGTGACCGCACTCCATTATCTAAGAATAAATTGGAGAGGACGACTGTTGGTTACATTACTTTTTCAATTTACGAAATGCCCATCGAACACAATAATATGGGCCCACGGAGTATTAAGTTACAATATTGATTACAGAAAAACAATTCGCCTAAGTTCACTTTGGTTATTTTTATAATAGTTGATTAGAACTACGAGGTGTCACAATCAGTATCGGAAAAAAGAACAATAGGGATAAGTGCAACAAACAAAATACATACAGCAAACGAGGATGGGATGGATGCATAATACTCTTTTCAACACCATACTTAACACACTTGAAAATTATTTATTCGCCTCTATCGACATCCAAAACATACAACTGTTACATTATTATAGAGTTCCAAACTAAACAGGCACTATTACTTCAACGCACTTCTATGCTACATAGAAGTATTGCAAGTTAACATTGTTCTATTACAATTCTTTCCGAACAGGATTCCCACACCATTATTCGGTACAAAATTACTTTAGCCGAATCGCTTTCTCGAGCGTAACTTACTCCCAAATAAGCAGTAAATAATCAAGCATATCGTATCGAATCAGCGTGAAACTGAACGACCACTGAAGTGACAATAACTGTGTACAGATGGACACATGCCAACCCTCGTTCGGGAACCCTCTTTAGCCGCATCTTAGATACGGCCCAGTAATTTGTACATGAATTAGTCGCCAGTGAGCGGATACCAGCTAATTCATTACGTAACGCCGCTGTCAAACGCGCCCATATCATATAGCACTAATTAATCACCCGAATGCATTATTATTGATGAGCCCGATTGTGGATTACTGAAATGCGAATTGCAATCAGGTGGCGTTTGTGGAAATTGCGTTAGGCGATGATGCTTTGTTGACTTTGCAAATTAATAATTTACGGTCCATCTAATATTATGGTCTCTAGCGAATCAAAAGGAGACATGGCTATACTCTTGGTAATTATATTTTACAAAGACTTACACCAAAGTAAGTATTAGATGTAAGTCTCACAGATGTGTCATCAAGAGTTCACCAATACATCGTTTTTATTGTTGTTGAAATTATATTGTTTGTGGGCTTGTCTTTTTTTTACATAAACATTTTTATGGTTGTAAGCACTTCCGGGAAACTTAATACTGGCCTAGATCTACGAAACTTGTGTTAAATTTGTATATTTGCCTACATACAAGTTATGTACAATATACTCATTGCACATATAAAAAATTGTATTTTAGTAAGTCATAACAATTTCTTCAATAAATATTTGCTAACCAATGCTGAACTGCCCATGTGTGTCCCAACCCTAACTCCTAACTCGACATTGTACACTGTGTAGGTTTAAATAAAGACTGCGTTCTTTTTCGCTTTGCCATTTCTTATCCCACAATTAACTAGATTGCGAGATAGGTTCCCCGCGGAGTTTTCTTTCGCCGTAGACATATAAAAGGCTAACTTATTAGTTCTAGCGACGGCCTCCGAAGAAGGCACAAGTGGCTGCCCCCCCCCCCCCCCCACTTTTGTTATAAAGCTGCTTTATAGAAGGATCAATTTGCAAGAAACAAGTAGCAGATACTCTCCTAACGAATGTATGTAATGTATGTATACCTTTACGTATACATGCGTTGCTTAGTAAATAGATTATTTATTCAGTGGCATTTTACGATCACTTTTTAATACCGAGGCAGTAAAACAGCTCTACTTTGCCTGATGGTAAACAAAAAAGCCTACCTATCTATCGATTACATATAAATACGAGGAATTTAAATGACAACATGTTATTCATTGTCGTATGTATTTTTTGTCACTGAAATTCATTGCACATTTGAAACATTTCATAGAAAACAAAAAGCTATAAAATGAGAGCGTAAAAAGCTTTGATTGTTATTTAAAAGCATTCACCATTTGCTAACAGCGTTTTTAACTGAAAATGAATTGCACAAGCAGTTAAGGCTAGCCCGCAGCCCGGTACGCAGATGTAAATAAGACCAGTCCCGGATATTAAATCCGAAACGACTACAGGGTAATTTAAGCACGACTAGTATTTCAGGCGTTAATTAAAGAGCTTGTCGTCCCAAAGTGCACCGCCCTGTAATTACGGGATCTCAATTTAGCCCACTTGAAACATTGCTCGAGATAGGTTTCATATTAGCTAAAGCTATTTCCGATCGGGTTACCGACGTGGATCGGTATTGAATCTTTGTAATTGGTCGTTATTATCTGTATTTTCGAGTGGAGCATTAAACCACTGTTTGTGTGTGTCGAAAACCAACTAAAATGTTTATTCAAATATATCTAAAGTTTTGTAAATTTCGTAATAAAATATATACTTAATTTCACAAATTTCGAAAAATATTTTTGTACGTCGTACATTATTATCTTGACATATTATAGTAACATGTACTTTTACTGTAGGTCCTATTATAATATTGACTATATGGTCTGAAACGTACGAAATTAAAGATCTCATCCTGTAAACATCACCAGATGTTACCCAAATGGAACACTGTGCATGTATTTGCTTGCCCACCGGGCTGCGGTCTCGCGCAATATTCTAAACCGTTGACCGCAGCAAACTGCGGGGCCAAAAATCTAACATTTAGTGTGTTTTGAATGAATACCTTCGCCCAGACACGTGTGTAAGCTGTTGCATTCCTGCATAACATTGGTACAGTGCAGAAATGCAATTGTCGTGAGTGAAGACAGCGCTGGAGTGCACTGTGACCCCGCGCAATTTGAGGACCAACCGAGTTGTACTCTTGATGTTACGTTAAGAGTGTACTTAGCGCCACTGTGTTAAACGTTCCTTACACTTTTGCATATGCAACGTTTAGTGAAGGTACGTTGTGAATAAGTAATCGCCGCGCTACAAAGGTGAGGGGGCATTTTTAAACAAACGCTTGATTATGAATAAGTACTCCGTGACTTCTGAGGGTATATGGGGATGAAATTATCTACTTACCAACAAGAAATGTAGAAAAAAAAAGAAATCCTTTTATTAAAATTAAAATCGTAACGCGGTTCAATTTAATAGTCGTAGTAAGACGTTACCAAAAAAGACTTATCTTACAAGATATAAAAAGTGTCACTCAAATCAAAGCAACATGACAATTATAATACTTACTACTTACCAAATCAAGATAAGAAAATTACTTAAATATTATGATCACTGAAACGAAGAATATATTCAGAGACATTTTCAGTAATTATCAAAATCCTATCAATTACTCACGCAACCTAAAGCTTTATACGTTCATTGCTTGCTTCAAGAAAATATGTGATAAATGCTCGTAACGCGTTCCATTGAAATGGTGGCAATAATCACTGTTATAAGCTTTCAGATGGAGGAGTAGGCACTCGACTTTCACCGTCAGAATATCTATGAATGAGCCAAGCCTCTCTGAATAGACTAATTGAAAACGTGACACGAACGACTCGGCCGGAGATATTGGTCTCTTTAATACCGCCCGGTGGCCCTGACTATATTGAAAGTGGTACATTTTACGTTTCCGTGACCGACTGTTATTAAATCCTAATATTTCTTCATGGTAGGTTTGTTTTACTTCGATATAAAGTAGGTATATATGGAAAGTAGAGTCAATTGTTATTACAAGTTTCGATCTATAATGTACTGGTTATTAAAAGTCTCGGTGCGTCATTATATTTCCTACCAGTGAATTTTGGAGAAATGTATTGAGAGGATACGTGTTAAGAAATCCGTATATGTATCGTCCACCCGAAGTTGCTTCAGGTTGTTACTTACATTATATAAGAACATCAAGCTTTCTAATTGGTCGTAAAGCTTAGCTATTGGCGGTCTAGCAATCGTACGTACCATAAAAATAGATTAAATGAGCAACGGAACTTCAGGCAGATAAGATAAGCCCTATCGGAAATTTATCTTCGACCAATTGAAGCAAAATGCTGATTGCACAAAGTGATTCTAACTGAAGTGATTCATTTGAGAGTAGTTTGTCAAATCAGGGCTGAAGTTCCAATTTCACTATTTTAAATCTTCAATTTATCGTTGGTCAATAGCCGCAAAATTATGTGAGTTATGTGAGTTATTGGGTAGGTACTGCATATTTTGTAATAGTAATTTACGGATTAATCAAAAAGAAAGTCCTTTCCAGTTTTAGGTCAAATTTGTTATTGTGGGAACGCCTACCCCTCTGGGAAAGAGGCGTGATTTTATGTATGTATGTTATCCAATCAAAAACATAAATGTGAAATGAGAGCCAAGTTCAATATTGCCTTGATTTGTTGACTTCAGCGACAAAAGAAGTGAGATCTAAATGGGTGCCAAGTTCAATGGTCAACCCAGAAATCTATTTATAAGTAACACTATAACATACCTATCATATCTTCTTATAACATAAGATAATGTATGCTGGGAGCCTATGAAGGACTGTCTTGGCTAGATTCTATAACCTACCAACGTATTATTATGTTCGCTCGCTAGTTTCTACCAACAATCCAAATTTTCGGAATTATAAAATAAAAACCGACAAATACTTGTAGGCTTAGAACTTGCGACGGCTATAATTCATATATGAAAACTAGCCAAGACAGACCTTCATAGGCTACCACCATACATTATCTTATGTTATAAGAAGATATGATAGGTATGTTATAGTGTTACTTATAAATAAATTTCTGGGTTGACCATTGAACTTGGCACCCATATAGATCTCACTTCTTTTGTCGCTGAAGTCAACAACCAAGGCAATATTGAACTTGGCTCTCATTTCACATTTATGTTTTTGATTGGATATCATTCCTTTTTCTAGAACACAATATTATATCATCGTAACGTCGTGGGTCCTTTGAAAAGGACAAATTCAAAACTAAAACTAGACTTTATGTAGGTACCTACACTAAGTAATAAATATGAAAACCGATTATAAGTACCAACTCTTAATTGTAAATAAGTAAGTAGACCTAAATATATACTTAGTGCTCTGCCTTCCCCGGTATATAGGCGTTATTAGGCACTAATTAGGTATTTATGTTAAGCGTTCATAATAGAACCTAACCTAATTATTAAAAAATTGCCAGTTTCTTATTTATTCCTTTGTATTCATGTAATTACCTATCTGCATACCAAATTTTAACTCTCTAGGTCATTTGGAACTGGGTTAGAATTTTGATCTGTCAGTCAGTCAATGATAAAAATGAGGATTTTTTGACATTAATATCTAAATAACTGTTTGAGATAAGCTTATGAAATTTAGAACACATATTTATCTCGCAAGTCACAATATATGAGCCAAATTTGATACGTTTATGTGAAATAGTTTTTGATTTATGAGGGGTTCAAAAGTGGTTCCAAATGGTTCGTGTAATATTACACACGGTGCGGCTCGCCAGTTCTGTTTCTTGAACCTTGGCTTGACACGCTACCGCGTGTCTAGATAACCGACTATAAGTGCCTACTCTTCATTGCAACTAAGTAAGTTTACCTAAATATATGCTTATTGCTCTGCCTTCTCCTGAATATATGCGTGATTAGGCACTAATTAGGTGAATGAAATGAAATGAAATGAAATAAAATAAAATCCGGTTCGGAGTCGACCGGTTGCTGTTACCACCATACAGTTGCGTAAAACCCGCCAAGTGACTCTAACCTATCTCGGTCAGGTCGCGTTCCGGGATCAGCACTGTACGAACCGGAGCCAGGGGGGACCATTGCTGCGGCAAGCGCCGGACCAGTGGAGTCTTAGCGGCGGTATTGTGCGGGCGGAGCGGGTCAGCCCGGCGGCCAGGGAGACTCGTAGTGCCTTCCGTTCGGCGGACTGGCCAACTCCGACCCGCACAGCTCAATACCAATGCGAGACTCCACGCCTTGTCTCGTTGTTGCCGCAGCAGTGGTCTCCTCTTTCACGTCCCCATTTCCCTCTCATATCGATGTTCCGGGAGGGAGGGGTGAAACGGCTTTCAGGGTGAGTGCGACAGGCTCAATATGGTATATTGTGCCTGTCGACCTCATATTTGGATCTCACTACCGCTTACCATCAGGTGGAGTGAGGTCATCTTGTTAGCTCATTATAAAAAAAAAAAAGTTGCCAGTTTTTTATTTTTTCCTTTGTATTCATGTAATTACCTATCTGCATACCAAATTTCATCTCTCTAGGTCATTTGGAACTGGGTTAGAATTTTGATCTGTCAGTCAGTCAATGATAAAAATGAGGATTTTTGGACATTAATATCTAAATAACTGTTTGAGATAAGCTTATGAAATTTAGAACACATATTTATCTCGCAAGTCACAATATATGAGCCAAATTTGATACGTTTATGTGAAATAGTTTTTGATTTATGAGGGGGGCAAAAGTGGTTCCAAATGGTTCGTGTAATATTACACACGGTGCGGCTCGCCAGTTCTGTTTCTTGAACTTGGCTTGACACGCTACCGCGTGTCTAGATTGATATATATGGTTCTTCTCAGTGCTCTGTATGTCTAGTAACATAAGCAGTTTCGTACATCACATATGTCAACCTAAGATACAAAGACGCCTCCCATAAGGAACGATATTTCCCGAAAACCATCTCAGGTAATCCTTCCCAAGAATCCCCAAAGACGCCCACGCCTGATCGTTATTACAAGCGGCACCTAATTGTTAAAGCTCTGGGTCTCCTTCCGTTCCAATTTCCACAAAACCGTCACAGCAGCTGTAAATTGGAACGACGTTACGCTGCAAACCTATACACTATCTGCCTACTGCTATCTCCAGGTTTGACCGGCGGAAATTGACTTGGGCCTAGGTTTCTCAGACGCACTCAATCGTCTTACGGCCACAGTCCACAACCTAGTTGGACAACTGGAACAATTTACTAACGTTGACGAAGATGGAATTATTGCATATATAGCGCATAGCGACACAATATCCAGTTTTATAGGTAATGTTTGCTATTTGCAATATCAATAAGTTACTAACTAAATATTAAACCAATATTTATCGGAAAAGTGTAATGTATTATTTATTACAAACATTGGCTACGGTACAAAATACATAAATTGGATTTTCAAAGTAATATAAATTCATGTTTTCCAAGAAGTTACAAATACAATTTAGCGCAAATATGAAGAAACATACGAGGCATGTATGGGGCTGGATAATTAAACATTGTATTGCGATATAATGACACAAACGGCAAAGTGGGTACGGAGTTACGGACGTAGATAATATTCTACACAATCTAGGTACTTAGATAAACTCGAAGATAAACCATAATAAGGAATGGTACATCGCGTTTAGCCACAAAAACAACTTGACGCCTATTAACAATGACAAGTTTTCCCCACTTGGCTAAGACCTAATTTCTACAGACTATGTACTATCAAATTGGCATCTTTTATTTTTTAAAACTTGGACCGATTCGTTTAATAATCTTCTTTCAACATTAACCTGATTTTCGCGTGTCATGCGCCTATTCTACGCATATATATTTATTATATTTAATTGATTCGATATGTTTACTTTAGGTCAAAACGAGCGCCAGCGTCTATTGGATTGATAACTTACTGTTTTCCTTCGTCAAATTAATAAACACTGGTATTGTCTATTTATCTATTTTAGCGAACACTGCACTTTTGAAACCTTATTTTAAGAACTAAACTCGCATATTGGAACGAATGTAAAAATCTCGGGACAAATATTTGTGTGGCGAACATCGGTGTTTGTTCCGTGTCTGGGTGTATTATTAAATATATTTAAGTATATTTGTGTATCCACTGTTGATTCTGATACCTGTAACACAAGTGCTTAAGCTACTTACCACGGGATCAGATCAATGTATGCGATGTTGTGAAATATTTATTTATTTATATATTTATTATCTAAACATAATTATAAAGAGCAAGAACGAGAGTTGACGTTTCGAGTAAAATCAGGAGAAACACACACACAATTGTGTTTTTATATTTAATACGAAATACAACTGATGAAAGGATTTCCTTTATCAGAGACCTTGATCATGCATGTCAATATTGACTTACATTAACGATCGATTAAATTAGTTGTCGGTAATACGAGTATACTCAGAAACCCAATAAACGTTAATCACCAAATATTTTGTTTTATCGCTCAGCCTTAGTCGCATTTACGAACAAATAAGCCTGACATTTACGTGAATTATGAAAAGTAATCGCCTCAAATGGTCTTGAAGCAGAATTACTGGACGGGTATTACGTACTTATATCAGTTGTTGGACGACACTTAAAGTTGTGTGAATTATGACTTTATAGTTCGGGTACGAATTTGGGTTAAATACTTTTTTGCGATAAATATTACATGAACATAAATAATCTTAATCAGCTTTCACTTGACAAGGATAAACATTTTTTTAGGTGTAAAACCAAAACATAAATCCACCCGCCACATTAATTATAGCCAACGTCAGCATGTGACTTAAGCACAAGTATCTTACTTACTTACTAGACTGGCGCAGCGACCCAAAACGAGTCTTGGCCTCCGATAATAAGTATCTACTCAATATCTATTTTCCCGAATCTGTTATTTATTCATTTATTGCACACATAAAAGTACATTACATAGCACAGTTTATGAACCCTGTAAGGTTGACGCAAATCATCTCAAATCGAAGGTTATATATCAAAATTACTATATCTATGGTTTACTTAATACTTAACTATATCTTATTATTATCATCCTTGCTTAAAACTACGCCTTCACGCCAACAGTACCACCCAATTGTATTACAGTACCCAACTCAAAACAGAAACATTTACAGTTAAACAAAGTCAACAATCATCTACACTAATCCTTTCAGAAAAATCCCATGCGTGATCCATCACGACCGTCAACGGGCAGGCGGGAGCAAAACGGTCCGGCGACACGTGTCGCTGCTACGCGACTCGACGCGACTTGACGCGACATAACGCGACTCGACGCGATCAAACGTGATGGACGACCGATGAAAAATAATGGCCGCCACCGCTAACGGCTGCCGTGTTTCATATTCAGCCTTTATTGGCCAGTTAAGTGTTAATCGGTTACGAAAAGGTCGGCTATGTACATCCGTCGGCGTGTACCGGAGATTGATAGACGAATCGATCACTACACCCATTACCTATGACGTAAAATATACACCCGTTTTGTGAATAAATCTCTATTTAATTTACGATAAGGATTGTATGTATTCATGATAAATATACAACAAGTAACAACATCATTATTCATAACAAATATTTACGATGAAAATGTAATAAGAATTGCCGGCGAACTCATTGCAATCCATTCTTTTGTATTATTTAAGCTGGCGTATCGCATAGAATATAAATTGATAGGGAGTATCGAACAAACTTGCGAAGTTAAGACCAGATCACAATAACACAAAGGAGGCGAGGCTACAAAGCGAAGGCGAAACGTGCAAGTGGAAACTTCCCGTGAATATTTTTCTTCTCGGCATTAAACTTCTTAATGAGGTTGGCAAAATAATTGTTGTAACACTAGGAAGGTACGGGAATGAGTAGCATTAATTAAAACCGGTACCGCAGCCCCTCCGCTGCGGTCAGACGAAAATGTAACATAAATAATAACACAAACCCGCCAGAGTAGAATGTATAAAACGTAAAAGCGGCGGACGCTGCTAAACTTTTGAAACTCCCTTTCATAACTTTTTCGAGGAACCTTTTTTCGTGCCATTATTTTATTATGCCTCATTTGACTAAAAGAAAGTCCGAGAGAGGCGTCCGTGTTATATGTCGGTCCCTTCGGTTAAAATATGTATGGCCTTCATGCCGGACTGAAACAAACCTACAGTCCGCTGAAAATCTGAATACGGAAGATTGACATATTTCACTCATATTTTTATTATGCTTTATGTTTATCTTTCTGACACATGCTTATCAAAATCCTAGCATTATTAAAGTATGCTCAATAAACAGAAAGGTACTAGTTTAAGTTATAATACTAAAACTATATTCTTAGTATTTAATAATGTAATGACAAAAGACTGAGCATTACTAACAAGAAGAAAAGTATGAGAAGGACACATTTTACGTATTCCGGCAAATAGGAACATCAGATTAGTGGAAAAATATGTAATCGTTTTTTCTATAATATGATTTATAAGTTATAAAGTAATTCATTCAATAACACTCAATAGATAAACAACTCATGTGCAGCAATAAAAACGAACCCCAGATAGAGTAATAACCAAACACACTCACACACAACCACAAAATTCAGTGAATAAAAATCCATCAAAAGCAAAATAAAACAAAAGACAACTCCATCAAATTGTGACTTAACCCGGCACAATGCTGGCTGCAAACTTCGGCAGAGAACATAAAAAAAATGAAAACAAATGCATTAAAAACTAGGGCATGTGTTTTAAATCCGGCGTCAATCACTTAAAGCGGTAACCTCCACGTGAGCGGACGGCGCTCTTTAGTCGAGATAAAAGTGAGTGCACTGCTGTAATCGACTATATCCATCAAGTTTAGTCTCGCATTACGGTAACGAGCGGCCCGCCCAGGCCCTACCCCGCCCGTATTACACTGTACACTTTAAATTGCGAGAGATTTTAGAACTGAAACTATCACAAATGGAAATCTCGAATTGTTGAATAAACCTTTCAAGTTTATTATCTCTGGTGATGCTATTGTATTGCAAAATGCATGAGCACATATAACAGACTAATTAGAATAATAAAACGAGGGGATTGCAAAGACTTTAACAAAAGGTTTATGCAAGAATCTTTAGTGACTAAGCGATTATTCTTTAAACCTTGTCGACTGAAAATATTCACGCTACACTATAAAATGTGGGATATCGCAGTGTGTAGTACACAGCAATGGTAACACCATCTTTGAGTGTAACTTGCATGCTATCAAGATCCAAGTCACATTGTATGCAAAAGGAAAAGAAGAGGGCTACTTTCCATGGAAATCCAAGCAGTTTTTAAACTTTTATGACGTCATAAACAAATGCTATCACGCGACCAACTGTTTATTACGAGTAGCTACGTCTGGAACTCGAATGCATGCAATGTGCATAAAAACTTTTTTACTTAGACTTTGCATGAAATTATTGAATGCAAGAGGCAAAGCGGAGTAGGCAATTATTTTTTCTGATTTAACGTTATAATATATTTTTTATGAGGACTAATAGAATCGAATTCAAAGAAAACATACGTTATGTTGTCCTAGAACCCCGCAAAATGAAGGTTATTTTATAGATGATATGTTTTAAGATACATCTAATTTTCGTATATATAAACTCGTTGTACCAACTTCAAACTTACGAAAAAGCCTCTATATTGTATTTTTATTTGACCTTCTGTTACTTCACACGTGACTCCTGGTGAAAGCGATGATACAGCTAATTAAAACAAAAGCTAAACAACGGAAACAGGTCACGAGCCAAAACAAAAGCACAAACTGCGGAATAATTGTTTTGTAATTTAAAAGCGATCACGATACTTTTTGTCGAGAGGCCAAATCCGCTGGGAAAGAGAGCATTTCACTTAAGTTCCATCGGCTCGATGGCAAATTGAATTCAAATTCGATGTGTTTTGAACGACTTTACATCGGCATCCTTTCACTTAAACAACAATACAAATAAAAGGCATCTCGCGAAATTACTTTGTGTATATTTTTATCGGCGGAGATTTGTTCCGTCTTTATAATGTCTTATTGCATCTTCATTTGTTTTCAAGGGATTGTCGTTTGACTAATACACCTCTAACATGGTTAGACTAACAAAGTTCATCGACCCGAGGGGATTTCAAGCTCACACATCAAAGTGCGCGCTGTTTCTACATTGTCTCAAGTTTGTCCAGTCGGGTATCTGGAATCGCTTTAGATCCTTTAGAGATTCATTGATTTAGCGGAAACGGAGTCACCCAACCGTTCGCTCCGGGTCACCGGGTATTCTGCGTAACTATTAGCAAATAGGATAACAATTTTGTAACCAATTCGAATATAATTTGAGTTGTTAATATTTGAAGAAATATTTATATGCGAATATAAATTAATATCGAAAGAGAACCTGTTACACAGTCAAAAGTTACACCGCAACAGCAAACATAATATGGATTTGCATAACTAAATTCAAATGTCAAATCATAATGTCATTCAATTCAAATCACGAGTGGAATCCTGTCCTCATCTCACCTCAGAGTAAATACGACCTTTTCATGAGCGCCCTTCGAAATGCTTTAACATATTCATTTGTGGGTGAACATTAAATACAGCTAACCATAGAAAAGCTAGTAGAAATGAGATTAGTCAATTTTAAAATTTGTATTTGACATTTCAATATCATGGTAAGTAAATAGCGATGAATTTGATTGTTCGCTAAACTACTATCTACATTATTTATTTAGCATCCAATTTAGACTCTACTCTTTAATTATCTGTTATCTTAATATGTACACATTATATCGTTATATGATTTTCAAGGGATTAAAGTTAAAGCAAGACTAGCTAACAAAACATATAAAAAAACCAAAATGAATAATCTAACTCTAGCACTATGATATCATTCACACAAGCGTGAAAGTGTTCCAAAAGGGAAAGGCGTCACACACTTATAAAGGCACACTAATATTAATAAAAAGAAAGCGTAAGTGAAATGGTCCGGTTTCGCATGAGCAAAATTTAATTGTTTTTTCGAGTTGATGCAGTCAACGACGCTAACTGTGTCATTTTTGACACGACACGAATCTTAAATCCACTTTCTAAACGTCATTATCTTGTTTATATCTCAGCACTTAACGTTAATTATCTAGTACGAGTAATAAGTGTGAAATTTTGCCACATCCGTTCATTTCGTTTAATGTATGATGCAAAAAGCATCTGATTAGGTCTTGGCGTTCGCTTACAATATTTTCGTAGAGTAGGTTATTGAAATATTGAGATAATTAATTGTAAAATATTTAACTGTCTTTTCAGTATTCGGGCATTAGTCGATCAAAGACAGAAATCTCTGATTACTAAAAAATAAACATACAAAGAACGTTAGAGGCGTGCAGAATTACTTACGACCCCACGTACCGAGATTCACACATTGAGTTTCGCACTCAATGGAGACGGCGGATGCTTAAACAGGGACATTACCAAGTGTAGGCGCACGCAAATGCACTGCACACCTGCACTGAATCACGAACACGGCAGGTCCATTAATGCAGCGTCGTGGACTAATTAGCGACGGCTCCGAACAATGCCGGGCGACCCAAGAATCAGAACTGCCGGGTGTTCATTAGAACAATACCGGTTGGGGTTCATTATCTGGACCCTGCTTGAGGCGGTATAGACAATGTAATCGACGTACAGGGTATACAGGCTTACGATCAAAGCTTATTGACTTAATGGAGTTCTAAACGCTTCGATAGACCTTAATAGTGTACTGTGGAATATTAAGAATCTAATTCGTGTTCTATGTCGTGACCTAAGATGTGTTCGAAGCGTTCGACTTAACTACAATTATCTTTAACAACTACTCTACATACATTTTACCCTACAATAGCTAGCCTATTTTTTTTTAAATATAAATATTTATGTAAAACATACATACATAATCCTTACAGGCTATAACTAATACAATTATGCGGTTTTGATGCTATATCAATAGCCAATTTCAAGACCTGACTTGTCCACTCACAAAATAAATCTAATCCGCCATGTCAATGAGCAGTCGAAGCGACCGCACGAGCGGTTTTGATATACAAGCCAAGTCATAATACATAAATCGTGTTCAACAGCCAAAGCAGTCTGCTCGGATAACTTGATATATCAGCACGGGGCACTCCCACAGCACCTGCTTGTTACTTCAAAATCCGAACTCATCGAGGCGCTTCCTAAACATAATTTTAATACTGCAGTACACGATTAAGCCGGCCGCGTCACGCTCAGCCGGCATACGCGCGGGAGACACCCTGGCAGCGGGTCAACGATTTTTGCAGCGCGCCGCATCATCAATCAAGTTTAGTCTCGCATTAACGTAATGACCGTCGGCTCGGGCGGATGTCGCCTTATTTTCCCTTTTTTTTTCGCCACTTCCTCGGAGGCAATTTGGTACACGATACTTTCTCACGGACGTTTCCGCACTGATGGAAATCTATGAAGGATAACCACTTCGCTCCTCGCTATTATGTATTTTTTTAGTAACAATTTCCATTTCGACACTGTTATCAATCTTCTTGGCGTCTCGAAATGATTTAACTAATTCACTTCTTTCGAAACTCTCTTATTTTATCAAGATGATTATCATGATGAAGTACATTAGATGTTACTTATCGTTTGATTGACTACATACTAAAAAAAACTATGTCAAAAACGAACATGACATCCCCCGCCTGCCACGCTGTCTTTATTCGCATCGGCAGCTACAGAAAATCAAAAGGTTTGAATAACGCTATAAAACAGCGAACATGAAAGGGATATGGCTCTGAAATAGATGAATTCGCAAACATGAAACGAATGTTCATTCGGAAGGATCAATCACCAGTGGGCCGAAAGGGCCGTTACATGTCAACTGATGGATCGAGAGAGCGTCTGAGTGCGTACCTCCGAATGACCGTTTAATTAGCCATTCGCAGCCAATAAGCCATCATCGCGACAGCTTATTGTCGAAGGGAGCAGAAACATGAAGGTTTGGAAGAACAATCAGTCATCAGTCAACTGAAAAAGGCGATTCACGTAAGTGATGGATCGAGAAACATTGCCACAGACGTACGTACTTGTGCGTCGTTTATTTTTACCGAGATTGAAGCATTTCTTAGGCCAACGATGTTTGTTCAATGAAAATGTACTAAGTAACTCAGACGTTTACTACATGATACAATCTGTAGAAATCACTCTTGATCAAGTTCATTGATAACAACTGTATCTTTTAACATGACCCTGTATACATAGTTAACATTAAAAACGGTGTATTTTTATTTCGTCTTACATTACTCCTAAACTACAACCAAATTTTAATTATAGACATTAGATAAAAATTACATTGTTTGGAGTGTTTGGGAAAGAAACCCACCACGATGTTCCAACGTAGGTAGATGAGTGAGGCCATTGCCAAGCAGTGGGATGGCACATGTAAAATAAAAGTTTAAAAAAGACGTTAGATAAAAGAACACAAACGTACTTAACCACGTCCCCCGCACACTTGCAGATAAGCCGGTAGTGTTCCGACTAAACCCCGTCTGGAGTTCTGGACATCTCGTTAATCCGAATGGCCGTTTATAATGCGATTGCAGTCATTAAGCCGGTTCCACGACAGCGGATTTCATTAAGCCCTCAAGTCGGAGTAAAAACTCAATTAATCCGGGGAAATCACTGGCGCGTAAACACCACAAGGTGAGTCAAGAAGCTTCCGCTGAATTCCGTTGCGGAATGCGGATTCCAGTAACTACGGGGCCACGCGGGGAGCGGGAACACACTCGTACACATATTCCAAATACATGGAATCTAGATTCGTTTCTTAAATATATAATTTTAAACCGTCATGGTTACAACCATTAGAAGACTGAAAGTGTCCGGGATATTTACTATGTTGTTTTGTTTTAATGAGCTCCCGATATTACACTGTTGCAAGCGCCACGATCACGGGTAAACAGTGCCGAAATAACGGGAGCTCATAAAAACAAAACAACATGGTAAATATCCCGGAAATTTTCAGTTCAGTTCGTTTTTCTGAAGGAATCTGAAGTCGTAGAGCCAAGTTTACTTTTTCTTGATTGATAAAGGCAATATCATGGCGCAGTAGGATAAAAGACGACTATGTAGCTCTGTGCAAAAAGGGTAAAATATAAGCAAAACTAAACGTACAAGCTAAACGTGCAAGCTGAACAAAATTAAACTTAAGTATTTTTTAAATATAGACGATGTGTTGAAAGCATATTTTATACAAGTATTATACCTACTAATAAAATATAATTTATAATTTAGGTTTATCTTGCCTCTCAAGTTAGAATACTGTTTTTGAAAGTGTGGATAGCCATGTATTGTATAGCTATTGATAGGTATATAATTTAAAATTGAAAATTACCGATGATATTCAGAGCAAACCGCGTAATTACCTAAAGTTTTAAATTTTTTGATATACTTTAAATCATCATGTTAGAAGTAGTTTATGATTTTGACTTATTATTTAACTCTCTATTCGTTTAGGGTAAATTACTGTGATAGGCTTACTATGTTCTACACGCTGTCATTCAAACAATTTCAAACTGTACTTAGAGCTTCATCTACATCTTACAGCTTAGAGCCAATAAATAGCGCTACCATGACTTAGATATCGAAAACATACCTACGTTAAAAACCTATCAAATTGTTTTATAATACAACCTATTTTAGTTTTTATCTTTACCGCTAGGGGCGCTGTACAAGTTTTTCATAGACATTGTTCATCGTTGACAAACTTCCAACCCCAGTCTGTAGGGTCTAGCTGATAACCAAGCCACACTTGAACTTGGTAATATACTCTAAAAAGATGTTCATGAGCAGCAACTGAGGTTTATATTTACATAGTCGATATCGAGTCTGTCACTTTTAAACTCATGGTAGCTCTACTGAACTCACCTTTGTCTTAACCAGAGACTATAGTACAGTCTTATTCAGTAACCTCTTAAGTTATGGTCTTCCATTAACAATAACCGCTGACTTCATAACCTCATCGCGCCCCAGAGAACTCTGCTCAGGGGTTACCAACCATTTTCACCGCTCCGCGGAAATTTCAACAGGGAATTCATTGCATAATTCACCACTATATTATAAATTAGATTTACCTGCCCCTGGGACGTTATTTTAAACTGTTAGCTCAAGACTGGTGTTTGTTAAAAGGCAATTTGTGAAGTTTAAGCTGACGGCCATAAGTAAAGACGGTTATGGCCATCTTAAGCGGAATGGGTGTACTTGTTACGAGAAACAAAGATAACTCAGTAGATTGCGCGAAGGAAACGAGGAACTTCAATGATCTAAAATGGGGGTAAATATTAAAGCTTTTAATAAATTGGATAATTTCTCATCACACTTAATGAACATTTAAGTCTACCAATTTTAGAACAGTGTCCGAACTTGAGAGATTCAAGATAAAAGTAAACTGCATTAGGAAAATTCCATTACTTAGTATAACACCTTGTAGAATATGCATTCAACACCTCGTTCATACATAAATCTACGTAAAACACCTTCAACCACATTTACACGAAATAAAACCGTGTTTTATTTTGTTCGTAATCGTGTTTATTTATAAACAAGAAACTGTTGAATACTATCCTTTGTTTAAATGAATGAGCATTCGTAAACTTATCTACCACTATTATTTACAGCCGAATAATTACGAGGGCAGCGGTTTTTTGCACAAGTGATTTACAGGCTTACCGATTCTACTGAAAAATCGCGGCCGCAAATAAATTTCATTTCACGGTATCTAACAAAAGGTATTGTGAAGAGTAAATCAGACGGAGTATATAAATTCGCAGTGTAAGAGGCTTTTCTTATGGAAATTCTGTTTTGACAAGACGATTATGCTAAGATTTAATACAGAGGGTATTCATTGTAGTATCATAAATACTACTAACTACTAGAAGATTGTTTCGTTAAGTCAAAAATGGGTAAGTTAGCTATGGGCGAACTAGTTAACACAAAGATTTGATTCTAATATCATTTAATTTGATTTTATTTTCCTTTACAAATTGGTATGTCCAAATTTAAACTAGCGAAGATTTAACACTATATATAGGTAACTATTGCAGGAATTCGATAATCGTGGCTCCAATTCGCTTTCAGCAGTCTAGCTTAAGTTACACGTGTTAGTTCCGCAGTGAACTAAGCTGTTCCAATTAAGCATCTGACCTCAACTGAGGGCAGAACACATGTACCAGATGTTCGGACAGGTATGCAAGTTGAGTGCAGGTGGGCTGGAAACTTCATCGGGCCAGCGCGACATGTGCACCCAATGCGGCCGACTTCCAGGTATTCTGGCGCCTAAGCTATTTAACGGTTTCAGCAGCGACTGTCGGTCAAGCAAGCTACTCCACACAAATCAAAGACACCATCAAAGCTGAGCCTGGTTTTGCCAAAAGGACGGTTTCCAGTAAACTGGTTTGAATGATGTAATTCTAATTCGTTTTAATTTAAACATGTAAATATAAAAGATATGCCGACATATATCATGGACGAATGCAGCTACTGAAATAAGCGCAGGTACTTTATTCATTGAACATCAGCTGATTGATTAAAGAGCATCCAAAGACGAATATAAACTTTATTTATACCCGAATGAAGTGGCACCAGATTACCACTTGAGCATTGATCAGGTTTATCGAATCGTACAGACCGTATTCTGAATGGAAATTGGACACACAGTTACATTTAGACATAATTTCGAAAATAGAAGCAGACCTAAGCAATTTTGTAAAATGAGATTATTTCTTGTATACAGCCTTAGTAATTACCTGGCTTTTCTAGTAGCTAGTAATGCTACAGCGTAATATTCTTACGAACGGTGCAAACGCAAACATAAGTCACCAAATGGGGTGCGTTTCCCGCCGCCCGCAAACAGAATCGCCTATTACTCGTCTATAAGCAAACAGCTCGCCTCAAATACGGCCGCAGTAATTAGAGTTAGTCAGGCGCCAGCAAACAAAATAAGCAGTGTGGTCGCATACATTACGCCGATAATTATGGTTTAGCCCACTGAAACAACTGTTATGTATTTGGTCATTATTAATGTCCCCGTTAAATCATGAATCAAAAGTGGTACTAATCGGATTATGTTCGGCGTTTGTGCCGGCAAATGTTTGCGGCAGATAAGCGCGCGTGACGCGGTATCGCTATAGAAATGTTACCTCGGTCAGCAAACATACACTAAATTTTGGATTACGCATAAATACATCAAACATTGACGCGCCTGCACGTAGCGGTTTGACGTTATCCGCACACGGAAACAATGTTAAAAAATCAAACTGCAGGCGTTGCACATTATCATATTTATTCGCGATCGGTCGTACGTCATATAGCTCGCAGAAAAAAGTGACATGCCCACCAGAGCACAGTGGAAACTCGTTTTGCCGTCCGCGGTGACACATTTCTGAAAACCAGGACATGCGCTTATGCAACGGACGAAATATAGCCGCGCTTAAAACAATACACGTCGCTCTATCTCAACATACCACTCTAATGAACTATTTAAAGAATGTTTAAATGCACCCGGGCGACGCGAGCCGCGCTCCAAATCCAATTTCGGGTTACAACTCCTTTCCTATCAGGATGTGAGGAGAGTTTATTCCGCAGTAGAACCCTGTTATTGCTGTTGTTGCCGCTTTATGTATTCGGGCGAGCGAATGCGCCTGATTTAGTGTAAGGAGTTGGGTTGCGAGCGGCGTAATGTCCTCGCTTTGTCGCCGCGCTAATTCAGATGGATTTATACCGGCGCGGCGCAGTTGAGTGCACCCTCCCGTACCTCCCTTAATGCCTTGTATTCATAAAAATACCCCAACGATAGATAGACCTGTCACGACCAAAACGTTTCATTTATTCATGATGCTTAGATTAAATGGCCCGGCGCCCGACAAATGGACTGTAAAAATCTGAAACAGATTCGGCGCACACGAAAAAAAAGAAATCTCTAATTTATACCACCATTGCGACAGAGCATACGACACGCACACCGAAATTTAATTGTTCGGAGGAGATACGGTATTAAATTTAAAACAATAACGTATGCGTTCACTCCAATAAACTGTTTGCATTATTCAAAAGGATGGATTTCGCAAGCCGAATTAAATTTCACTCGTAATTCACCTCTGTCCGCTGGAGATAGACGTTGAAAAAAATACTTAATATTAAACAATGCAGCGTTGTGGATGGTGGGAGTGATAATAATCAATTCGGGTTCATAAATATTGTTACCGGGTGAAGGGCCGGGCGCGGCGGCTGATAAAATTTATACATGAGCGTATTTGCGTAACTTGCGAATACCGCCGGTGCACGGGAGCGCTTGCACAAGCGCATCGATCGGATCCACCGCGACCTTACATCAAAAGCCGCACGACGTAACCCGGGTTGCACAACACGACGCGAAAGAGAAATGCGTTTGTTCTAATTGCATTTCTCCGAGAAAAATGGCGCACACTTCTTTGTTAGAGGTCCCATTGAGAGACCAAGATCACCGCGGTCGAATGACATTGAGCGATTGACACGCCGGTCGGCGGTCGGCCGAGCGTGAATTATAGAGTAGGAACTGGCATGTTTTGGACATGTCCCCACTACACCGACTATAGAGCTTTTATAAAACATTTTCAACAAACAAACGCGACTATTTTTTTGGCAAGCTTCGTAGACCGCAGAATAGTGTACATTAAAAATTATTTAGTTTGAACACATTGTTAATGGACTAATATTTTTGCACTATTTACTCTTAGTCACATTAAAGTAATTAACTCTATGTTTGGATTAAGGTAAATAGTATAAAGACACTATCACAGATTCATAATAATTTTGCTTACATACATAAGTAAGTATAATTTCTAGGGGCCATTACTTCCATAAGTATCTGTATACCATATTGAGACCGTAATCTTGGTCCTCGCCGCCCTGGGACGCGTGAACACATCTTGCATCTGGTGTGTGAATACTTGTAAACAATTTCAATTAGGGGCTTATTTGTCTGTCGGGAGGGAATGAAGCGTTTGAAATAGAATCCGCGCGACCCATCTCAACACAATGAAGGTAAGATTCAAAAGGCCGACCTCTCTAACAAGGTGTCGGCTACCTGACACTATCGTGCGATATTCTGCGTTGAAGGGCGAATATTCACGTCCCAATAAACGGAATGTACCCATAAGCCTACACCTCAAAGGGCTGGACCACCTGAGGGACGTATTTATTGAGCGGACATTTGGACACAACCATTGTAATTTGTTAGATTGCAACCCATTATCTTTCAGAGTAATTCGCCGTGATTCAGACCGTTCCGACCCGTCTCTGGATCCCTATACATACAACTTAACATGAATCAGTGTACAACGTTCAACTGTAATTATTTTTAGGAGTTTAGCAGGGGCGGATTCAACTTTCTTTTCCAAAATTATGTTGACATTGCTATAAATAATAGTGTCGCTTTTATAGAACGAGGTTGTAAATCACCACGTAATTTAAAAAACCCAACTACGACAAAAAACGACGCTGAAAAAGTATAAAACAAGACTTTTAGAACACTGAACTGAACAAAGTTGCTTATGTAGTTCCAAGTAAATGGACACAGTAGACTCTACCAAAATGCTTATGTTGAAAATTGACAATAATGTCATACAATACTATTTTGAAGTATGCAATATTCACTATGTAGAGATAGGTTTTCATGTTTGGAAAACCGCAGTCACACGTTGTCAAAGTGCTACGGTAGGTAGGTACTTGTGTATGGAACGTGTGACTACGCCTTTCCAAACATGAAAACTTATCTCTACATAGTAAATATTGCATACTTCAAAATAGTATTGTATGACATTATTGTCAATTTTCAACATAAGCATTTTGGTAGAGTCTACTGTGTCCATTTCTACACTACATAAGCAACTTTGTTCAGTTCAGTGTTCTAAAAGTCTTGTTTTATACTTTTTCAGCGTCGTTTTTTGTCGTAGTTGGGTTTTAGTTTTAACTTTTTATTATTTGTACTATTTTGGTGTTAAAGTGTATTTGTGGCGCATAATATTATCAAAAGTTAAATATAGCATATACATACACGGTATATTTATTTTAATTTTGTCCGCTAGAGGGCGCAATACTAAATTTGGTGACAAGCTATAAAGCTCATAACTAACAGAATATCAAGGCCCTTCTAATGGTACTGCAGTGGTCTTATTCTGTTAAGTAGTAAAGAAGCTATGAACGAAAAGATGTGAACTATATGCAATCAGTCCATGAATATACGTAAAGTCACATGCAAATGCTAGTAATATATATATATTTAAAATGTACAAGTAAAGCGCTTTCCAATGATACCAAACACGGCGTATTTATCTTAACTTTATTTTTTTACTCTGTATGTTTTGTCCGCTAGTGGGCGCCACATTAGATTTTGTGAAACCCTATATAGCCTATAACCAGCGGACAATTAAGACGCTTCTAATGATATGTCATTTGTCGAATTCTGACAAGCAATTTAGAAGTTATGTGGAAACAGATGAACATACATACATACATACAAACATACATACATACATACATAGCCTGTCAAAAACATAACCCTCCTTTTGCTTTGCCGTAATCGGGTAAAAAAGGCATTCAATGTTACTACTAGTTAAAGATTTATAGCGAGCTATTCTTTGTGTGAATACTGGCATAAAACATTGGCCTTTAATTAAACTTATCCCAAGGAAATGTTTCAACAAAAGGGTACGTTAACTTTGTTGCGGTACCATTGTGCAAGGTCATATTGTACAGAAACGTATCTCATTATTATATTACATCTTTTATTTCCATCTCAAAAGGGAAATGTACCGTTAACTGAACGCCTCACATTATTATTTTGTTTCAGAAACGCAATATTATATTTTAATGTTGAACGAGGCGAATAAAGTTAGCCTTAATTGAGTTATTTTTTCAAGGCAAATCGTTACGAAACAGAAGAGAAATACTTTTTGGAACAATTCTTACTGCCTTTCAGATACAAAAAATATGTTAGAATTTATGCTATGCGGAAGAGAATATTGGCGAAGCCTTTATTTATTATTATCTAATTTGAAGTAAAGCTGTGACCCGGATAAAAGAGTGCCAAGTTCAGCTTATGTCATGGTCGGACATTCAAAACAGGCTCTTTTGCACGGAAGATTGAAATGTCAGCATTTGTTGCCACATCGGCCAAACTAATGATCTATGCAAATGTGTTTGGACCGCGTAACAGAGAAACTAATAACCAATATTGAAACCTAAGCTATTTATGTGTTTTCGAGACCGGTCGATGAATTAAATTTGCAGCGAGTATATTTATTTAAAGCATAATAAAACACGTCGGACAGGTAGGAATCATTTCGACGTCTTTTAGCGAATGAAAGTTGAATACTTGTCAAGAATGTGCGCCTAACCCAAATAAAATTTGACAATTAAAGATTCATTGTCAGTTATAAAAACAAACTCGTTAATTTAGAATCTAGGAAGTGACCGCTAGCTAATAACTGGCCAGCAGTGAAAGTGAACGGACTGTGTGTTCAAATACGACTTGGACACATAATAAACTGAATGACAGTAAGGAAACTCCTTGATGATTTAAAACACGGCACGACAAATGTATAGTAAATTATTTTGTTTACTAGCATCAATTAAATGTAAAAATCAACATAAATCTATCGACACGAGTTATCATAAGTAGTTGTATGTCACATATATCGCACTGTGAGTACTTTTCCGTCCACGACTACGTCTGCTTATATTCGTTTACCACATAAAACTTAACTCCGTTACAGCGGTCCTAAAGTACCCTACGACCTATCTTAGTCTGTAGACTATCTGTATATAAAATTTGGTTTAAAGATTTAAACTAGTCGTCAAAGCGCCACAGTACACAAGAGTTACTTAATTTCCAGTAAAGAAGTAAGGATAATCAAGCGACCTTCTACTGCATTGCCCTATTAACTGTGTCTACGATTTCGCGAAACCCCGCACCAGATTGTGGCCAGCCGGCCAGCGCAGGCGCATTTCGACATGGATACAATAGCCACAATTAGATAAACATATTACGCGCGGTGAGTCAGGATTGGCGGATTGGCCGGCGCGTTGACGGAAACGCGGACCGGCTTTCGTTTTTGCTAACAACTCGCCATTGTGGATTATTGGGATAACTGTAAAGAGAAATTTGGTGCTGGCACAAATTGAGTAAGATGGAAAATGATTGCGGTGGACCTTTTGTGGATAGTAGAGTCTAATTCAGATGTGAAGACAATTCTTCCGAAGCAATCTTCGGAAGCATTTTTGACTTACCAATTCCGTCACTGGAGTGTTACTTATACACCGTAAAATTTTAGTGGTTGCTTTCGCGCAGTAAAAAAATGATTCTATATTAGTAGTACAAAGATTTGTGCAGTTCTTTTTTGGTAAAATCAATAAATGCCGGTTTTACGAAAGGTTTAACCGTAACTCGAAAGCACGTTCGAACCGCTTTATGACTTAGGGTGTAGAGCTTCTTTAGCTTTAAGCATCGATTTCATGCGGCAAGCAGTACCTGAATACGTCACATCTTCAAAAACAACGATAGCTCCTCTCGTTTTCGAGTTGGAAAATTATTATTCTGAAAAATCGAAAAAAAAAAGTTTTTTTTCGAGGAATAATTTGCATGATTACTAAAGGCAAGTCGTTCTGCCACGGGAAAACAACCACTAAAATTTCACGGTGTATAAGGCAAACCTGTGTTGTGCATATATACACAACAAAGGTTTGCCCGATAACCCATCTCCAGCTTAATACTGCTATCATTCGCGGAACTGTCCGTAATTATATCCAACGTTAGGCAAGTGACTAATCTTTTCTCGAAGAACGATAATTGACGAGCGTATACGAGGTAACCTGTAAATGGACGAATACCGCAATCGGCAATGTCCCTTCCCCGGTAATGACATCGTGTAGAATGCATCCCTTTAGAATTAGAATGTTTTCACTCCCTCCTATGATCCAAGGCTCTTCAGGCGGAACGGCATTTCAGCATGCCTTCAGGATGAGTGCGACAGGCTCAATAAGGTATATTGTGCCTGTCGACCTCTTATATGGATCTCACTACCGCTTACCATCAGGTGGAGTGAGGTCATCCTGTTAGCCATTCATAAAACAAAATGCTACTAAAGCTAATACCTGGTTTAACATATTTGGTCGAGCAGAGGTCTGAAACGTCACCTAGGCGGCTGTCAGCGCGTGTCAACCGCCGCGGTGGACATGACAACATGCCGCACGAATCACACGTGCCGTGTTTACACAACTAGCGAGCGGACATTCTGATTCATCCGACGATCCTCCAAAAATGAGAGTGACAGTGGACATTAATATTAGTTTGGTTAGAATAGCATTGTAGGAAAGTTACGAGATTTACTATGATCATAACTAATCGAAGGTTTGAATGATTGGAGTGCAAACTAAAAGTGTATTTG
This sequence comes from Maruca vitrata, assembly GCA_039566165.1. Classification (NCBI taxonomy): domain Eukaryota; kingdom Metazoa; phylum Arthropoda; class Insecta; order Lepidoptera; family Crambidae; genus Maruca; species Maruca vitrata. The sequence goes on along the minus strand of CM076927.1, from coordinate 11,244,735 downwards.
TTGATAATGAAAACTGAATCAAGTTGTCCTTAATTACTTAACCTTATTTACCTTTTTTATTGGCCAAACGTGAATCGCATATTTCTGGTAAATACTACAACGTTTACAACTACTTACATTGGTATAGTAGTACTTTTAATCGAATTAAACATCCAATCCAATCGGCCGACAAACACTTGTCCAGTTTAATTAATTGCGCTGTTTTCCGAAGCCTGATAATACGAAATAAATCGACAACATTGTGTCAAAGCTTCAAAATAGAAAAGGACAAGTCGCAACAAATAAAAGCATTCTTCGCAAACTATTGTTCGTTTGACAAACGCAAAGGAATCCATAGGACTGTGGGCGCGCCTGGCGTTGCTCTCAAATAGGGCTGTCACTTAGCGCGCACAATACGTACAATGCTGCAACATTTCATGGCGAATACTACGGTTAAAAGAGGGAGAATAGAATCGGAACTTCGGCGTTCAACAAAGCGCAGAGGATGTCAAAAATGGAAGATGTTTCGCCGGAAACAAGCGTTAACGATAGGATGTTACGTAAATAACAGTATTAGAAGTCTTAATGAAAATAATAATAACCTAAGCTATTTGTAACAACGTGCGTTATAAATGAGTAATCATATTGGTTGTTTACCAGGTAGATAATTAAATAAAAGTAATTGTAACACGCGTAACTGAAAGTGAACAACATAAAAGAACCGTACGATAAGCATGATAGTACATAATTATACTAATTTTACTGAAGCTGTAAAAAGAACAATGTTCCCAGCACATTAATCGCCATTGATAGAGGTGTACAAAGCGGGTAATAATTTTAAACATAATACATCGACTAACCTGGATTTCATAAACTAAAATACAATAATTACGACGCAATCAAAATTCTATTAACCTCATTTTATCAATTTATCTGACAATAACAGTTCAGTGACTGCATCCAGCTAACGGTCATTTTTGGTACGTTTTATCACACAAGTTGAACTTTATAGGTACTCGCGTATCAACGGTCTAATAACGCCGATTTACTACCGTATTAATAAGTATTTCAGATTATTTCCTTAATATTACAACAATCGATTTAAAAGAATATTACTTTATCATAACTATACAAAAAACATTCACGTTACTGGTCGCTGAGAGTGCAATCCGGTTCCACAAGGCCGTTTACTTGGTTATATAATATTCGACCGAGATCCTCACTCCAATTTCAAAACTGTTACATACTTCACAAATAGCACATCCTTTTACGCGAATATGCGTCGTATTTGAACAAGTTAATAGCGCATTTTACTTTTGCGTTCTGAAACGGCAGCCCTACCTCGGCCTTTCGGCTCGCGACTATTTCCAGAATCGACTTTCTATTTTATTGTGTTGGCGCTAACGCGACATTGATGGCGGCCACTTATTGCACTTGGCACGACTTTTTATTCTACGTCCACGGGCGAGTCGGCAACAATCGGCGAAATTGAACACCCTGGAGCCGGTGAAACCTAAGGCTTATTGGTGTCGTGCGCTGAGCCCGCGATCTCAACGAAGACAGTAATAGATACTTTGCGAAAGTGATCTCGGATTTCCTACTTCTCTGTGCCGCTTGTGTTTCGTCGAGATTACGGATATGGCATTCGTCAACCGACTACCAATCTCAATATCTATTAGCTATTGAGAGTGATTAAATACATCACTTGTAAAACAATATTGAATTCGCTATATTATACATACGACCCCACGATTGATTTAATAGTGTATCACAGAAACTTCTTCGGGTATTAAATACTACTGTTATATCTGTTAAGACCTAATATTTTATCATATTGAATGAATAATATCGTTTTCCCTTTAAGATAAAGAAACCAATCGCCCTACAAACTAATAGATGTATCAAGAATCTGGAAAAACGTTAACGATCGTTAGCAGCGAGACGATAACTTGATCACATCGTCAACTCATAAAGACCGATGTCGGACAGTGATCGATAAACTGTGCAGTTATTGATCGATTCTTGAGTTTCACGTATGACAACATAACAGGATAAACTTGTCTTGTCGGAGATGCCGCCGCCAGCCGCCGACATTATGACATCACACGACTTTTACGCTCATCATTATAGCGGTTTGCGGTACGCGTTATTTATAAAAACTTGTCTCCATCAAATGAGTAAAAGTGACAATATACTGCTTAAGTAATAACAGACGCTACTACCAAACGTAAAAATAACGTTATACTTAAAACTATGCAATCAAGTGAAGGCCATTTTGGACTAGACGTTTTAAGTAGTATCATAATAAAGAAGGTAAACATAACACGGTATGGTTAGTTAACATTAGTATTTTTGGATGAACAACTTTTTTTACAACAAGTGTGCTTATTTTGCCCGAGTAGCAACTCTTAATAGGACGACTTCAACATTTCGCTTACGTACAAAGTAACTTTCACTAGTCAGTATCATTAGTATGCACTAGTAACCTATCCTTGCCTCGCAATCTAGGCAAGATCCAGATAGATACTATTAACCTACCACTCGCAATGTTTATGTGCTAAGTTTTTCTACGCTGGCTGCTCATTACTTATGAGGCAATGAATCCGTGACACTCTTATGAAGTAGGTTGCAAATGTTGTAAGTAATTACCTGAAACAAAAAAGAAATACACATGTAATTACATTAGAGACTTGCTATTACGCCGTAATTAGATACGAGACACAGAAACATCAGTACACAATATATTTGTAATATTATTTTGTTGCCAACATAGGAATAGCGACAAAATAGACAAAACATGTAATGGTGCCTGAAGCAAAATATGTACCGTGCAATGAAAAGTATACGTAAAAGCTTGTAAAACTTTTTGTTTTTGTTACTAAAAAAAGGTACCTATTAAGTCAAGTCTACTATCACATTTCAAATTTAAAACTGTACACCGGGAATCAGATAAAAATTGGGCGCATTAGTACAGATGCAGAGAGATAGATGAAGGCTAAATACCAATTGGATATTCAATGTGCGTGAAATTAACTCACTTTTTACTCCGACTTTTAACGTCAATCGGTACAGAAAGTTTTTCAAGGTACAAATTAAACTTGTCACGTGCATTAATAATCTGGCAACAAAGAGTTTCGTATTTTTAGTGAGGAAAAATAAATCACATACGTTTGTGGCTTATTCTCTCATCAAAAAGTGGCCACTTAATTAAGTATTTGGCGTGGTATGTGGTGATAGACAAAAACGCAAATAATATACAAATTGTGTGAATGAATGTGTGGTACATAATTATAATTTTCGTTATATTGGGATTCAAAAAGTTGTTGATGGCGTGACAATATAAAACATGTCAGTAACATTGCGTTCTCTGTTAATTATAACGCCGAGGCTCAATATTAATTAAATAACATTTTACAACACACGAATCTAAAAATATTTACCAATAATGAACATTATTAACATTCAAATATTCTCGCTAGACCGACAAAATCTAAAATACAATTTTTGATAAGAACGATGCTCCATTACAGTCAGGAAAAACGACACGATGATATCTTTATTCCATGCAGTAAACAAGCAAATTGACAAACCCATTCAGCCTGTCGCTATACAACTCCCAAAGACCCTCTTATGATTGTGTCAAACAACATTTTATATCGGCAATATCTCTAAAACAAATATTTTCGACGAGCCATCAAGGAAATGATCGAAATGCGATTCAGCTAAAACGGGTCCGATCTAAACAAACAAATCAACAGGGAGCGATCGCACTGTGTTCGAATGGCGAGTGTAAATAGCCGTCGCCCGGCGGAGCCTGCGGAGAATATGACAACACGAGTTGACGAGTTTAATCGAAAAACAAACGGAGCATAAATATCGTCGTAAAAGCGGCTTTCCGAACTCCACTCGCGTCAGCATTTGTTTGTTGAACCATTATGCGATTTTAGAGCTTTAAAATTTTGATGTGCCCACCTAATTGATGGGTACTTTATTAATCATAAACGCTGTGAATTGAGTACTGACTGAGGGATAACAAATATACGCAATACAATTAAAAGGTTAAACCATTAGGTTTTGATGTCTAAAATCAGATAAATGCAAATCATACATACATACAGCTAAATATATACTTAAAACATTATGTATCATTGACATAGTGTAGTAGACATAGAATATTAAGTCGGAATAATATAAAACTTTAATGCAAGCATATGAACGTAAATGCTGTGTAAGCACTTATTAATAATAAAATATTTGATCCTAGAGAGAGAAACTTACTAAATTAACCTACGGACATGCCATAAAGACGAGGGCATTATTAAACCAAAATCTAGACAGAATAAACTTCAGCTAATCCATGAACTTCTCTTTAAATGGCGGCACTCGTAATCCCACCCAATTAAACTTTTGAGTTCCTAACTTCCAACAGATATGTTTCAAAGAACATAGAATTAGGAGGATGACCAATGTCGTACAAACGAACCATAATGCTAAGTTAAATGTGATGTGACGAATTAGACTGGACAAGTTGTAGAACGAGCTGTTCTAATAAGACACTATTGTTCTACGTGGCAAAGAGTTTTTAAGAAATTATTTCATACATCTTTCGATTCAACATCTCTATAAATGCATAGTATTGTGTATTAATTGCGATATTACACGCGAGTTTAATCCGTAAAATTCGTTTTATTTCAAATTTCTAATGCACTTATTATTGCTAGGTTGTATTTACCCCTCTATAAATTAGAGCAAGCTTAATTATGTAACTATATGATTTTGTCAATGTAGTATCATCCAGCTACTTAGGAAAACTGTTTAACAAATTACATTAAAACAACCATTAAGGTGTGGCAAAACTTTTACGGTCGGCCGCCTGCCTGACACCAACCCTCCTTGGGAATGCACTTGTTGGTGGTGTTCCGTCCACCGTACCGGTGCCCTTGGCTCTCATAAAATTAAAACAACATTATGCGATATTAAATTTTGCAGAACTATGCATATAAATCGGACACTTTAGGCGTTTGGAAATACCGTTTATTCCATTAATCCGTTTCCCAGCTAAAAGAACAACCATCAGAAGATTCTACAAGTGATTGAGTAATAATGAATGCTGCACAGTAACCAAGTGTCGGAGCTTTCGTAAAAGCGCAACCGAGAGGGTGGGGGGGAGCTAAGGGTCGCGGGGACAATGTGCTACAAAAACGTCAGTAAAAAGACACTTTAGATTCGATTAAAGCAGTTAAATCGACGTGAATTATGGCCGCTATCAGACGGTTAACAGGAAACTATCGAGGACTCCTTCCATATTTACGAAGATGTTTTTACTGTGGCACAGCGCAAATGGGAAATGGAATGGGTAAGGAATTCAAGAACTGAAGCATTCTTGCGTCATTAATGTTAATATTTTTAAAGAAAATATATCATTTGATTTAAGCAGAAATCTTTGCACACTGATCGTTTAAATTATTTACAAGTGTTTGTAACTAAAATAGTTATCAACACTGCTAAGACCTTTTTAAACTACATGAATAGTAATAATCATAACACTTGTATAAACACGGTATCAATCTGTAGTAATAGACAATAGAAACTATCATACGATTATAGATAGCTCGTTAGGAGCTATACGATGTCATCAGTGAAGTAATATAGTTTATGAAAGGGGATTAGGGTCTCGCACTAAATGGAATTTCATTGAGTCTAATAGGGATCACATTACAGTTACGACTTGCAATTATGGAATAAGAGAATTCAATCATCTGACTTGAATTGATAACGAAACCTATGAAGCTTACATATATTGCACATAGTTATATGCGTAGTTTAAATCCATTGAAGAGTCACTAACAAAGAGGCTTACACAAAAACTTTATTTTCTTGATAAATTATAGAGACATCGAGTTCAATATGTGAAAAAAGTTTCTGTTCGCCTTCGGAACTATGTATCAATCCAGCAAACATTCTGCATTTCATTTGAGGACATTCAAAAGCATTTAATATTGCATCCAATATCATCGCATACTTCGTAACATGTTTCTATTGACATTTCGCCATCATATCGGTTTACCGAACATATTGAAACTAGAACGATATAATATGACATAGTAGCAGGTTTCAAATCAAATAAAAAGAATTACACCTTATTCACGTTCTGAACGCGTTTTAAACCGTTACTCTCAAAATAATATCACATCTATTGGTCTGATGTCCGACTCAGATATCATTACTTCCACCGGCCAGATCCTTTAATCGCGTTCGTACGTTGTATATTCCAGATTCACTGTAACTTTCACCACGGTAACATTTCCATATACAGCCGCGAAAAAAGATCAAAAGAAACCGAAGTCGGCGCGGTGTAAATAAACCCATTTGTTTACTTTCCGCTTGTTTTCGTCGACACACATCGGATTAGATAATAAACTAGTGCTGGGTATGCGAACGAGACCACTGCCCATCCCGGAAACGGCTCCCTTGTATACCAAGAATTACTGTGACACGGGCTTATTTTGTAAACACCGACGCGGGATCCCGATACAATATCCGGGCGAGCGTCCAGACTGCCGTGCCAATCTATGCAGGCTGAGATGCGAAATTAGAAGGTTTACGCTGTCAATGTCCAGCGATACTTTATGTTATGTTTTCGGTAGCATATAAACCTAATGGATATTTTTATTAAGCCGAGTTTTAAGTAAGTAATAGTCGTTTTTCGACTATCGACATCTTCAGCTAAGGCTAAGCTAGTAAAGGAATTGGAAGAAGTCCATTGTCTAGCAGTAATTTCGTTATTAAAATAATATAAATGTGTAGTTATAATTTCGTTAGAGATAACTATGTTAAACTTAACTATTACATATTTGAAGGAATGAAGATGGCCAACCATTTCAGAATTATCTACCCCGAATCAAATTATAATTAAACTGAACAATCTATGATCTCGAACTCTTTTCTGTTATCACTGATTGAGTGTTGTAAGCTCTTAAGCAAGTAATTCAACAAACATAACATCAACATACAGCCCCAATCATAAGGAGGCAGCATTAATCGTCGTTAAAAGAACACCTCGGGGCTGCAACGACCATCAATCAGCGACGCGTCGGGCACACTGCGCTACGACCACGGATTAATGGCTCGATGCAATACCAAACTATACTTGATAGCTACTTAGATACGTACTATACACTTATGTAATTAGGGTCGGTTATTGAAGGCTGTAATGCTGTGATGTGATGACTCGATATCAACTAGTTGTTCACGACATACAAGCGTGATCTCTGCGATCCAAATGTCATCGTAGGTAAATAAACCTTCGTCCATGTAAATGGGCGGAAAGTGAAAGAAGTGCACAGTCTTTTAATCCACTTCATTTGTGCCTAGCTCTATAAACATATATGCAATTTTAACACTTTGCTAAGACTAGTCTCAGAATCTCTCACTGGTCTCTAAATTCGTAAGATGGTCCCCTATGTACGTCATACTAAGCCACTAAGGTATTTACTATGGTCCTCGGGATGTTCATAGAACTACGAGTACATGATGATGATATTGAGATACGATTGACATTTTGTACCCTTGTGTTCCCTTCAACGGCCAAGTCACACATCACTAACTATAATAATGAAAAAATCGCAGTAAGGAACCTTAGGCTTGGCACGATTTTGTCTAGATTTCATTACTTTTTAGAGATGAGCAATCTGCTCCATCGAGACTTGGCTAGTTTTTTTACAGGATGTTTTTGATGGGATTTAGTTTAGAAATCATGAAATGACACCGCATTCTTATAATAACAATAAATGTTCTTCAATAAAATCGGCAGAATCGAAAAAATACGACCTACTTTGGGAGTTTAGCCACTTACAAGCTAAGAAGAGGTCGTAATATACGGTACCATTGGGACCCCGAGATGGCAACTCCATCAATCAGACTGACACGAGTCAATCAATCAATCGACGGTGCGTTGAAACACGCATTCGGTTCCGGATTGACTAAAACTAACGCAACAGCTAATCTAGACCGAGGCCGGGTAATGACAGGGTTAAGTAGAATCCTAGCATGTCGCAAGAAGCGGCCAGTAGTAGGTATTAGATGTACTGGGGTGATTGTGTAATCGACATCAGCAACAGATTGCTATTTCCACAATATTATTTTAATACAATGCTTACTACTGCCTTACATGTGACCACGAGCGCTGTAAAGAGCGCGAAACGTTGGGCCTCTAAATATTATGTTTCGTGTCGTAACAAATGCGAGTTTAATCCGTAAAAATTAGTTTTATTTCAAACAATCCTTACTATTATTATAAATGCGAAAGTTAATTTGTTTGTCTATTAGCTTACACTTTTTTTATAATACCGATTTAAATTTATAAATTTTGTACGCAGAGTATGAGTTCGAGCATAGGCTACTATTAACTGAAAAGCGCTATAAGATACCAATGTTTTGCGAGATACATACATACATACATAAAATCACGCCTTTTTCCCAGAGGGGTAGGCAGAGATCACTTCCTGCCATGTGCTACGGACCTGGCACACCACTTTCGCTTCATCCACATTCATCAACCTCTTCATGCACGCTCGTCGATTACGGGTACTTTTGATTTGACCTTTCTTTAAGATTTGACCGAGATATGGTCTAGTAATATATAAATAAACAAAAAAAAAGCTTCGCCTACTGATATAACATCGAGCTATTAATCCACACGGTACCGAGGGTGTCGCGGCGCAGCTCCAGCCCGACATGCGGCTGATTGATGTGCAATGCGCCCTACATCACGACTGGCGATCCATCGACGGTGTATGAAGTATTGACTTACCAATTTCATCTATACTAATATTATAAAGCTGAAGAGTTTGTTTGTTTGTTTGTTTGTTTGTTTGAACGCGCTAATCTCAGGAACTACTGGTTCGATTTGAAAAAATCTTTTTGCGTTGTATAGACCATTTATCGAGGAAGGCTTTATTAGGCTATATAACATCACGCTGCGACCAATAGGAGCAAAGATACAATGGAAAATGTGTAAAAAACGGGGGGAAACGCGAACGAAGTCGCTGGCACAGCTAGTATATGTATATTATATGTCACGCCTCTAACGGAGATCCTGGATCCCAGGGTCACTATCTACGATTCCAAGAGCCGTAGGTTCAATTACCCGGGACTAATATTTGTGTGACAAACATCGGTGATTGTTTCGGGTCTTTGTGTTATTAAAAATATTTAAATACATTTGTGCTTAAGCTATTTACCACGGGATGAGATCAATGTATGTGATGTTGAGTAATATATAGGTATTTATTAAATTTAATAAATAACACAGAAAATCACATACATCGTTGCGAAACCCGCAGGAAGTTGCTAAGCCACTGGTTATTAAAAACGATATCGGTGTTTATTATTTACTTCGACGCTCCTTAGCGTTCGCTTAATATTCGGTCCAACCGGAAAACTAATGGCCACACATTTTCGCAGATGCATGCTTTGAAACGAGAAAGGCAGAACGGCAAGCTGCCAACCCGACGATAACCTAGCCCTTCACAGTTAATATTAAGAAAATAAGGTTACGGGGGGTTTTAAATAATTGTATTCACACTCAAACATAGAATTAAAACAAATTATCACATAATATTTCCTTGAATATAATCAACGATACCTGACAATACCAAATGAGTTACCGGACCATTTAAAACAATAATGATACTTAAGAATAACGACATATCTAAACGTAGCAATGACAGTTATTTTTTCTGGCTTGGAGAAGCCTCTTCATCATCACCGGACTCGCGGGGGAGCGAATGGTTTTCACCCCTAAGCAATGTCAGAGTTTATCTTCTCCGCGTAACATTACTGATTACCAAATACCCCGTTCATAAAATGTGTACCGAATAGAGACACTTGACGTATTATGATTTTCAAGTATTCGTTTACAAATGAATATTCAATGCGATTGAGTGAAGGAAAAGGAAATGTCAGTGGGTTTGGTTCGAGGAGGGAAAGTGCAAAGGTGAAACTCAGGCTGTGTCTACATCCCTACAATGATATCGGTGAATACACAATAATTTTCCTTTGCTTATTCTGCATCTTTTAAATACAACAAGATAATTAAATGTATAGATGATATAAACATACGTTTTTAGAGGAGTTTGAGGATTAATTATTTTATTTTGCAGACACTCCCTTTTTCTGATTTTACTCAATAACGGCGTACCAAAAAAGGGTTATCCTAAGTGCTTTCATTGAACTGTATCAATATTACGCACGAAATTAACTTCAAAACGAAGCTTCACTTTCACGAAGCTTGAACTACAAAATTACATAATATTTAATACTGTCATAAATACATAAATTAAATTATATCTAACCATGAATATCCAATAATAGCAAATAAATAAATACATTGCATCCAATCTAGATAGTTAATATCAAAAGAAATACTCAATGCCGCACCGCACGCAATACGAGCTTTAGCACAAAATCCGCTTCTGTATTTTAATAGATTATGACAAAGTTCAGAAGTCGGATTACAGTTACAATTTCAATAAAGTCACAGCACGCGACGCCGAGCCACCCGAGCGAATCATTTTAAGTGATTTTCCTATCGATTAAACAGCACACGAGTTGTATAAGACGAATGTAGGTCGCATGCCTTAACTTGATTACTCTGGTTCATTAGAAGTATAGTATCGATTCCCTCGTACACTCGAAGACTTAATGGTTTATCTGAAATTGAGAAGGGTAATTTATATCAATACAATTCTAGCGTTCTCCGTAAGTAATACCATTAGAAAGGAACGACAGAAAGAGGCTAACATAAAGGGAACTAAGACAACAGCATCTATCTCGTTACTTTGTGCTCTCAAGCCAAAAGAGTTTATCTACTAATAGCTTGTTACTATATTGTGCTGCTCATAGTGCAGTTATATTTTCATAAAAAGTGGCAAAAAAGTCTTAGGTAAGTAACAAGAAAATCGCAATTTCGTTACTCGTAGTAACGTTTACCTTTACATCCCCGTCGGCCGTTCAAATATTGAGCTACAATTCAAGCTTAATTGCTCCGTTTCCCGAAGATGTACACAGGGGGGGAGGGTCGTCGTAAAGCGGTGTCGGAAACTCAATACATTTGTTTCGACGCGGTATATCTCCGGATATAGTTTAATGACCGCGCCGACTGACGGCACTCAATCAGGGTATACCCCCACTTGCCATAATTTCAGTTGCCCGAATTTCATTTGCCATAATATTCAAATGCCCGAATTTCATTTGCCATAATTTCATTTGCCCGAATGTTATGTTTGCCATAAAATACAAGTGACATAATTTTAACTGCCCGAACATCAGATTCCATAATGATTCGAATGCCATACGTATTGTTATCCATATTTTAATTGCAATAATTTATGCAACAGAATTTTCAAACGCCATATATGTCATACTCATTGTTTACTTTATTAGTTACGTGTTAGAAACGTTGTTTCCGTGCCATTACATCATTTCCCACCGAAAAAGCTTGTAAAATAGGTTAAAAGAATGATAAAAAAAATAGGTTAGGTTAGGTTAGAAACATGAAAGACCACGCACGAGCCGAGCGAGCGAAGCGAGCGTGCCGCGGCAGCGGCCGGCGAAGTGCCAGAAAGCCAATCGCTTTTTAGGACAAATATTTGGCGTTAGGAGTATGGCGCTTAAAAATTCTGTTGCATAATATTATTGCAATTAAAAATATGGATAACAATACGTATGGCATTCGAATCATTATGGAATCTGATTTTCGGGCAATTAAAATTATGTCATTTGTATTTTATGGCAAACATAACATTCGGGCAAATGAAATTATGGCAAATGAAATTCGGGCATATGAATATTATGGCATATATCTTTCGGGCAAACAATAGATAACCCTCAATCAGACACTCGTAATTGAGGCTTGCCACACTGAGCCTTTTACGATCAAATTGTGCTCAACCCATTTGTACGGGAACAGCCTGGTGCGGCCTTGGGGCGACGAGACGCCCCATGACGTCATCGAGTAATCACTCTTGTCATTAGTAAATCAACTAAACCGTAACTACCTCTACGAGAGCGGACATTAATAAGCAAGCCCATCATTATCTCATCACTCTTAAGATAATAAAGAAAGCCCGAACATACAATTAACTTCACTCGGCATCTTTCCAACCACACTATATTAGATACATTATATGGTACTCAGCGTCAGAGTCCATAATCGAGTTATCGCTGACAAGGCAATTAATTATATTAGGGAATAGACAATCACTTCTTACGCGTCAGCTGCAATCTGTAATTACCGTGAGAGGGCTAAGTTTCAGTCATTAATTAATTAGTAGCGTAGCGCTAGATGATTTGTTGCGAACAATCGTGATTAAAGTTCTAAAATGCTTGCACAACGTTGTATTAATTAGAAATTTGCGCCGTTAAATAATTTCATGACTGGTGATATTTTAAAGTTGCTTTAGCCAGATGAAAGTTTTAATAAGCATATTTTTTGCATTTTTCATAACGTGTTGCATAATGAATATTTTTATTTCATATTGTCTCGTTTATAATAAAAGTATATTAAGTAATGAATAAAACTAACGTATAATAATATGTTTGCATAATTATTTAAATACCGATTCGAACACTATACATACAACGAATGTGGTCGGCTCGACTAAAGGTTCTTGAAAATTTTATGAATCACTATCATTCTCTTGGACTGACTCACTTGGATTGACAAGAATCAGAACTAACAAAATTATTCGCCATATATTTCAAATGTGCAGTGTTCGCGCAAAGTATAACCAATACTGAACGTACATCTCATTACACGACCTACATAGAAGTCAAAATCAATAGAAACAAATAACTACGTAAGTACGCACCGATTTCCTATAAGTGCATCATTAGACCGAGCAACACAATGTACCAGTAACGAGACGAACAGAATCTATGCGAACGCATTCCGCGCAGCGACAATACCAAGAGCATGCACATTCTGCCGCAGCCGCGCTGTAATTGCTATCATGGCAGAGTGCATTGTCATAATACAATTACGATCTATCGGCACTGCACTCCATTCGCAACCCACCACTACACCGATACTATAGCGGGCCGGATGGCACGACTAATGCGTCATTGGCTCAACCTAATTGAATCGAAAAACCTATTACGCCAGTTAGGTGATAATGTTGTCAATAAAACGTCGAGTTATTTTTATAGAGCATTGTGTGTCGAGTTGTTTGTAGGGTTAGTCATCCATTATTTAAGTGTTCGTAAAACTTGTTTGTGTCAATTACAATTGTCCCACTCACGGACTAGTATTTTGAGACTTAACCTGAATTGCAATCAATCTAGTCATAGCTAGTATGTCTAATGATTGGCCCGAACGTAAAGATGAAATGTACTAATAGCAGACAGTTTCATGCCATGCGTACAAATAAACAATTATATCTTAATCGATTTTTTGCAGTTTTATCAGGTCTTCATTTCAACTACCGGGCGCAGGTGGATAGAGTTATTTTCTATAAACACACCGTTTAAAACACTTGCCATTAAGCTGTATCCGTTCTATTTTAGTTATTATACGAGTAAGTAAGTCAAATGATAGCAATATCAACGATTGCAGTGCAATTTGCTAATATACTCGCATATTTATAGTAATAAATTGTAATACAGCACACGCAGAATGTTGCCTACAGCAATTTCCGAACAAGCTACCATGTGTCGGTAATTTGAACTATTACTATTTTAAACTACTTTTTATTATTACCTACAACTTGTCACATACTATCCTAGGTAGGAGGGTCAGGGTACCTATACCTAAGTAGGTATGATTGCCTCGTTGGTCTATTGGCAAGCATCGCATAATACCAAGAGACTTCAAGTCGAGCCAATAAAATTAGTGAGTTTATTTAGATCTGCAAATAAAAGAACATACCTAGCCTCGGAAAGTACGTTAAGCCGGTGGTCCTGTAATAGACCTGCCATTGCCATCTCACCGACAGAACTGAAATGAAATTGAGGTGACAAAAGAATGCACTTGTGACTACGCGCTCTATAATATGTCCTGGGCAGTCGATTGGTCTTTATTAAAACCAGACATCATGTCCGATCGGACCTTATTACTAGGTATCCTTTCGTTTTACTGCAGTATTAAGACGCATCAACTTGTAGCGGAACAATTGTTCAATTAGAAACATTCACATCGCGAACCGACGAGGCGGCAGCGTTCCTAGGACGGAACTTGCAGTGCGGGCGACACTGCAAGTTGTCGCGAAGCCGACTCGCTACGAACTATAAGAGTGAGGAGGCAGAAAGTGCACATTGTTTGCGCGCACTGTCTCCTACGCAATTGGCTGATCTCCATTGAGAGAAAGATATCAGCCGCCACAGTCTATCGGAAACCTTATAACTAGGTATCCTTTTGTTTAACTGCAGTATTAAGACGCAACAACTTGTAGCGGAACAATTGTTCAATTAGAAACAATCACAGCGCGAGCCGACGAGGCGGCAGCGCGCGGAACTGCCGGCGACACTGCAAGTTCCGTCCAAGTTGCTGCGAAACCAACTCGCTACACGGAGCCAACTGGGGCGGACACGGTTAATTGTGCTGCGTATTGCATAACTTAGCGCTCCTTACTGCGGTACATAACTAAGTATTTCTGCATCGTAATTATTTAATTTGTTTATTTATATTCAGAAAACACCTTTACATGTCCGCATCAAAGCGTTGTGACTCTAGTGGAAAACTAGTAACTTATAATTAAGTTACTTTACCTCCCTTCGTTGTTAAAGCTTTCACTAACAAAAACCATTAAAAAATGACAACGCACAATTACAAATAATAAACACCAGTTAGCACACAATATTCATGCATACGGAAAGTACGTTCAAGGCTTTAATTCAATGTAGGAATTTACATTCACTTGTACACGCTTCGGTAAGCTTATACGTTTATCACATAAACTACCTCTATTTTATCTGACCACATGAATGGGAAAACGCATTGAATACGTTTTGCTTAATGAGCAAGCAAGCATTGCCGTGGTCGTAACTTACAAATTTCCTTTTATTACGCTGCCCGAGGCAAGTTTTCTTTTCGTATTCCAACACGACTTATGCAACTGACTACCACAAAGATACTCTTCCCGCTTGGAATACTGAAGAGTTCACTAGATTACATTTCTATCGATACTCGGCAAGCAGTGATTTGCTGCGTGGTCGAATTTCCATTATTACCACTGGTAAAAATGGGAGGTTATCGACAAGGGGACAATGGGACGCCCCTCCTGACATTCTTTGGGCCTGTCGTTTGACGCTGACAAATGACGCCTACCTCTGACACTTGGACAGGTGATCCGACAAGGCCTGTCCATTCACCGCCTCTTGACATCTCTTCGGGATAGTTTCAGTTGTATTTACTTCAAAACCGGCTTCGACATTGTCGGGGTCAGTGGGAATGTCGTCATCATTGTGAAGTTATCTGTTCGTCAAGATAAACTTTGTGGCCACTTCCTCCCGTAATCAGTGGAACATAAGTGTTTTTTAAAACTCGTTATGGCATCACCTTCACGCTTGAAAAGATACGTGAAGCAGTTATATAGGCATATTTAACTTTTTATATCAAATTACCTACGAGGCTAATTTTTTGCGTAATTAAGGAATAGGTGATGTGATTAGCTATTTATCTAGAAATGAAAAAATCATACCTTTAATATTAATTTAAGTAAGATTGTTTCATGTCACATTATTGAACAAACCATAAAAAAACATATTATCGTAATTAACGTATCTATAGTTGAGCAATTACAATCCCATGCTATTACGTTTACATAATCTGCCAATTTGGTCGGAGAAAGTATGATCGTCTCACCCGATGCGCCTTTTCCTATAACACCTTTTGACATTGAGTGAATGTTGCATTTCACGTCTGTAATGCATGCAAATGTAAGCACGTCCATAGAGATTTATTACCAGATTATATGCAGCTAATATACCATTACGTTAACGGCGTGTAATCAAAGACAATAAATCTCTAGTTACTAATTAAAAACACCATAAACTACTTATGAAAGCCATTTGAAAGAAGAAAAAAAATTGCAGACAAAAGGGACTTGTTAAAACAAAACTCACGTGTACCGCCTTAATACTTGTCTGAAGTTAAATTGAAAACTTTCAAAACTATATTCCATAACTCGAGATGAAAAACCGAAACACATTTATATTCTTCACGTCACGCCGTCTCCAGAAGGTTCCTTATCACTGGAGACTTGTTCGCCAGCAAACTTGAGTGCGAGTGAAGTATTTGGTGGGTTGGAACTTTCGCCGCATTAGTCTATAATTGATAAAGTTTAACATATAATGTGGGGAGAGGGGCAAATATTGGTAAAACTGCTCTACTAGCCGAAGTTGGCCGGGTTTAATGGTTCGCTTCGCGATTTGCTGATTAAACACAGGAATTACGAGACGCTCGGGCCAAATCCGCCCGGCTGTTTGCATTACCGGAGCCCGGGTATATTAACCTTGATAAGCGCCGTCCGGCGCCGCGTTCTAGGAACTGACGCCGCTAACACTACACTAACACAACGTCGGATCATTGAGCTCCACACGGTTTTAGTCACAAAAAGCTTGGTACGTGCAAAGGTAATCTCTACATATTTTTTGTTCGAGACTTCTGAGAACTATACGAATTCAGATAGGTATATGGTTTGCTCTTATAGATTAACAAAAATATAGGAAACAAAAGATGTTACGACCCAAGTTGCGTGATACAAAAACGTCTTCACAACACAAACTCTCATACTTACAACTAAAATTTGCAAGAAATTTTACGTTAACGAATACTTCCAGTGATAAATCGAATCCAACCACTGCACCTACTTAACAATTTACTTTAAAAGATAGTGATTCGGACCGGAAATCGAAACTGGGGAAAATCTGCACGTCCACCAAATGGGGTAAACACGTAGCTGATGTAATTATAGGTAAAAATAGTACGTGATGCGACTATCTTCAGCACAACCTGGTGCTCTATCACGGACGTGAGACACGTAGAACCACCCACTAGGCATTTAGTGCCATCGATGTGAAATGAAATCTAGGCCTTTACTAAGTATGCTGCTTGACCTTTTTTATTATAGAGATAGCTAGATCAGACCATTGAGTGATTGAACTGAAAGTAGAATCATTTGTAGGCTGTTGAGTCTATCATTATATAGTATACTAGTTTGATTTGAAGTTGAGGTGTTAAGGTAGTAGTGGTAGTGAGTAGTGTGCATGGATAAGAATATCTTTCTAAGCACAAAAATACTTTTTAAATTAAAAAGAGGAAAGCAAACAGTACCTACAACTTTAATAATTATTTGCACATAAAGGGGTGCAACGGTAAAAACAGTGTAAACATATCTAGATAGCCTAGTCGGCTAAAAACAAACATTGAAAACCAACTCCAGTGCTGGTTGCGTGATCGCGCAGTTGCCAGGCAACCAGACCAGACTTGCAATTCAATACTGTTTCACGCCTCGTATGCAAATTAGATAAACTAAATAACAAACGCTAAATAACGAGATATACTGTGAGATACTTCGAAATCGGAGCTGTGTTTCATCAACATAAAATACTGTGTTGCAATGTTTACTTAGAAAGGATACTTTAATGTCCTTCGACGGCGAAAGTGAAAGGAAAGGGTAGATCAATGAACTGAATGAAGTTCGTTCGTTTCCGCTTCGGATGAATGCGCCGTTTTGTCTTAGTCTCTTCCGGCATTTTAGATAAGGGACACAGATAATTAACGACTTACAATCAATACAGTGTTTATCAGTTTACGTTCACTACTTTGTATGTCTATTATTATTTTAGAAAAGCTTTAATTAAAGTTAATACTTGATTTTAACATACATTTTGTCTTTATTGACACAACCTATCACAAAGTTATACTTATTTAAACGGTTTTATGACGCATGCTATGATTGTTAATTTAAGTTACCTATACATAATGGAAGCAAAAAACAATTGGAGGACTACTAATTATATTTGACTTATCACGTCGGAGGCGAAGGTACATGTTCCGAGGGTCGTACGCAGTCACCTTCATAATAATTGCAGCATGATCTAATCAACACACAGGTTAAGGACTGATCTCTAAACGCGCCTTGACCACCGCTTACAACCAATACAATGCAAATTCAGAACAAAAGTACATCACGTGACGTGAGCGCACTGCACGATTGCATAACAAGTTACAACGCAACGGTAGCGATATCGAAGTGCCCTTCACATTGTCGATCTACGGTAACAAGCCTCTTTACGGCAATTATCTTACATCATTTTTCTAAGAAATATACATTAAACGTAGTTTATATTATTTTCCAAGCACATTTAAATCGAGATACGATGACAGGTCCATATTACTTCCTTTAACAACTTTAAGAGGAATCGTAATATTGTATTTTATACCAAAGGAAGATATACTTGTGTGGCGGTGCAGTATCAATCAGCAAATAATGTTCTCACGGTTACGCATTATATCTGTCATTAGCAGACACACCGCTATCATCAATTCTTTCATTTAGATTTATAAAAAAGTAAATGCTGTGCAACCTTTATCGGGTCGGGATACAGTTTTAATATGAAGCTAAACCTTTAATTTACTGTAATATTCAAATTGTATTCTGTTCTGTAGTTGTGCCTTATTATAAATAAATAATGTAATCAAGCAAATCGTTCGTTCTGTCCAATAACAACGTTTAGGGGTGAGACTCAAGAGGTATCCGCCCACGCAAGTCCGATGATGAGATGACAATGCTACTTACCATCACCGTAGTCAGTCAGCAAAAAACAAATGACTGCTTTCCAAACCCATATCAAGTGTTACATAACCGTTAAATTGCACAAGTGTAAAAGGGCTGTTACGGCGAACCGTCGCCGGCGACCTTGGCGCGTCAGTTGGGCTGCGGTCGCGCTCCACTTGCGCACGCGACTGCGACGTCACGTGTCCCGATGCACATGCACTCAGCCGCTGGCCACATTTACAGAGGCGGGAGCGACGGTGCCAATCAACCGTCAATCATATCAACCCATGCCATAAGTTATATAGGCATCAAACTAACACTTGTCACGTTGTTTTCCAGACGTCGGTAGTGGCTTAACTCGTGCACTATTATGTGAGACACTGTGTCTTGAATAATATAATTTTCACATGTACATTGAATGAAACATAGGAATTATTAGTTTTTGTCTCTAGATAGTCATTGTTTTACGTTACTTAACTAACTTAACCCACAATTCGACGCTCAGTCGGTAGACACAGGTTACTGAACACAATTTTTTTAAACCCTCCAATCCCTACATAGATATAAACAAAAGCTTTTAAAAGACGAAGTTATTCATTAAAAAAAATTAAGTACCAACCAAGGCTATTCAGGAACTATGGGAGGCGGAGAAAGTAGGTCGGGTACGTTAACTGGTGCATAAGCTGGCCTCAAAGAAGTAGCAAGAACGCCAACAATGAAAATGGGCGAAAAGTATGAAGGTTGGCCAAACTCACAGCTCCATTGGATTATGCTCTGTGACCGCGGTTTTGTTGAGCTTTTTTGACAGGGAACCATGTAGTAGAAACTTAATAGGATCATTGAACTATTGAGCAGTGCCACCAGCTGAATGATTTCCCCGTGTTTTTATAGTACGATAATCTTTTAAAGCTTATCGATAGACCAGATGACATCGGAATCAATAACTTACAATGTCCGCTCTCGCTACTCTCATCGCTAGTTCACACACCATGATCACGACTGAGGCTACATAGGCGCGGCTTCTATGCTGTTGTTGCGTGCACCTGAACAATGTAACGCTTGATCCGGTTTGAGTGCCGTTGGAACAATAACTAGGCTGCGCTTGTATACAGCCCAATCGTAGACAAAAAATATTATAACAACCATCGAACATTTATTGGTACTCGTGTCTATTCGAGGCTACACGTGTAAGGACACCATATTTCAAATATTTCGTTCACAAAAATACACAAAATGGAATTGAAAGCATCGCTATTGTATACGCCTATTGTTCAGGCATTTTTAAAACTTGTTAGTTGCTTGTTGAAATGTCTAGGTCTACTAATTGGTTAGATCTGGGTCTCACCTAATAAGGAAAATGTGCACGACTTTTGCAGTATTTTATAAACCAATATACTAATGGGCAGGATTGAAATGATTTTTGCTAATAAATATTAAAACTGGACATGATATATAAGCCAATTCCACAGACACCATCACCATTCAAATAACTTCAACTAGGTAAACGGATTGTAATCGCTATGCGTGTCAAGACCGCGGGCAAACCTTGAAATCTTCGATTTCAACACTTAGCTCCACCATTGTTCGAGCAAACCTCATTTGGCTCAGCTCACAGTTAAAAAGCGAATCAATTAGCATATTAGCAAAATCAAAACAAAAGACTTTCATTACTGCAGACATTTACATTAACTTGGCTTTAAGAGACGCTCCAAAAGTCGACAGACGCAGTGGTGAAACTGCACGACTGACCGCAAAAAACTAACGACAAAAGAATTAAAACAGAATCCAATTTTGGGAAGTCAAGTTTAAATAGATAAGAGTATTAACAAAAACCACACTGTTACTTTAAAAGATGTAGCATTTACGCAAAATGAAGTTAATCTTAAAACCGATGTAAAGACATAGTTGATCTTAAGTAAAGGAGCAACGTCTACTAAAAAGGTATTTATTTGTACCTTTGCTGATGCTGATAATATCGCTCCCAATCGAGATGGCGAGCTAGAAATCTAGTTCATGTCAAATGTCGAGCGGAATGTTTCTGCCTGCAACTGAACGTATATAGTGAAAGGAAAAGAAAGTAAAGTAAAAGGATTTGCAGGATCAACAATGACCGTACACACTAACAAAAGAATTCGTTATTAGAAAGAATTGAATGCGGTGCAAAATGGCGGCTCTAAATAAGCCAAGAAGGAGGGTAGCTTAAGCGTCACTAACGTCGGGGAGGTTACCTACAATGTATCGTCTAGTCTATTGCCGATATTAATTTACTAACATAGCCGGTCAACAATGCATCGGCCACTGGCAAAATTCCAGCGATCGTCGACTCAGACCGCGACACCCCCTAACAATTTAGCACGGATATAACCGACACCAGATAAGAAACTTAGTAATACTTTGTAGAAACTAGAAACTTTACGGGCATGCAAGGTAAAACGGAATGAATAATTTAGGTTCCCGATTTCGTAAACAAATTTTCTCAAGGATATACTGAGTATAACAAGTCGCCGTAACAATTATCGTCGTCTATGTTCAATTGGCACGCAGCCTGTCCAAGCGTAGCTTCACTTGGCCAAGACCGACTGACACCCGCCAATCGACGGCATTGCGTAACTATCCTGAGTACCGTCATGACCTTTCCGAAATGCTCTATCGTTAGTGCCTGTTATTGACAGGTACGGAATTCTAGAAGGTTCCATTTGAATTTAATTTTAACCAGCTTGATATTCTGTTGTGCCACTGTTTTGATTTAGGCTACAAGTTACGGGTTCGTTCGAACTCGCACAAACATTCATAATAAATTACAGTTTGCGTGCGTTGATTTGTTTATTTAACTATGTACGTAATTTTGCAATACAGCTTTTAGAACTAATAACCGATGTACAGCAACCTACCTGACACTAAATGAGATCAAAGTATGTAATATTGTCTAATAATAATTGTGATATTCATTTCAACAAATGCGATGTCGTCTTCAATTTGGAATATCACAAACGTGCAAAATGCCGAACGAAGAACATGACATAAGTACTGATATCAATTGGACGTGTGGGAGACGTCATTAGACGACATTGGAAAACAGCCAAGTTGAGAGCGACGCAGCCAAGTCACGGGCGGGGCGGCGGCAAAACAAGCCTCTCCTTATTCCGAGTTGTGAGTAAATAATATGTTCCGACTGCGGCTCTTTTCAGCTTGATTCCGTCGACCAACATCGGTCCGATTAGACAAAGATATTTTTGTACCTGCTGCAGTACAATAAACTTCATGTTTGTCTTCAGTTTCATTTGAAACTGTGTAGAGATAGTCCATTGTTACTGGTAGTTTCATTTCGTTAGTAGGTCCTACAAGATTCATGAAGAGGTTTAACTAGGCACTTACCAAGTTTGAAGAGGTAATTACTCAACCCATTTCGGAACTACTTCCTAAAAGGCAATCAACAAACGAAACAGCTCATAATTAACAAGATGGCATGGCTCTAATCGAGACCATTGTCGTTGTCCCAAGTACCCAATAAACAGTTTAAGACTGGCGCTGCATACAGGGGCAATACAACTAGATTGTCAACGTTACTAACAAATTGCGAACACTTGCAGTTAAATGTCACGAAATGTTTAAACTGACCAGTACGACTGTGAACCTTGAAGCAACGGAATAAGTACCAAAATGAACAAAATCTTTATAAAAGCCACCGTACATCAAGCTAAACTAGCAGGCATAATACTCAATGTCCGGCCAATAGCCAAGGCGAAATAAAACGATGATGTTGAAACAGATATATTATTAAAATTATGTTCCCAAAATAGAGGTCTTGTGGAGAAATGTGAAAGCCTTTAGTGGCGTTATATTTTATACTCAGTCCATTAGGGTTGGGTCCCTACCATTATAATGGTGTTAAAGAAAATTACATCCGAGTTGCCACACGCGAATTGACCAGCCACGCGAGCTTTCCGATATAAATACCTTCTTACGTTTACTAGCTGCTTATAAAATGTTTCAAATCTGCATAATAACTAAATAACCTTAGTATAACCATAATCCAGTCCGCAGGTATTTTTGCTCTGCAAAAGGTGGAGTAGAAAAGGTTTAAGCATCCTATTGCTTGGGTATGGCTGCCTAATTAGAATCCAAGTTTTCGACCTCGGGGGGCGCATGCGCGAGCCGCCATCTTGAATTAAAGGTGTCGAAATTCGTTTTTTTCTAAATAACGTCTAAACAGTTAACTGTATGACTAAAGTGTCTATGAAAAGCATAAAGAAGACAAAATTACTTACATTTCCTTCATACATATTTATTCTGTAAGTCTTATAGGTAAAAGTTTACAAGCGATGGAAAAACAACGAAATTTGTTGATCATCGATACAGCGATTTCTTTGGCTGCAACATTAAAAAATGTTTATATCGTTGGTGAAGACGTAGATCTTCTGGTTTTGATGACAGCACTATCACCACCCCAAAGCAACATCTACCTGCTAAAACCCGGTAGAGGCAAAACATCTGAAAGACTATACTCCACTAATAGTTTTAAATACAAGGAAGCTATTAACAACATTCTTTTTCTACACGCGTTTAGTGGCTGCGATACCACATCAGCCCTCTTCAATCAAGGGAAAATGAAATTTTGTTCCCTTGTTGAAAAAAACACTCGAATTAATGATATCATTGACATCTACGAAGATAGTCTTTCAGCTGTTTTGCCTCTACCGGGTTTTAGCAGGTAGATGTTGCTTTGGGGTGGCGATAGTGCTGTCATCAAAACCAGAAGATCTACGTCTTCACCAACGATATATAAACATTTTTAAATGTTGCAGCCAAAGAAATCGCTATATCGACGATCAACAAATTTCGTTTTTTTTCCATCGCTTGTAAACTTTTACCTATAAGACTTACAGAATAAATATGTATGAAGAAAATGTAAGTAATTTTGTCTTCTTTATGCTTTTCATAGACACTTTAGTCATACAGTTAACTGTTTAGACGTTATTTAGAAAAAAACTAATTTCGGCACCTTTCAAGATGGTGGCTCGCGCATGCGCCCCCCGAGGTCGAAAACTTGGATTTCTATTAAACTGCCATACGTAAGCAATATAACGCCAAAACATTTTCTACTCCACCTTTTGCAGACCAGAGGCTTTTATATGTCCCCACAGACTGTACTACCAGGTCAGGATTTAAGCTTGATTCTGTTGTACTAAGAAATATTTACATTGGCATAAACATCAAATAAATCTATCAGCCCTAGAACTTTACAAAATTAAAAACAAGACACTACCATTAAATAAAGTTTCCACGTACTGTGATTAAAGAAAATTACGCCAGTCGCAGCATTACACCTGCAGTGATATAACCAAAGCCTGTTCTGTGAAAGGATGTCACTTTGTAATCAAGCTTCTAAATTAAGCACTACATTAACTACCGCGCTAAACAACCATTTAAAATGTGTTGCAAATCCAGTCCAACGGCAATCTGGAACGTGTTAAATTTATTGTAACCGCTCCTTTTGACGAGAAATGAGTAGACAAATACAATCCGCGATAGCTCGAAGCAAACACACTTGCAAAGCTGCAACCGAGCGAGTTTTCAGCCGCAATTAAATCCGTTCCCTGTGCAGCGAACTCTTTCATTACCCACCATTTCACGATTAGCGCGGCGGGGCTTAGTCGTATAAACGTCACGGCGGATATATGAATAGTCTCCGTTCGGAGGCGCAATATCTGCCCCTCTAGGCTGAGTCCCAATTGTTTAATCGGCGAAGTTCCCCGATACAGGGCCGGCGGCGCGGAAAGTTCAGCTCATAGGGCAGGCTCGTTTCGTTTAATGTGCCGCGCCTCCTGAGTGCACTCTGTTCGCTGCTGCTCGCAATTATGGCGCACGCGACGGTTAACGTGCAGATGTGAGAATTGGACCCCGTGTTTAGTTCCTTATTTTATGGAGGCCGTACGACTCCGATTGTGTTTTCGTTCCTACAAAATGTTTTCTATACAAACGGGAGAGTAAAGTGACAAAGACCCAATAAGTATAACGTACAAGTAACAGTAATGATCTTGCTTGTTACTGGTATACGATTTTGATGTATAGTATTTTTCATTAACGTCAAAATTTTGTTTGTCCGCGACTATCTCGCCATTTGCTGAATTATATTTAATAACGTCCGGTTTTCATAAAAAAATACATTTAGGAATAGATTCTGGAATTGACCGACATGCTTTGTTCTCAGAGTGAATAATATATCTGAACTCGGACAGCTGTCCCTTGACCGGAACATACAAGTACTGCTACTGTTACTACCACTTTTCATTCCGTTCTTGGACACATTCCAGCCGATAGCTGATAGATTAACGCTTGTTTTCAAACAAAACACATTAATCTTTGAAACAGCCAGGGAAAGCTTTGAATTACTAGTCGTAAACTTTTTGGCAGTCGACAAATCCGAATCCTTATTTTAGCCACTACGCAAATTCATTTTCTCTGTTCCAAATTATTCAAGTGAACAAGCACGCCCTCAATTCTCGATTTTAATATTGGGGATCAGGTCTAAGATAATATTTTGAAGGCTATGAATGATTAAGGTATTTAAAACAGACCTAAAAGCATAATAATAAGACTTTGAATATAAATGGAAATGTAAAGTGAGTTTCCATTATTGAAGTTTAAAAGCTTTTAATTACTGAGTGAGAGGAACAAATAAGACGGAAAGTCTTAGCAATTCTACGAAGCGAGTATCGCAACCGCATACCGACTCATACGGCGATGCAGTAACAATTGCATCGGTGGGTGCAATCGCATCAATTGAATAGATGCAAAAGTAATGCATAATGCATGTTTGTACCGATAGCGACGGTTATTGCGGCCATTCACAATTATGGCTTATTCGATTGGAGGTCAGGTGGCTTCAATCAAACGCAATGCACGGCTGGTAAGTCGTCAAGCGCAAAATTTCTTTAGTATCGACAATCTGGTAATAGATAGATATTTGGGATAATTGGCAATCACAAACGAGACATTTGACAAACAAGTAACAGTATTTTTACGGATCATTGGCGATCGTAGCCGAAACAAGACATTGGGAAATCGGAATACGCATATCACAACCACCCTCTATTTCCGGTGTATGTATAAGCAATGATATAAATAATAAATAAATAAATAAATAATCTAATAATCTAATAAATAAATAAAAAAAAAAAAAAAAAAAAACTAAATAAATAATGTTGCCAACTACGTATACACAGGACACTAGGGCTGAGAGCCACCCGCTCCCCCGCAAGTCCGATGATGACGAGACTACTCCAAGCCATCATCGTGGGTCTGTTAAGCGCACTCATTATACATCTTCACTTTTAGAGCATGGCGAGGCGGATATCCGGCTATTCGAAATGACTATCCGTGATAATTAAGGAGCGTAATAACAAATTAATAACAAACTGAAGTTTACCCGCATAGTGCAGTATCCTGCACCCTGCGTCTCGACAAAGGCCCGTCCGCGCCCGCGGCGTGCAATCGACACAGCCGAGCTAGAGGGGTCCAAACTTCCCTGAGACGCCGGGACTTTAGACAACATATTTCACCCGCAAGACGTGTGCCAACCACGTGAATAATTCATCCATTAAACGCTGTTCCCGAATGTTTATGCAATCTGGTTATTCCCACAACAGAAGATGTACCTAATATTCTTGTTACTTTGCGATGCAACGTCCTGTTGAAGCAATTGCAATGGA
This sequence comes from Maruca vitrata, assembly GCA_039566165.1. Taxonomy (NCBI): domain Eukaryota; kingdom Metazoa; phylum Arthropoda; class Insecta; order Lepidoptera; family Crambidae; genus Maruca; species Maruca vitrata. Next base: position 11,218,265 of record CM076927.1, on the reverse strand, counting down.
AATTGGTGGATTTAACATGCTGATGTAATTAAGATCTTAACACTGTATTGGACTAACGTCTGAATACGGGGAAGATATTTAAATAATTGAGTTTAAGAAATTACTTATAATAACCTTCGTCTCAATAAAGAAAAGACAATGTACCTATATATTTAGTACATATTTTAACATCTGAAATATTGAATAAAGAGCCAAGTATTCGACCAAAAACGAACTGAAATCTCTTTAAGAATTTGACATTACCTTTATGACATGCCATTCCACTTATGCGTCGGCATCATCTCACTCAGCAATAGATCTCCCAGCCAAAGGCAACGTTACAAAATTACAGCGCACGAGAACCATTAGTCGCTCATCGCAAGTTCTAAAGTCAAAGTTCGCCGCTAGCAACATTATCTGATTGTTCAGACAACGCATGGCTACACCACTAGTGCTGCAGCGCGGCCGTCGCGCGCGCTTCCGTCGCAGACATCACGCGGCGAAGACGACACAGCGACGCGCGGAGCTTATCGCTATCAAACGGATGGCAACTTATAGAAAGCACTCGTTAGGGGGAACACTCGCTGTTGGCAATTGACAGTATCGTTCAGCTTATCGTGCGAACGTAACAGGCGTGTTCATACAATTGGCAGAACTATGCAGGTTGTTTAAGAAATGTCAGCGCATGTTTTCTAGGAAACGTTTGGCTAGATTGAATCTATACTAATATTATAAAGCTGAAGAGTTTGTTTGTTTGTTTGATTGTTTGTTTGTTTGTTTGTTTGTTTGAACGCGCTAATCTCAGGAACTACTGGTTCGATTTGATAAAATCTTTTTGCGTTGTATAGAGCATTTATCGAGGAAGGCTTTAGGCTATATAACATCACACTGCGACCAATAGGAGCAAAGATACAATGGAAAATGTGTAAAAAACGGGGGAAACGCGAACGAAGTCGCTGGCACAGCTAGTCAATTATAACTTAAAAAGTCAAGTATAATCGTGATTGAATTGTAACGGTTAATAAATTAAAGTTTAAAGAACGAACATTATTAAAGTTTGAACACGTGCGGGTAAAGAAAATTATTTATACGCGTCTCCTACGTGCTTCAAAATGCAATATGCAAGACTGCATTCGTTACAACCGCATACGTGCGAGCGAGATTAGTGACGCAAAATCTGATATTTGAGCTGACGGCAGCCTAGGATTGAGTAACGACAACTTTACTATTCGACTTTATTGTTTCCTTTACGATTTTACATAGAATTTCGGCGGGAGGTATACGTCGCAACGCGCAACTGTCGAAGCGAAATGGTCTACTATGGAGGGGAAGAGTTTCCTTATACGTTCCCCCTTAAAGTCGTGAATGTAAACAAGTTTGAGGTGTTCGCTGATTGTTACGTGAGTACCGTAGCGCTAACCGCGCGGCTCGTAACGAGTGCTGCTCTGCACACGTGCAAACTCATACATTCTTAATTACGACAACGGAATTACATGAGTCTCTACATAACCATCAACACGTGCTGAGTATTCCTTATTCCGTTCATATCGATTCTTCGATGCTCTGGCTGTTGGAGCTGTATCATTTACAAGTTTCTTTTCCAGATCATCTCCTTTTAGTTTTCATTCTCAGAAACATCGAACATAGCACGTTTCACAGCTCACTGGACAGAGAAGTGCTTGAGCGGAGACGACTAATTGGAAACGCAACGAGAGACAACTTGGTTGGAAAGATAGAAAAAACCAACGACTATAAATCTAAAATAGATGATCATGTATTATTATAGAACTGGGTAGAAAAGTATGATTTAAGGAAAATTTGAATTTGGGACATTTTTGTCAATGAGAGTTTGGTCGATAGTTATTTTTAGGGCTCCGTTCATTAGAGGAAAACAAGTTATTATTAGATGTTATTATGTGTAAAAGCAAAACAAATATCCTTTCAACTTAATTTATCCAAAAAGACACACTAATAAAAGCATAAAGCAAACAAGATCTCTTAGCTTGCACTAAACATCTCCACACTAGTCGCATACAGTATCGAGTTATAGTTGCATAGTACCCGTCTTCAGTGGAATATAGTTTCCTACACGGGATGTCAGGGGCAGGCTTCCGTCGTAGCCGTATTGACATTATGTCAATATAAACAACCCTTGCCTCTGTAATGAGGTTCAAGTAGCAACGAATGCCAATCTAGTCAATATTAGAGCAGTGAACCTTTGAGAGCTCGCACACATTCTTAGTTTACATAACATATTTTAGATTTTGCGCTAACTTAAATCATATTTTTATTGCATTTCAAATTATATAGCCTTACAAAATATGCATTGTTAAAGATCATCAATTTAGTTAGTGGAAATGTAGAAATAGTGCATCATAGTATAATCGACCTTGTACAATTCCACCTGTTTAATTACGTCAGATGCTGCACTAAATAATAACGATTTCCAGTAACATATTTCCTAATGGAACGCTAATAAAATGTTACATTTTTCTGCTTTCATATGAACAAAATACTGCGGTGAAATAATTGCTGCTAATATTGGTTCAAGTGTGGTATATAAGCGCTGTAAATCTCAACGAAACGAATTTAATACAAGTAACAGGACCGTGAACAAGATAATGGGGCGTGCATGATTCGATGCAATTATGATAAGATTGTATTACAATGTACAGCTGGCCGTATGGGCCATGTTATGAGTTCCATCGATTGTTTTAAATCGTGTCATAATTCCCACGGCTCACTTCACATCTAATAGATGTAAACACGATTGTGTACGCTCACTCGGCCACCCCGCATTAACGGTGCACCCATTGCCTTCGTCCCATTCACCGCGCTAGCGACGCGGAAAAACATTCTAACTTCTTCCTTAAAATGGAACAACGTACCTGAAACAAGAGATGTGAATATTAAGAAGGTACCATGCAAACAGCATACAACCATGTTAATCATTAAAATACACAAAACCCCTTTTAAACATTTACCCTTCCGTGACGTAAAAGTTTGAAGTGGGAAACTCGGAACGATGCAACGTTATAAAGCGTGCTTTCGTATAAATGAATTAATTTACCGACTCAACATGTAAAGTACTTTAACTTATTTGATGTCAGATTAAAAAAAAATTTAAACCAATACGAGAGGGTCAGCCATATTTATTTTACGCTTAGTTATACGCATTAAAAAGACATTTGATGCGTAAGTATAATTTTTCGTTTAACATTACGCAGAATCGGAACGTACTTGCGCGCCTTTTACGCGAACAAAATTGATTGCCTCTTCCGTTTATTATTCCACACTGATTTCTTTTACACGACGAGTAAAAATAATGCCAGTTACAGAATTAACGAAATCAAATCACGTACAAGAGATTTTTAGTATGCAACCCTTATCGGGAAAGCGCGTCGATCTGCACCCCTCCTTCCAGTCTAGAAACTTTGGATTTCTGTACAAATGTTGAAATTTAATTTAACGTGACCTATTTTTGTTATTCGATGAGTATACTTTCATAACTTTTTTATTCGCTTACAAAACGATTGTTATTCTCTACCCAAATGCACGTTTGGGCTTGGCTGGCTTTTGTTGACAAAAAAAAATTGTACTTAACATTCAGTAAATCGTAGAAAAACAAATTAAATATTCTTAACAACACTCGTAATGTTATCTATCAACTGTCTAATAGCGAGAAATTCTAATTAACTAGCTGTTAATGGCAATAAAAGCGTTTATCGACACAGTCGGTCCACTATAAACGGGGCGTATGACGGGTCAATCTGATAAGGCGTAGTAATAATAGGCTTATCACAGTTCGATTGCGGCTCGCACCGCATAAAGTTAGGATATTAAAATTCGTACTGTATTCCAGTGGGAAGTCAATCATAAAGATAAAGCAACATCGCAATAACCGCAGCGAACGGCCGGCGGCGACCCCTGCCGGCCATACGCGGGCCTGCGCGCGATTCACACATTTTATCACCTCGTAAACCGGCCGTGGGGGTACGTACATAGCCCGTTAATTGCCGTATTTTCAGGCTAAACGGGGGAATTAATTTGATATTCATCCGCTCACATATCGGATGACGTCAATCTGACCGTCGTGTTATACCCGTGCAACCGCAACTTTGAAACACATCGGACTTAACTTCACCATCCAAGGAGGTTTTGACAAAAAAAAACAGAAGTAGCCTTGGAATAATGCTTTCATTTAATGCACGCCTTACAGATGGAGGAAAATTGGAATTCCCGGATAGAGTCGAGTTCCTGGAACCAATTTGAAGACAGCCTTTTTTCATTGTACTTATTCATCTGATTCCGTTATAAAAACAATCTATTCATCCAATATTAAACCCAATATGGGTTTCGAGATTATATCATCTAGCGAATATTCACCTGCCAGCTAATAATCAGCTTTTTTTTATTTAACTTCAATGTGAATGTATCGATCGATTCTGATTGTGAACTACAGACCACAAATATTGCGGTGCGACAGTAAAGCAACCGCGTCGTCATTTCGAATATATAATGATGTGGCCGATCGATAGGATTATATTTATTTAAACACTTAAATTATCCATAAATAAAATATTTACTACATACATATATTTCAATCCATAACGACAGATCAGTACGAAATGGAACTTGTTTTTTAGAACGTATCAATATGACAATGGCTTTGTTAATTAAAACTCCTGAATCAAAACCCGTTAGCCATACCTTTTCTATAATGTACAAATATTATCGAAAAAGATTTTGTGTGTGATACACTTTCGTTTATCCATAATTGTAAACAATTCCTAGGAAAGTATATTTCCCAGATGCGTGATGTATGATAAAATGGCAATTGTTATATTTCAATCTACACAACAAAATTAGTATTGGTAAGCCGTGAAGGAAATCCCAAGAAAATTTTAATAATGCAACATAAGATAAGTTCATTAGCGGGGGAACAAATTATACACGTCTAACTAACTTACAGTCCTAACATTATTCGGAGTGTTTATGTAACTAAATACATCTTACATACATCAAATTTCGCAACGTCTCGTAATTAATGATACTGTCGCCCTGAGTGGCACTTATCCTCCCAAAATGTGTTACTATTATGTTAAAACAACTATTAACACTGCCTTAGGTTACAGATAATGGTAGAGAAACGTATCATATGTCGGTGAATGTTATAAAGAACATTGATGTAAAATATTGTGACGAACAAGTAAAGAAGTTATACTGAAAATGTATTCAGATATACCTGTAGGTATGTTATGTTCAGACACGTTTTTTTTAAATCTCCGGGTGGAGTTTTACTATTTACATTTACTTACTTACTAATTTTACGGATTAAACTCGCGTGTATTGTTAATCTAAACATATTATTTACGTATAAGTAAAATTTAAGTTAAAAGTTGAAAATAAGTGTATTTTTCACTTATTTTCAATTAGTTCGAACACAATATCGGATATGTTCAGAATGTGTAATTTTTACACTTGAATATAAAATTGTGTCATAACTATCTGAAACTCAATGATACATACCTAATCAAATACTAGTTTAGATTTCAGTAGATATCAAATAGGGATTATGTCAATAGTTACATTCCACTGTCGTACATGACGGCGTTTACTTAATCCAATATTCATGTCAAGACGGAAACCGACAATGTACTATTATCGTGTATATCTATAACCGCAAACGCGTACATCTCTGATCCGGGCTCAGGGTCCTATTCTGGAGAGGCACTTACTTAAGCCATGTCGTAATGAGTGAGAGAAACGTTCGCTCGACAAGTTCCTTTGTCTCCGGGTTTCTTAACAAGGTGAGGGACACGGTGAAATGTCATCCGCGGATATAAATGCCAGCGGGGCCTTACACGACGGAATAGTTGGTAATGCCACCCCATTGAACTATAGTCCGGGCTTCTGACAATGCAGGAGCATGTCGTTAACATCAGGTTAAGCGTTGAAAGCCTCGTTTCCCGTAGAATTAAGTTGTCTGCTTATTCAAAATGTATCTATTATCTGAAAATGTTTTAAAATATATGGTACAAATTACCTTAGCGTGTGTGTCAAATATATGTACAAATATCTACGTTAAAATTATGGCTACGCTGTAGAATATGTGATTAATTATTTCAATGAATAGACCTTAACTTCACGAAATATCTCTTATTCGTTGTCCAAGTGTGAACGAACATAGACCCTTATTTATTCAGTCCATACGCTGGAGAGCCATAGTACCATCGTCAGAATAGTAGGGATAAAGAACGTCAAAACATCATCCGTCTCCCGACAATATGCCGCAATATAAGTGAAAGACACTAAGCTCGTCGAAACTGCCGCATCCTATCCACTTTATAGGTCATTTCATTCATTCCATTCACTTATTTCCGCCGAAGGGATCTTCCGTTACGACCGAGTGGGTTTCGCAAATAAACCTAATTCTACCCGAACAATAAGATGTTTCTTTTCAATTTAACAAATTAAACGAGCCGCTTAGTAGACTCGAATAATACTTGGACGGTGTGACAATAACTCCGAACGATGCTGAAATCGTTAATCGTCTGTTTTGAAACTTTCATAATTTCGCGAGTTCTCGAAAATACCTTAATGCAATAAATAGTATGACTCGAATTCTCTGGATATAATTTTCAACTTTAACGAATTGTTGGACAGTACTGTGACAGGCTTTTAATCACTTCACAAAGGGACGGGCGTGATTCTTGACAACTTTAGAATAGAATGCAAAATCTACGGTCTATAATAAAGTTATAAAAATTAATAGCTTTGAAGGATTGCTTCTTATTAGGCACTCATTCGCACGCGGGGTACGTATTTAGTATCCAAATTGTGAAAGGTTATCATTAAAATGTTCGAACAATTAATTCATTGGTATAATTTATTTAAAATACCCCGAGGAGTATTTAAACAGGATCGCTCCGAGCTCGGAGTAGGGCATTTGTCGGCGAAGCGAGATGTGTTGTTTAAATATAATCCTATTTAAGCCTTAAAAACGACTTTATACAACAATTTAGTTTTAAATGTACTAAGGTACATAGTTACTCATCCAGTACTTTCAGTGGATTTGTTTATGTCCTAGTCTCTTTGATCATGTAGCGTAAAGAGATTGCTGTGATATCAATTGACGATCGATCGAAAACATGTGGGTAGAGGCATGTATGCTTAAATTTGGTACCTATTTATTATATAATGTATATAGTATTATAATTAAATTTAACGCCTTGCTAAATATTTTCTACATGATTACAATATCGCATGTTCTTATTCAACGATAAAAAATATAATAATAGACCACATCAATGAATTATCTCAAGGTGAAAGTAAATAAGAATCCTGTTTATTTACATAAATGTTAATTTCAAACTATTATTTCTGCATTCAAGTTAATTGTGTACTATAATATTTTATGATTTCCTATCCATAAGGAAGACATTTACAGCGTATCTTTAAATTTAGCCTCGCATTACGTCTCCGAGAAAACGCTCGTGTTTTATGGGGAATAGTGAACTTCAGCGAACGTATTAAATGTTACATTTGAATAAATATACGAGCCAGTCGTATTCCGTCGTAACGACGTTTTTAAAGTCGCCTTAACCCGCGGTTGGCAGGTCAGCCCTGGTGGCGTCGGAATGGCCTATAAGACCCTACTGCTGCCCTCCCAAAACAACTACTCGCAGTCAGCGGAACTGATAAAAGTGCTCGTAAAAGAACCCATTCTCATTGGGAGCACCAGACGTGACCACAATTTATACGGCTGTCGTTGCTTAATCGGTGTAGCCATTACTTTGCATTCGATCGATCACAAAACATTCTTTCGCGTTCACAATCCAATAGAGGTACAGCTTTGTAAAATTCATTGCAACTGTTATAATAATAGGCTTGTAAAATCCACTTTTATTGCTATGCAATTATCTTTTGGAAGTATCTTTAGTTATCTAGTAGATATTTCGTTAGTAAATTGGATTGACCACCATCTACTTTGGAATTGATTCGATATTTTATTACAAATATGTAACAATGTAATTTTAAGGGAATTTTTAAATATGCTAGCGAGGCCATCGTTAAAAACCACCTGTAATTGGTTAATCGACGTGAAATGTTATCCATCATCGACGTTTTAGCGCCGCGAAGAGTCGCGAAAAGCGTTTAACGAGCGTGTTACATTACACGGTTAAGTGTAACATCCAATTACACGGCGTAATTCAAGCACAATTTGCGCTTCATTATCATTATCCCGCGACCCGCGCGACGACAGCGTTACATTAACCCAATCAATAACTCCGATATGTTTTATAATGATGGAAATTGAGCTTTCCATGTTCACGCTTCGCATTAATTATTGAGTCAAAATACATTACCAGCATTATATAAACTCACATTCGTGGAACAAATCGATCTACATTGTCTATAATTTCAATTAAGTTTAAGTTATGAATTACTAAGTAATTCAGGGCCGGATTAGTTTCAATCCTTATCTAGATTCCAAATTGTTAAGTGGATCGAACCTCATCCGTACAGTATATCCTGTAGTATCTACTGAGAGTTTTAGTTTTAATAAACAATACCATTCAAAAGTTAAGTCATCAAGCCTTGAATAATTAAAACATGTGTTCGTTACAGTTTCCGATAAATCGTACATCAGCACATATTTTTGTTTACAATGTAAACGAGCATATATACCTATTTTACATACTTTTAGTTTTCAACTTGCAGTTTCCGCGTCGTGCACAGTTTACCAACATGTTTATTATTCTCGCTCGGTGCGGACTCACGTGAGACCAAATTGCGCGGCCTTCAATGGCAATAAACTCTAAACTTTTCCCAGCAATCTCTCTCGTTACATCACTACTGGACATCAACTTTTTTATTCACCTCTGTCAGCACTTAACGACATAATACATTCCAACTAACGATGTAGTAAAACAGGAAAGTGTCGTTGTAATTTGTATGCCGGGGATCAGGGCTTCGGCATCGTAAAGCGAAGACTCTCACTGCATTGTAAACGGCACGTACATCCAGGTAGATATTGTTTTATTGGACGAGTCTCGGTTAGCCTGGCCGGGCCAGCCATTGTAGAATGTCTACTCTATAGATTAATTAACGTCTGATGGATTGTCTGCTACCTTGTACCATGGGAACGGGCTATTTTGAAATATCAATTGCAGTTGGTTGTGGCCGATTGATTTCCAGTGCTCGATACGGAAATTGAATGGCAAGATAGTAGTAGACAGAAGATGAAACATAACTTGTTACACTGTATTTCAAAAACATTTACTTTTGGTAAATAAAGGTTTACTTCTAAGACTATACTTATTATTATTCTTCTATAAATATGCTTATATTTTAATTTGATTATCATAATATAATAGACATAAAAGAAAAATCTACAGTAGGAATGGAAATTATTCGTCAGAACTACTTCTTCATTTGTTTGCTTAATTAAGCAATAATAGTATAAACGTATAAATTGAACGACGAAACAACAGCAGGAAACACGAACAAAATGAGAGTAGCAAAAGAAACTGACAAGTTTTCAGAAATACCTTTCGAATGCGTTAATGAACGGCGCGGGAGACAGGTCGACAAACAGTGCCTTCGCCCGTTTCCGACGTACAGAACTACCAGTTATCGGAGCGAAAAATACAAGTTTTAAAACGTCGCTGCAAGAACAAACTTCAGAATTAACGTAACCGTTGCCAAGCCCGAGCGCGAGCACAAAAGAGAAATGTTCAAAGAAAGGTCAGCGAAGCGATAATTGACGAATCAGACAGAGACATTACTAGACAAAAGTACGTAGGGGGAACAATGGCGCTTCGGGCGGGCGACTTGACATGTCGGTTCGAATGCAATTTTAAAGTAAGGCACGTAAAGGTCGGAGCACACGGTTACGTAAGAAGTTGTGAACGAGCCACCGCGTCCGCGCGAGTTCCTGACCACGGGAAACAGTACGGCCGTCGTGACAGCGGACGTGACCGGCCTTACCAACTCGCTGCCGACGCAAATTTCACTGACCGAGTCGGTTTAATCAAGTTTCGAGTCTGCACTTTATACCGTACACACGAGTCAACACGAAACAAGAGTTGTGTCAAGGAAATCTCCGGTGCAGGTATGCGTTTGTTTTATAGAGACGCGACAGCCGAGGTGCTTAATCCGGGATCATGCTCGAGGGAACCTTACAAAGACACAGGGGAAAAAGATAATCCTTATTTTTCCTAGCGCTTTGAATGAGACGCTCACCATGTAAGGCGGGGATCTTGGTAAGCGTTCTGAGCAATCTACTAAAATTAAGAGGGGAAAATGTGATCATAGTACGTTCTTAAACTACATATAAAACGACAAAGACTTAACGAAATTCAATATCATTATAACCAGTTGATGCTTAAGGTATTGACGTATAAAATTATACAAAAATAATTAAATCTAATTGTGTGCTAGGCATGATCAAAATATAAAAAGCATTTTTTTTTCTTAATTACCAGGCAATTCTAAAAAACGCTCCTTCCATTAAATGGACCAAGTCTCACCATAGTACAATGATAAAGCAATTTGAACGTTGAAAAACCGACAGCGCGGTGTAGAAAATATGCATGCATATTTTATTTCAAACAGACGGCTTGCAATTTACGGATTGAAGCAACCATGAAATGCAAAGGTAAAGAGTCATATTACTGGCGCCGGTGCAAGTCCGGACTGGGTTATTACCGTGCGATTTACAGCCGTCAAGTTAAACAAAGAGGCCGCCTATTGGGGGGAGGCCGAGGAGTCGTAGTCTCGAAGACAGGGGAGTCGGGATACGTGGAAACTCACGGGTAAACACCGATGGCTCCCCGAAAGCAACTGCACTGTTTATTTGAAACGTCCCTTGTTAAAACAAAAGTTAGTTTTCTTAAGACGCTTCCTGTTGCCACTGCGCTTTTTACGTTAACTTTAATCAACGAGAATGGGTTGGTTACTTTTAGTGTGATACAGTTTTAAAAATTTTGGCCTGGCTTGACGTCGTAGTGGATGACATGCGAGCCAACAAACTCTCCGTAAAGGATGCCGAAGACCGTGCGAAGTGGAGAGATAGAAGTAGGAAAGCGGACCCCGGGCTCCGCAAGGATGCAACCAGGAAAACACGGAGATGATGATGATGAAAGTTTTAAAAAAAAATCTACCCTCATTTGAGCATTTTATATACATATGTTATTTGTTTGTTTATCTTAAAAAGTTTCTTGCTATTGTAAACCATAAAACAATGCAAATGATTTGTACAATTGCCATCTATTATGTTAATGAATACGGCTAAAAAGGTTATCAATTTTCAATAGGTAAGGTGTAGATCATGGTCACTTCCTACAATGAAGCAGAAAATTCTCTGCTTGCTCCACTTCGTAAGACGTGACAACATATTTAAAGAATTACAAATACAACCAATCACGTAGACATGTTTGTTTATGGTCGCAAAACCTAATGCTTAGCCTATATAACTTAAACATTCGTTTACCTTCACACGATGCTCTAGTTTAAAGTAACTTTACCAAGTTAAGGTGCTTTCAAATCGCTCCACTACGAACGACGTGTGCTAATTAAACAACTTTTAGAACGAATCGATCGAACGTGAAAAGTTGCTAATTCGTATTGACGTTGTTGAGTATCTTAGTACAATCAACCGTTAATGCAATCAGATTGAACTTGTTAGATGAATCAAAGCAGTGAAAGAACTCTAGGTCCATTGAAATAGCATTGAGAGCGCTCTACAGCCAAAAAACTAGATTACCAATCAAGATTTTTTGCCCTGTCTTTCGACTGACAACAAACACCAAAGGCCAATATGTAGGCACGTCTGTGCACAGTGTGCAGCATTAAGATATTTTTTTACGTAGCGACTCATAAATATGTAAGCGCGTGGCCTCGCGCTCTCCCGCCGCCGCTGCGCTCCTCACCGCTGTTTTTCTCATACAATTTACAACTGTTAAACTGGCAAACAAAACGCCGGGAGCTTATTTACACGGCGCCGCCAAAAGGAAGTCCGAACGAACGGACGGCCGCCGCTAAAGGAAACAAACATAAATCACTGAATTTACGACAAACATCTAAAACGTATTGTTATTTAAAAGAAAAACAGATTTGCGCAACTCCCGCTGCCACTCCCCAACGTAATTACCAATTTAGAAAATTAACTTTGCAAAACAAATAATTCCTCGAACCGTAAACTCTTGGAACAACAGCGCGATCTTACAATCACAAACAATAACGACTGTTGTCTTTTGCTCATGTTAGGCAAATAAATTTCTCACCGAAGCGCAAAAACCGCCCGCAAGCCGGAATCTAAGGAGATTCCTATGTAATGTTGACCGAGCAACTTAGGAGTTGTGTAATCCGACAATTTGCCGTTCCTAACTCGCAAACACAACAAAACAAGGCGAACATATTCCCGAGGCTGAAAGGAAGTTCACTCGAAAAGGCAACTAGCTGCGGGGAAACCTTATATTGTTGAATTTATGATATGTTCTACGCTACGTTCTAGTTTCTAAGGTCATTCTCGCTGGTATCTCGGCGATATTTCGTTGAAAATAATAACAGAGCACGGTGCTGTGTTATTTTCAACAGTGGGCCAGAACTAGGCCGCGCTTAGTAACAGTTGTGTAGGGGCGTCCCTCCGTCGTCCGTCTGCCCAAACTAGATCGAGATGTGAAGTGATTCCGATTACAGGGCAATAACTCTTGACTCGTTCGCTATTTAGTCGGCGGGTGGCACTGTGGCAGCGAGGGCTGAATGTCCCCAGATAAGTGTTTATGGGCCAATTAGCGGGAAACGAAACGGGGTCTATCGACTCGACGTAAACCTGATAATGGCCAAGATACAATCACCCGGCGATAGTATATATACTAGCGAGAGATCAGAATGAACGACATCTATCATAATCATAAACAACGTAGTACATGACATAATTTATCGCCGTGGCCTGGTTATATTTATTGGACGCAACGATAATGTTCCGATATTACTAGTATTATATTACGTCCACATTTCTGCGTCAATACAATCATAATTTATCCATACGTTCGTGACAAACGACCCAATTTGTCTCGTGGTTAGCAACTCCGAGATTCTAGCCCATATTTTTTGGTAAAATTAACGTTCCATTGACTCGATAGAATTAAGAATAAATAAGCCTTAACGTACGACATACAATCTAATTTCATTTCATGCAGTAGTAATAGTACGAGTACAGTTAATAAATTTGGTTAAGTCGCTTGATATTTTTATTTTAATCGTTCTGATAGACTAAACACACACAATAACTTTGAAACGTAAACATGATATTAGACAACGAATTCTTTCAAGAATTCTCGAATGCAATAAATAGTTTTAATCGGCGAATGCATCTAGCGACTGCGTCTCGATATTTCTGCTAATAAAAACACAGTACAATGCCAACGTTCAAAAGTACGTCGTGCTCATAGCAAATACGTTTCGCAATTTTCGTCTGTTGCAAAACAAAAGAGTGTCTACCCTTTCATCGGGATTAACGCTTCGCCGAAGCCCGCCGACCTACGACAATGTCGCATCTAGTAACCTAATACAATTAATAGGACGCAATCAAACGTAATCAAATATTAAAATGTAATTGTGCAAATGTCGCTGTTAGATCGCGTGGCGTCCTCGGACTGTGATTGCTGCTCGCTAACTAGGTAACTTACTTAGGTTACTTTATAAAATCCGTTTACCGTATTCCAGCGCACTTGCTGACTCAATTACTGGCCGGTTATGTAAAGGACTCACTCAGTTACACTAATTAGAAGAAATTTGAGGATAATTAAGTGCTAATTAGACTTTCATTAGACCGATTGCCCATTATTTACAAGCTACTTAGTTAATCATACGATCAACTTATAAATTTGGAGTTAAATATAGCAATATGAGTGTCGCACACCGATACAATATAAGTATATCTATATTCATTTTGTGAAAGGAAGAAAAGGTATTTAAAAAACTATCTGAAGTGTAATATTTTCTACACTCAAACTTTAATCTAAGATCTTACGTGAAAAAAACGTGTCATGCACGAAGTCTTTAAACATGTGTATACCCATTAGTTAATTGCATTACACTTACTCAAATCTACGCAATGACGTAACACAGCAAACACGTAATTGTTAAAAGAGTGTTGGATAACAATCAAAGCGAACAATTAACGAGTCGGTGTTATCATCACATTCCGTCAAAACACATTTCACTAAAATTACGAAACTATTGAGCTAGTAGGCTCTTGAGAACGGCGACGAAGCAAATTGAAGGAGTAAATAACTTGTCGTATCGACTTGTACAAAAGAACCGAATTCAATGGAAATACAATTCTACGTACTCCGCCTTAATTGTTTTACTTATGAAACAACGCTGTTCGAATAAACTACATATCGCGTGACCGCTAGTTCAGCCTAAGACGTTTCCTCGGGTAACGTTAAAATCAAACTCGAATAAACAAGAAGGTACCGTCTCATCTTCCGTAATAGTCGAGCTCTCCGAGCCTGTATAAAATACAACAATCCTTTGTGAAAGAAGAACTTGTTACTTATTTACAAATAACTACGGGCAAGTTTCTTGTTGCGCGAAGTGCTTTTCATTTTGTTCACGAGGCAAAGTTTTTCCAGATTATTAATAAGGTAATCGCTATTGTTACAAATCTGCAAACGTGCAGTCTACAACGTAGACTAATAACTATAATCCACGCTGTTTTACATTTTAGATGAAGTAATCGCTTATGTTTGGCGTAAAAACTGCATAAAAATTCAGTAGCGTCGGGGCATGTAAGGTTTATTATCATTGTGATCTCACAGGAAGGTCGCATTTTGTATGCACGAGGTCCGTGACGCGAGTCTAAATTGTGCCATTAGCATGGATTACCCAGTTCCGTGAGATAATTTTAGGGTAAAAATAGACCCGGGCAAAATAACGAAGCAAGAATTCTGTACAGAGTAGACAGGATTAATTATATTAATAATTTAGGTGGAATTCATGTAGTTAGTGGAGCAATCGAGCAATTATTTTAAAAAGCTGAAATTGCTTAACTGGTCCGTTACGAATTTAAGTGTTAGTTGACTCTTACGAGTCGGTTATTGCGAGCATTAAAGGCAAGCCGTTCGCAAGACCGTGCACATAAGGTGAACTACAAAAATGGCGGACACACAAATAACTTTTATAGGGCAATTTGCAACGAAGTTGTGTCATCAGAAAACCCCGTAAATCGCTGGGCGAAACGTAAACGAGCGGCGATTACTGCCTTGGAACCGGACGCCTACGAAGACAATAAAACCGAAATATGACAGATGACAATTTATCACCATTAGCTTGTAATTCTTACTTCAACGAAGAATTTATTATCCGCTGAAGAGCGGAGGAGATTTCGCGGAAGAGGATATTAGTCACTGTCAGCGCGCAGGGAAGTACTCGCGAGCGTCTGCACCCATCGCGCAGACCTATGAGATATTGTGCGCATTGTTAAAAATGAAACAAGCCACTTATAACGAACGTACAGAATACAAAATCTTTCAAAGTAGTAAAATTTCACTGAACTGCGCTTCCGGTACGGAAGTTTACTTTCAATCTACTTTTCTATTCTCCAACGAAACACGAAATGTTTTCTTTCAAAGACGAATGATCCCATAAAATATAACAAATTACATGTCAAAACATACCTCGAGTTATCCCAGTGTTCCAGTTGAAGCCTTTGCCAAGTTTTCGAGACAAGACATAAATGGACTGTGTAGAATTATTGTGAAACCGACAATAACTTTGATATCCAATATCCGCCTTTCACACCCCCAGAAACGGGTAATTTTTAAGGTTCTTAAATTTAAGTTTTATGTACTATATATATATATATATGTTTTTAGAATACGTTGCACAATATGCCGTGTGTACTCAACTGTGAGAGCTTCAAAACTGTTCAGATGCTGTTTGTCGCCAAAAACTATTAATTATCAACGGAATCGCTAACTTTTTACACGCATAGGTTTTAATGATTCCCACGTAAACGCGAATGGCGATTAATTAGCTATTAGTGAGGACAGTAGGCGGGTTTTTGTCGGCACTACGCTGTCATTAGTGTCCGAAATAGCGTGGTTGGTAATCTCACACCGCGTAACAAACGCCGCCCGCATAATAGCATAGGATTACCCTGATAAAAGCCACAGTTTTGTAACAAAATGCATACTTTAAATACTTATGAGTTCATCATAGCATGGAGGAGTAATTGCGCTAATAGTTTCTACAGTTGTGTAATCAGGACATAGCTGGCACATCAAAGTACAACTTTATTCGATTCGGGATTATTTGAAAGAGGTTCCTAGATAGATAATAATTTCTGGTCTTAAAGAGGTTTTCCTTAGCTTACATTGAGTTATTAACACCATCTACTTTTATATTCTACGAGAAAATAATGTTTGACTATATCTATAACTCAGACAGAGATATTATTTAAGGAGAAATAAAGCTTGAAAAGTGCATTTTCCTATTCCATCGTTTGTACTAAATTACTAAAAGAAGCAGAAAGCATTTGAAATTATATACGAGCATAACGAAAATCGATGCTAACGTAGATGTTTCTAGGAATTAACAAAACCATTTAGAAGTGCAATCTCGACCATTTCCTAGAACTAAGTGTTGCATTGATTCTGCTTCACATCTAAACTGTTCGAATAGGATTATTCTTTAGCTTATCACAGTAGGCTAAAGTGCACTCAGGAATAATAATTTGAAAAATATAATAAATATAAACCTTGAGGATAATAAATGACCTAAGTATTGTAGCGACAACACAAGGTCGAAACGTTCACTGCCTTCTATACCTCGTATTCTTTTTTATATCCGGCTCAAAACTAAGCACAGATAATTAGCTAAAAAACGTGGCTCAAGATCGCGAAAAAGATATCACAACAAAGGTCGCTATACTGAGATGGAGGCACAATTTACCTGCAAACTTAAACCTATCATTATGACGCCATAACCAATACTGAGATTCTCGTAATTACAGGATGTTATTTATGTAGTCTCTTACGTACTTACTTCTACATACTAAATGCACCAGATAGGTAATTTTAATAATTTTGTGTAAATTATGTGTTCTATTAAGTAAATAAAATAAATAAATAATGATTTCGCTTATTAAATTAAACACATGTGTAACCAATATAAGAAAAACAGTTGACTTAATAAAACTAACACACTCGGACACAGACATTATAATAATGTACGTACATAGGTAACAATTTTGTTCCGGTCAGGAATTGAACCCACGACTAACGAAACAGGGACAATACCTACCAAATGCGCTACAGAACTAGGCTGTATGAAGTAAACAGAGAGGTTTTTATGCGTTCTAAGCAAATAAACACGATTACCGCTACTCAAACTACCCACAAGTTCAAACACGATCCCTCATTACAGGGCGCTAATAAAGGAGGTCACATTTGGGAAGCATGTCGGGGGATCGGCTTCTGAACGGCTTCGGACACCCGCCTCGTCACGATGACGCCGCAGACTCGTTTATCGGCAAAGTTCGGCTATACAAGTGCATTGGCCCGGAAAGTTCACGCTTTTACGTAATGCGTCCCACATAACGCATTTTCGCGAATGTTCATTACGTCCGGGCGGACGTAAAATTGACCCCTCTCCGCAACTATGTCTTCGGCACTCGATAGCCAGAAGTTTTTATTCGACTACTAACACTCCACCGCTGAGTGTGAACTCATTCCCCACCTTACATTGTTAATAGTGTAGCAAAAAAATTGGATTCCTTTGTAAGGAATAGTCAAACGAATCAAACTTTACCGTATTAACGTACGATACCTACATTGTGGGTACTTTAACAAAATTTCGCGCTCTCAGCAAGCGTTACCGAGCGAGCATCATTGATTTTAATACAAAAGTAACGATCGGGAGTGCCATTAGGTAACCAATTGACTATACTGTTTTAACTGTTTAGACCATTTAGGTCATCAAAGTATAATTTATGTTATCGAATAACTATCTACCTAGTTAAATAATTTTTGTGCTTCATTTTTCTTTCATTATGTAAACTAAGATTAAGACACTAGGTTAGACATTTTTAAACTTATTTGCATGCGGTGTATACCTTCAAGTGATTAAACAATCAGCTTGAGTATCCTTGCTTGTATTTATTTTAAGTATTGTTGTATTAGTCGTTGGTGTACCAAATAAATAAATAAAAATAAAATAAATAAAAAATAAATAGTTCGTCCAAAAACTATCTAGCGCAGTCGCAAATACCTATGTAAACAAAGTAGATCATGGTTTATAAAAAATCAAATATTAGACTTTATTTAGGACAGGTCAAAAATCATTACAATAGTAATTCCTTCCTTGTAGACAGTTGTCAAATAACACACAGGTACATACAAAATAATTTACGATAGTGCGTAATGGACTGAATACAATCCCAAATCATTTATTCAGACTCTATTCGCTAACGCTATGTTAAGATACAAGTATAGACGGGTAGTGCTATACCCGGAGAAGTTGCGTTAATCTTTCTAATAGTGTTTATTTAGTCAGAACATAGGTTAATATGTAGGAGCTTAGTGCGTATTTCGAACAAAGAAACTCATCTTGAGCTTGTATTTTTATCTGATACACTCCATGGGGATTTCCTATAACAACTGTTGTTCCAAAATGACGTACCTCTATTGCGGGAAAAAAGGAATACACGTTTTCCTTAACGCGATTTGCCGTGGTATCATATAGCTACGACGAACTACATAAATTCGGCATAGATAAATGTCATGCCATGACACTCTTGATCCGTAGTCACTTCATTGCCATCAATATTGCAATAAGAAACGTGATGTCATGCGAAGATGATGAGGCATTATGAGGTTAGACGAGTCTGGGAACCATCACTGGGAAGCATGGAAACCAATCGACTTTAACAATGGAGCAAAACCTTGCCAAGGTTTAAGCCTCTTTGAACCGGAATACGGAGCGAGTCTAGTTCAAGCAAAAAGTACGCGAATGAACTCTAGACGTTCTCAATCCTTCTGCAAGCATTCAATGGTATTGGTAATTCTTATTCCTTAGGAATTAAAGTCGCTATTTATTTTACGGCCATAATGAGAGGATGCGACAAACGATTTGTTTTTGCAAGTGAGATGGTTGTTTTGATTAACATGAGAACATAGGGCAAGAATACAGGTATTAACACATTGTGACAGACCACATTGTATAGTGCAGTGAAATCTTTCATTACTTAATACTTTAATATGTCATAAGATAACTCTTTCTTACAGGAAATAAGAAATATACCATACACTCTGTGTGTAATAGATTTTTTCAAATGTTCCATTTAATTCCAATCATTAGCCTACTAAATTATATAAAATCTGATTTACCTACTTTGCTAGTGTGAATATTACATTATAATGATCGGGTCATTAAACAAAATTAATAATAAATTTCTTGCATGTTATCTCTTACTGCCATTAACCTTGATACCAGAGTGAAGAATACTATAAAGTCTCAATGGATTAAATGATTTTAGATATTTGAAAGTAAAGATACTTTCAAATATTATATATCTTTGAATTTTCAAGCTTGCTCAAACTAACCTTGCTCTTAGTAACAAATCATAGTTAAAGAAATCTGTCAGTATCTCAACTTGTGCTAAAAATCTACCTTGTATTGTCTCCAAATTATAAAATAATATAAAATTTCAAATGACCTTGTAAGCTGCCTTATTGTTCTTGTGACTTGTCACAAAAAAATCTTCATGTAATTTTTTATGTATTGTAAATTTGAATGCACAGTTATAAACAGTGAAAAAACTAAATAACTTACCTAAAGTAAAACTAAGCAAAGTATATATCATATTTTGTAATAGGGGTAAGAGCCATCCCCCGCACGTCCGGAAAGGATGACAAAGGTTCTCCAAGCCACCTTCATAGTAAAAAAATTGTAAAACAATCAACAACAAATATAAGGAATAGCAGACTCTGACTGTATTCAAGATATTGTTTTTTGTAGTTCAACTGTATTAAGGCATTGTTGGATTAAATAGGTCTGTTTGTAATTAGTGTGGAATAATGAAGCATCCGAAGTATTTTAATATCCTCTATAGGAAGCCATTTTTTTTCCTGTTACATCAATTAATATGCTAATAATATTACTTATTAATGGTATATCAAACAAATACTTATACTTAGTAGAGAGAATAGTAATTAAGATGTCCGAGGTAGATGTCAAGATTTTAAAGCTTTGCCTATTGAATACAGACAAAATTGTGTGTAGATTTCAGTATCCTGAAAAAAAGATACTAAGTAATAAGCATTGCATTGAACAGAAAATTATCCATACCTATTACTTATCTACTTTAACAAAATATTGAGCTTTAATTGGGTTCACATTCAGAAATAATAAACAAAGTAGTAAGATCTGTTTTGATACTATCTTGTATCAGTAAATAAAGCTGGCTGCTGTTGCGTTACATGAATACGAAGCACAAAATAAATTAATTCATTATATGGCGAGGTGTGCCGTAATACCAGCATTTAGTTACTCTGGCGTTACTTCCTCGATATCAAGAGCAAACTACTTTCGCCGCGGGCGCGCTGGGGGCCGCGGCCCGGCGGCCCTCGGCCTCCTCGCCGGCCCTGCCTCTAGCCCTCATCTCCAGCACTCCCAGTCACATTACGCAAGCCAACAACCTCCCAGGATAAACACCGAACCAACAATCAACAGGGGACCATGTTTTACAAATCAACCAAACGCGCAAACATCACACCGTTCACGCAAACGCTGTACTTGCCTCTAAGAGGAAATAATCATACTCACCGATATGTTTATCGCTCCAAATCCCAAACAATATAAAAACTCAATTCACAAGTATGAACACAACACACGACTATTCACCTCTTGACATCTGACATGTTTCATAGAAACGTACCGTATTAACACAATTTTAGCTCACCACAAGATGTCAATGTAAAAGCGTTACCGTAAAAACAATAAGATTAACAAAAGTCGAGAAAAACGATCGCAAAATAACGATACAAAACGTAAACAGCTGGCTACTTTGACAATATCCTCAAACAAACTGACACTTGCAGTTGCCAACTGCCAAAACCACTTTCGCCTTCAAGAACACTGCCAACTTGACGGAATAAAAATGGAAAGGATAACGCAAAGCGTTCGGATACATATATTATTTGTGGTTTTTGTTTTATACATTATCTTGCATTAAATAAATTACGTAGTGATTTCCGTTGTTTCCATTTATAGTTGTGTCAAACACTCGCTGCCCGCGGGGCAATAAAACGTGGGACTACGACAGCGAATATTCATCTCTTTGTCGCACTTACAGGTCTTATGGGGAGGCGTAGTGTTGCACCAGTGCAGTGTCGATATGAATACTATAAATATTTTGTACAGTAATAAAAGTTATGGAGTAAATGATTATACAATCAATTTTAAAATTGAATACTTGTATGTTAATTGTAGTTTATCGTTATTAGTAATTCAATGCGTAAATTACCTACTCTTTAAAACATTTTTAAGTTGAGTTTCTGACAATTTAATTTACTAATTAATTATCATTGCCAGCTCAAATACCTAGCAAACAATCACGATGCGCACATAACAACGTATGTACAATTTTCTGGAAGAATGCATTTGTCGATAACTGTCCATCGACAAGTGCACGATGCGCATGGGCCGCCCTTGCATACAGATGATTTATGGCATCGCGGGCAGCGAGTCTTTGACACAACTATAATGAATGTTTTTCTTTGTAAGGTCCCTGTATATACATATGAAAAGTATTTGTTTTCATTACTTTTTTTGAAGGAAAACCTTATTCTAAGGAAAACCTACTAAAATTGCTAAAAACTTTGGTTATTGGACGATAAGATTGATTTTCAGCTATGTTTTAGTACATTTAAATTAGTTCGTCGTGATTTTTGATTTTTGGCACAAACGTGACCAATTTTTGTTTTTTACATAACAGGACATTATAGTAAAAGCGAAATTCGATGGTTTCATATCGGTGGTCTTTTTTTTTCAACAAGTGTAGTGTAGTTAATTTGGGTTTTATTTAGACCAGGGTAAATTGAAGATATTTGAAGAAGACAAATTAACAACTATTCAAGCCAACTTCCCTGACGATATTTACCCAGTGCACACGTTTGCATTAGTGCTCAATAAAATTCATGCACAGCGAAGCCTATCGGAGCTCATCTTATTTGTTTTGTAGCTCGTAGAGTTAGTTTAGTGTAGTATTGATTTTATTAATTTCACATAATAAATCTAAATAACTTTTGTAAACTAGGACCATTTGGCCCGCACACGGGACACTTTTCTGTTTTACGGGGACACGGGGACACGGAACATAAAACCAGATCCCTGTGAAATCTGGACGTCTGCTTACGTTTTCAAATGACTACAATTATGAGGATCATTATATCAAAGCAGAAATAATTATTCCAGTATATTAAATTATGACTTTTATGTACGCTACTTACTATGAATACGGCTATGATGTATGATGTGGTTTTATTTTCACTGGTAACACAGAAGCTAACTGTCAATATTCGTCACCATCAGCAAACTGTCATATCGGTCGATTGTTATCTCCTTGTGAGCTAAAAATACTTAATTTGGAACCAAATAAACCTATTGTTCTGTATTCAACGGACTCATCAAACCTTAAAGTGGCGTAAATTAATCACAAATCATGTCGAAATTCGAAGATAACCCGTTTAGTGACCCAACCATAGACAACCCTTTTGCTGTAAGTAGCCGTATGAAGAAAGGGAATTGTTGTTATCCCATTGAAACGGGCTGATTCCCGTGTTATATTCCAGGATCCTGCCGTGCAGCAAGTAGCCAGAAGTACAAACAATGCTACGAGAGGTCTCGATGACTACAATCCCTTCGATGGACAACAGAATGCTAATCAGAATACGGTAACTGTTCATTAGTCATTAGTAGAGTTTAGTGGGTGTCGATAAAACGGAAGGCGGCTGATACGCTGATATCAAAAAGTGTGACAGGTTCCATGTCCACTTACAACTAATTACTAAAATGCAACCTTTCTCATACAATCTAAATTACAATTGGAAAGAGTTTTTGAATGAATCCAATTGGATCATCATGTTGAGCTTATAATACAATAATAACAACAACAACTTCTAAAATGACCTATCATAAATGCAAAATTTTATAATTTTTTACATATAATGCAAATAAGAAATAAGTTAAGCAATCAAATTAAAAAATCACATATCTCATCCAGTCATAACAGTATGGAAGTTGTAATTTTCATAAAAAATATGCTTTTAATTAACATTGTAACATGAGTCATGTTGATTGTAGCCAGCACAACAGCCAACGCAGCCCGCGATCATGCAAGCGGTGTCCCCTCCTAGCAGCACACAGTACCAGCGGCCAGTGCAGCCACAGCAACAAGCACAGGCACCACCAAACTTCACCACTGCAGACTTCCAGGTATATATAAGGCTTTATTTACAAGATCAAGTAAAATTGCCCTTATGCAAAATAGGCTTAAAGTTAATTTAAAAACGTAACTGTTTTTGACTCTGTTGGTATGCATTAGTGCATACCTACTTCAAAACCTTGTAATTATTTAATAATGTTTGGTATTTTCTTTGAGGTATTTGTTTCGAGATATCTATTTTAATAAATTAACTACATTGTATGAAAGTTAAAACTTGTTAGGCTTTCAATTTGATAAAATTTTATTTTATTTGATAATCAACTTCATGGAAAAAAGTTCTATGCCATGGTTGTTAACCCTTAATCATCACAACATGTTAAATTTTTCATTGGTTATAAACCTTATGTCAAGTCATTAAGGTCCAGTTTTTAGTAGAAGTAAAAGTCCCTCTACCCTGAAAAGGGCTAAATTGTATTTTCCAAAAATGCACAAATACATAGTTTGTTAATATGTATTAATTAGATAAACACAAAAATATTACTTGTGCTTAAACAGTCACAGCACTTAGATAATCATATCATGACATAGTGTTTTGTGTGTGTGTGTGTGCACAATTTTGCCATTATAATTTTGTGAGGAAGCGCTGACTAAAAAGAAAAATATCTTTGGAAATTCTCAAATAATCCTAATTTTATCTTTAACTACTCAAGTTTGTGTTTTTCCAATTACATACTTACTTAAAGTGTTGCACAACTCATGATTAATTTGAGTAAAATGTTGCTTCACTTTTCATTTTGTTCATTATATTCATATAAATTACTATGAAAGTGAAGACTCGATAAAAACAATGAGAATATACAAATATTCAAGCCAAAGTGGAGTAATGACTATATCAATCAAAGAACATTAATAAAAAAATGTTATTAATTATTACTAATAGACCTTATATTGCATGCTATTAACACACACTTTGCTTTTTTTACGCACATAAAGGAGCTAAAGGTAAATATACCTAAAATATTTGTTATTAAGTAGTTTTAAGTCATGTAATTTAAAAAGCATTTAGCATTTTCAATTACTGCAGAGATAGATCTCTTGGTATAAAAAAACACATATGTAAATTATCACATTTAAACCACTTTACGAATAATTAGACTGAAAATACTTGCATTAATAAGTTATTCAAGTTAGAAATTTCCATAGTATTCATATTACATATAGAAAAAATAAGAAATGATATTTGCACTTCAGTTACGTTTGGAGCACTTCATAGATGTACAAAGTAATCCTAGTTGATTGGCACAAATGACTTCCTCTGTCATCTCGAGTTTTGTGTGGGCCGTCCAATCACTGCGAACACTAGTCACAGCACACATCGTAGCGTCTTAATTCGGAACACTAGTTTGTACCACAATGTCGAGAATACTGACGATATCCCAATTCGAAAAACAGAGACGACAGGAGGAGTTGGAACGTAAAGCTGAGGAGCTCGCGAGGCGCGAAGCCGAACTGAGGGCGGGGTCGGCCGGGCGGCGCAACAACTGGCCGCCGCTGCCCGCCTTCTGCCCCGTCCAGCCCTGCTTCTACCAGGACATCAACGTCGACATCCCCCTCGAGTTCCAGAGGATCGTACGTCACCTATACCACCTGTGGATGTGTGAGTACTCGATCACGTGGTTCATTGTAAATACACCTTTGTTTATTTATCGTCGCTGCTATCACGATTAAAGTGATATTGTGGGAATGAATACGGTTTTATCTGCTGCTATGATAAAGTCGTCAGTTTACAGCATTTTTATAGATAAAAGGGAATGTGTAATCATCCAAATATACACTGTACCACTTTATCTTAGATGACGATGAGAATAATTTGGGCCAAAAATATACAAACTACCAATTATTTAATATTGTAATGACACTTATTATGTTTAAGAATTACAAAATCTTTTTACCAATATATGAATCTGTTGACTTTAGTGTTTCCCCTTGTACACAAAATGTATGACACATACTGATAATATCTACAAGGCGTTTATCTCACTTTAATGCTTTTTACAGGGAATCACCGATAAACTGATTACAGAACGATACATCGACATAATAAACATAAATTATTAATTACCTTATAATGATTCTTCAAGCGATAAAATATGCTCGACTGCACTTAAAAACTCTTAAAATAGGTATACGGAAAACGACCTAGTGGTATGATGAACCTATGGGATTTTCTCTTTTTGTACAACACTCGCAAAAAGTGCGCTTGAGCACAATATGCCTGCCCTACGTCAGAATTTTGTAGGACCAATAGTCGGGCTGATTTTAATTCGTTTAATATATTTGCCCGACTTTTTGTAGGACGTGTGCGTTGCTCCATTGCAATCAGTAGGTACGTTTAATTTTTCTCTGACAAAAAGTCCCGTTTTCAAAGGGAATCTGCCGTTTTGAAGTAATTCGTCCCGTTGTCCCCGTGGACTTACAAAAATAGCAAAATTTTTAGCAGATGTCCCGTTCGGGCCCTAATAAAAATGGTTACTTTAGACATGGGTAGACCGCCTAATAAGTTGCTTGCTTGTACTGATCTCCATTGATATTGTCTGCCACTGCCGAAAATCGGTCGGACAACATCCTTACTTCCTTATTTGATATTATACATGAAAGTATCTCTGTCTGTCACGCAATCACGCTAAGAGTACTGAACCGATTTAAATGAGATCTGGTAAAGATATAGTCTCTCGAGATCTGGAAAATTAGCCTATGACCTTTCTCAGAGCCTGAGAAACGTCATAGGCTAATTTTTAACCGATTGCGCTATAAATAAGTAATGTTTTACCCGTTAAACGTCTTTACGCGGACGAAGTCGCGGGCGGAAAGCTAGTCCCTATATAATTCTGCCCTTGAACTCCTCCTAAACGGCTTGACCGATTTATATGAATTTTTCTGTATGCATTTTGAATGGCGCCCTGGATGGTTTAGATTCACAAATCAGCCCGGCAGATGGCGCTGATAGCTTGAAAAAGCATGGGATCTCGGAAACGGCTCTAACGATTTCGCTGAAATTTTATATGTGGGGGTTTTCGGGGACGAGAAATCGATCTAGCTCAGTCTTATGTCTGGGGAAGCTAATGTGGGCCCGCTAGTTTCTTATAAATTGTTTCTGGCCTACAGTCCACGCGCTCGTGTTAGCGGTGAACATCATCGGCGGCATCTCAGTGATGGCGGTGGACATGGGCGCGGCGACCTTCGGCCTATCGATCCTGTTCTTCGTACTCCTGACGCCCTTCAGCTTCGTCTGCTGGTACCGGCCCATCTACAAGGCCTTCAGGAGCGACTCGTCATTCAACTTCATGGTGTACTTCTTCATTTTCCTGTTCCAAATCATCATCACTGTTATACAGTCGATCGGGTTTGAGGATGGAGGATTCTGGTGAGTTATTTTTCGAGTTTTTGGTTTTGAATAATTTTGCAGATTATGATTGCCAATCTTTCATAAGCTAAGTTTTATTTAATTGATATAGGATTACATAAAATCCTTCATTTACAAAAATATGACTCTAGGTACTACATGTCGCAATACTAATTCAGTTCGAGAAGTCACATTAAATTTTGCCCGACCATGGTAATTTTTTATACCGAACCGAGTAGTACCTAGATTTGTTTTTTTTTAATTTTTTTTTCACGATGATTGCTCTTCTTACCCCTAAACAATCTTGTGCTTCCATACTATTACATCTTGTTGTTCCATACCACGGGACTACAGAGGTGCGGTAGTGACCGCACCTCTCGAAGTTATAGGCATTATTGTAATGTTGATATGTCTATCTTTAATATTTTCAGCGGTCTAATCACAACCATCAAAGCGTTCAAGAGGAACGCGGCCGTGGGCGTGATCTCCACATTGGTCACCGTCGGGTTCATCACCTGTGCCGTCGTCGACGTCATGTACATGACTAAGGTACGACAAACCTTATCAATATATATGTTTATTCCAGTTTACAGTAGCGGAGCGTGCCTAGGACACGCAGGACCCCCTGTATCAAAATTAATTAGCTCCCCACCCTACTTAGTTTCCTTGGGGCGAAGAAAATAGTAGCCCGGATATCCCGTATAATTGATACGGCGGTAGCTACGCCCCTAGTTCTTAATGATATAAAGCAATATTATTGATAGTATGTTTAGAAAACTGGTTGGACTCAGCAATTTTGTAAATTATTTATGCTAATAATCTGACTAGCTCGGTGGAACAGTGGTTACTGACCTTGGCTGGCCGTTCCAAGCAGAAGAAGTGGGTTTGATTCCTACTCGGGACAAATATTTGTGTGATACATCGGTGTTTGTTCTGGGTGTGATTATGTATTTATAGATAGGGTCAGATCCGCAACATCCTCCCTCTCAGGTGATAGGGAGATAGATACTCGAATTGGCAGAGCATCGACTGCCTTTGGAAAGCTATTCCATAGAGTTTGGAGGAATAACAAACTCACCATCCTCACCAAAGTCCTCGTATACCAGACTTGCGTCCTGAGTATTTTATTGTACGCATCGGAAACATGGACTACTTACGCAAAACAGGAGCGCAAACTGAATGCTTTCCATATGCGCTGCCTGAGAACTATTCTTGGAGTCACTTGGAAGGACAGAATGAGCAATGAGACGGTTCTCTCGAAAACGCGCTGCTGCAGCATCACAGCCATGCTCAAGCAAAGGAGATTGCGTTGGCTCGGGCATGTACATCGGATGCCTCCAGAGAGACTTCCTCGGCGAGTAATGTTGGGTCAGGTAGCGGATGCCAAGAGGCCTGTGTGCCTGCGGTTTAAAGACTCCTGCAAACGTGACATGATTAGTTTTGGGATCCCAACGCGTACCTGGGAAAACCTTGCGGAGATGAGACCTGAATGGCGCCACCATATCAAAATAGGAATATCTAAGCACGACGAAGACTGGCTAGATAATATTAAGCAGAAAAAGCTTCGGCGTGCTTCTTCCCCTCCTATGGACTCACGTTTTGAATGCGAGAACTGTGGCAGGATGCCGAGCCGCGATAGGCCTCTCAGCCACAAGCGGCGTTTCACAGTTCCCTTACCATCCATGCCAAACCACTAGCGCTGCAATTATCATCTTCAATAGATGCTGTGGCCAATATACACCGTGAAATTTTAGTGGTTGTTTTCCCGCAGTAAAATGATTCTATCTTAGTAGTACAAAAGATGTGTGCAGTTCTTTTTTGGTAAAATCAATAAATGCCGGTTTTACGAAAGGTTTACCCGTAACTCGAAAACACGTTCGAACCGCTTTATGACTTAGGGTGTAGAGCTTCTTTAGCTTTAAGCATCGATTTCATGCGGCAAGCAGTACCTGAATACGTCACATCTTCAAAAACAACGATAGCTTCTCTCGTTTTCGAGTTGGAAAATTATTATTCTGAAAAATCGAAAAAAAAAAAAATTTTTTTCGAGGAACAATTTGCATGATTCGATAGTGTTACTAAAGGCAAATCGTTCTGCCACGGGAAAACAACCACTAAAATTTCACGGTGTATAGATAGGGTCAGATGACCATGTGTGAAAATGTCCAAGATATTTATTATTTATTTATTTAATCAATGCCACATCCAAAGCAGGTATTTTGTTTCCGTTCCGCAGGTATTTGGTGTCCGTCTCAGAAAATGAGTGATCATAGTCTAATTTTCGAACAAACCAACCAGTCTTGTATTTGATCTGTAAACATGTACAACACGCATCGCAGGTGCACCGCATCTACCGGTCGACGGGCGCGTCGCTGGCGAAGGCGCAGGCGGAGTTCTCGACGGAGATCCTCCGCAACCAACACGTGCAGACCGCCGCCTCCAGCGCCGCCGCCGCCGCCGTCAACGCGCAGATCGCCAACGCCAACCGGTACTAGGCGATGGTGAGTGTCGTGATGAATTACATACATACATCCTTACTATATCTATACTATAATAAAAACGTAGAGGTAAAAATTCTTGTACTTTTTTGAAAAACGCAAAAAAAACGAGTCAGGGATATGTTTTGAGAGAAAACGACATGGAATCTGAATCGAAAGATTACGCTTAATCAGAAAAAAGTTTATTACACTTTCTTTATAAGTGGGGGGGTCAGCGATTAATACAAGGGGGCTGCCTGGTAACAAGCGGTAGAAAGAAAAGAGTTATTTTGATCGTGTCAGTCATTCAAAGTGCATGTTAAATAATCCCTAAAAAAATTGTAACGATTTGGATATGGCATAAAGTCATAATTAATGTTTGTGTCTGTTGAAAAACACAAAATCATAATCTTGAAATACTTTAGCGCGTTACAATTTTATGCAGGAGGTTCAAGTTGATATCAAAGTCCTCCTGTACAATAATCTGTAATTTTTTTTTCTTAACATGTATCATCTCACTGCTGGGCATGGGTCTCCTTCAAACCCATCCATTGCTCTCATCCAAGCCTAGGACTTGCCAGTTCTTTGATACATGGACCAGATCTTCATACCACCTTTTCTTGGGTCTTCCTCTTCGGCGAAAATCGTCTACAGGCACGCGAATTCTGGTCCATCTATTGTTCTTTATCCTGCAGACATTCCGCGCCCATTGCCACATCAGTTTTGACCAAAAACAACAACAGTACGGGAGTGGATGGTGGTATATTTTATTTTATCTTTTTACCTAATATCTATGATACTCCGCTCTATAGCGCTTTGAAAAACCTTGAGTTTGGATTTCTGATTTTCGGTGAAGGACCAAGATTCTACCCCATATGTTAGGATAGGCAGTGTGAAAATGTCGATGAGTTTGCGGTTCAGTGATATAAGAAGGTCACCCTTGATATACCCATTCATAGACCAGAAGCTTTTCCAGGCGTTGTCTGCTCTACGGAGTATTTCTTTGTCCTGCCTGTATTCGAAGGAGACTGCCTAGCCCAAGTTTATACTCCTCTACATATTGATTTACCTGCCTGTTGACTGCTATCCTATCATAGGTGCTGTTGGTCGCGACCTTGGTTTTGGGTCTATTCATCGTCAGTCTAACCTCAAAGCTTTCTGCGCTTAGTTGTTCGAGAATCAACTTAAGTTCTGTCGAGGTATACTTATTTGCGATGAGGAAAATGTCATCTGCTAGGCGAAAGTTTGTGAGTCATCTATCCCATACACCAATTTCTTTTGTTGCCTATAATATCATAGTGACCTGAAGACTTCTTGAAGCGTGCTACTGAAAAGCTTTGGTGATAGGGAGTCACCCTGTTTAACTATTTTTTTTTGTATTTTGAATGTCAGGCGTTCAGTGTGCAGTTTGATATCGGCTGTGCTTTGTTGGTAAATGATTTGGAGAAGTTTTATGTATGTGGTTTCGACGTTTTGCTGAAGAAGAGAAAGCTAATTGGGTTGATGTGGGAGACCAGTTAGAAAAGTTTATGAAATTCGCTACATTTCTCTTTTATCTGGTTTTCGGTATGGAGGTGGTCAGTTGTCCAATATTTGCTTACTGGCTTGCATTGTTGGTTTGATTTTTTTTAATTGGTAGGCTGTTTGGTATTATCTGAATGTTCAAATAGAGGGATATTGCTATTCTAAGCATATAGAGGGGAATTTATAAACATTCACGTAAAATTGTTGGATATTATAAAATTCCATTTAAAAATCTTACAAGACAGAATCTGTGTCTGATCAAGACTGCAAAACCCCCGTTGGGCTCCCCAACTATCACGTTTTTAGCTGGCAAGTCATGTCAAATATTGTCAGATTTGATATGAGTGTTTAGTTCTTCGTTAGTTCAAGAGATGTCACTGTGCTCTATTACTTCGCAATATTGCTTCAAATACTAAAAGTAATTAAAAGTTTCCATTTCATTAAACTTACGATGATGAAACAATGAGATAATAACGATAAAAGTTATTTTCTCATTGTTTCATTACGAATACAATACAATCTACAAAAGTGGCACATAACAAACTAGCAAAGCAAATACTAATGTAATTCGTGACATGGCGACACACGTCCTTTACCTTAACACTTAAGGACTCGCTAATGGGTCCAGTGGACCCAGTCCTTTGTATTTTGTTGATTTATTTAAAAACTACGACATTTGCGACGTTGCCGTTTTCAGTACCTTTCGGCCATAGCATAAGGCGGTAGATTACGATCTAAGTTGTCGGTTAGCGCGTTACGTGTGAGTGCTACGGACGAAAAAGGTGCGTATGGGTCCGCTGGACCCAGTAGCGATTAAATACGTAAGTGGTTTTTTGAAGAGATTTTATCAAAAAGTTGGCTATTTCTTTGATTAAACCACATCTACATATGAGTATTTCTATCATTAATATTCCACAGCATATCAAAACCCGTATTCGAAGTATAACACCGGAATTAGAACCAATTGCAGCGTCCAACGCACCCCTACCAACGAGTGGACGAAAATTACGTTGCGGTCTATATAACTGGAAGAGAGATAGGAAAACCATGGTTTTTTTGTATATAATGTAATACACTAGTTTGTAGAGAACACATGTAACAGATTTGTGCATTTTTTTATGGCATAGTTTGATGCAGAGAAATGTTGGAAAGTGAATTTATCCCAAAAACTTATAATCTAAAATTTGTTGATTTTGAAAGTTGATTTTTCTTGTTCCTATGAAAATTGATCTCTTAGATATATTTTTTCTTAGTAGATACACTATAGTAGTATATTAAGGTAAAGAAGATTTTGTTGAAAATATATCTTTTTAGAATTTATTAATATTAATCTAAGTTCAGTCATAAAACTATGCCAAAATTACTTATATTTTTGTACTGACTACTTGCTCAAGTAAAAACAATAAATATTGGTTTTTTATTCAGTATTTGTTTTCTTTTTGCACTTAATTAACGATATTAAAAGAAACCAACTTCTTTCATTAAGCAGTTTATAAAAAAAAGGTATATTTTTGTCTGGGTCCGCTGGACCCGGTAGCGGGTGTTTATGTTGCTATTTGAGGCGCGGGTCCCTAAGTGTTAAGGCAGTGGATCGGTAGTTTGTATTTTTTACCTTTTGAAGTCATCCTGATATCAAACATCAGTTTTGTGTACTATCTACATAGGTACAGTACGCTGTTTGCAACCATTGAAACCTGTTTCTGTCAAATCAAATACATTTTGGTTTTATAGTTCTAAAATGTGAAAAATAATTTTGTGAGTCCTAGCTACCACTCTTCTCATTTGGCTAGAGCATTTCTTAGACAAAAAAAAAGGGCGAGTGAATCCTCTTTTAGTTGGCCGATTTGTAATGAAAAATTTTGTATGTTGTTTATCACCTATTAATCAGTAAACAATTTTAGGTTCTTTCCTGGGTATTAATCTAATCAATAACTAAGTTTAATTATATTTTATTTTCTAATAGTCCTGTAATTACTTTAAAAAATGCTTCCTAAAATCGAAATGCTGGCGAAAGTTACGATTCCACGCAGACGAAGTTGCGGGCACAGCTAGTCTTCTATAATATAAAAATGAATCGCAAAATGTGGTGGTAAGCGCATAACTCAACGACGCCTGAACCGATTTGGCCAATTATTTTTTTTAAATGTTCGTTGAAGTCCAAGGATGGTTCTTACGGCGAGAAAAAATCGAATAATTGCCGGGTAAACCCTAAAAACAGCCCTTTTCTTTTTCAAATTTTTTTGACAGGACGAAGTCTGTCGGGTAAACTAGTAATATTACAAGTGCGTGAGTAACTATATCTATCTGTCTGTCTGTTACGCTTTCAAGCATAGAGTACTGAACCGATTTAAATGAAATTTGGTACAAATTATAGTCCAGAGCCTGAGGAAGGACATAGGCTATTTTTTAACCGACTGCGCTATAAAGAAGTAATGTTTTACCCGCAAAACCTGTCTACGCGGCCGAAGTCGCGAGCGGAAAGCTAGTACATACATAAAATCACGCTTTTTTCCCGAAAGGGGTAGGCAGAGATCACTTCCATAATCAATACATAAAAAATAAAATTACCGTTCACAATAACGCTAACCGATAGATACCAGTCGTAGGGAACGGTCAGTAACGTGCTGAATTACCGTTGACGATAACGCTAACAGATTGATACTACTCGTAGACAACGTTGTAAATAATCGTTGACGATAACGCTAGTCGATAGATACTACTCATGGGCAACGGTCAGTAAAGTGCTGAATTACCGTTGACGACAATGCTAACCGATACTAGGCGAACGGTGAGTCTTATGGTCATGGTGCTGCAACTCTTCTCTAATATTTTTGTTACATGGTAAATATATCCGACAGTAAATCCATAGGAATTGGTATATTTCTATAATATATTAGGTACTTTATTGAAATAATGTTTTTTTTGTTCCAGGTCTACTAGGATTATAATAGCTCTGATTGTGAAGTCTTATCAGGAAAGTACATACATCAAATTTATAATAATGATAGTTTCTCAATAGCTATTAATATATAACTGCATATTTTCCTGAATTTATATAATGAGTATATTGTGGTACGAATACGATTTATCATATTTCGCTAATACGTGTATTCTACCTTCAAAGTTTGATCAAAGTAAATAGGCAAATTCCTGTCTAAGAGTATTTTATCGATTAAAATGTCATTATTTGCGTATTTAAATTAAATTATTAAAATTATTAGATTTTGTTACTAGCAAAGTTTGACTAGATTTATAGTGTTTGATACAGTATGCTGCTTAGGTTTATTGGCTTAGTGAATACAATGTATAAAACATAAAAATGCTAACATATTTGAATCAGTTTCAATCGCCTCATCATACTGTGTTAAAATAAATGAATTAGTAGCAGTTATCATAAAGTTATTTAGTTTTACGGCCAAAATGTGATATGGCTGTGTATTTCATAAAATGTTATTAACTTAATATCGTTTGCGCATTTTATTATTAATTACTATTAATATTGAGGGAAGCAGTAATAACGAAGTTTAGTTAGCTGGAGGATATTTATTTTTAATCGATATGAGCTTACAGATGCTTTAAGTCATCATCATATAAGATACAATTTATTACTAAGAATTACATCTGAAATCTACAAACAAAAATTATGCTAATCTGAATGTTCAATATTAAATTAAATGGATCCAGAATAAGGATATGTATTAGAGGTAGTTGGTGTTTTACTGTTTACTATTTTGTTGTTTCAATTAAAATAAATCAAAATGTAATATAAAAAATTTCTCTATTCGTTATAGTAGTGTGTGAACATTCCAAATCGTTTGGCAGATCATCCTGTGTATAAAATAACATCCTTGACAACCTATGTAATATGAATTTTCAGAATTCATATTGAATTTCGATAATGTAGGTAAATCTAAATGTTAATCAGTAAATGTATGTACTTGGACCATTTACTTAATCATTAAATTGTTTCCAAATATAAGACTTTTCTTGCCCTTTTAGTTGACAAAACCATTGTGTGCACAACTTTTGTCAATGTATAAGAATAGTGTAAGTGAAGCTCTGCATATTCTTGACTAGTCACCGGGACTAAGCTTTGAATTACGGCGAAACTGAAACCGCTTTTGACATGCACTTGGGAGCAAAGAAAACTGAACCACTCAGATATTCTTTCACATTCAAACACATGTTTTTTTAAAACTGTCCAAAAAATACTAAACAATGTTATAACAAAATAAAAAACTTCTTTGCTCGCATTTGTATCTTCTAATCTAACATGACTGTCTTTATATTGGTTACACTCATTAAGTAGTATTTATGTATCTGGGCCTAGAGTATGTAATGTAAATTATTTACCAGACCGTCCTTACCCAGATAATGGTAAGAGAAGGCGTATATGTAGGTTTATCTAAATGTTTACTGTTTTTTAACGATTAAGTCATGTTAAACTTATAATTAATAATAAATATAGTTTCAGAACAACTCGTTTCATTTGCGTGTGAAATTACAATAAAAGGCGTAATTCTCTAAAATTATTTTATTTATCATGTACATCACCAAACAAAACCATTTGAAAATGTTCACAGTCGTCACTCTAGATATTATATTACACATACAACGATCGCTAGTACAATGAAATAGAAATTAGATATTATGTATTCACTTAAAACAACATTTAAAATTAAAATGGTGAAAAGGGGCTAGGTATATTTTCAGAGAATTGCATTTTGATACCTATCTACAGAATGGGAAATAAATGAGCCTATGGGCTTCGGCATTGATTTGTCAGCTAACAAAATCATACAAGTAGTATACAACTAACGTCGAGGCGCAGGTACCTCGGAACGGCTGTGGTTTATAGACTCTCATACCATCCCCTGATCCGAGGTCTCCCCAAATTGCCACACCGAATCGTTCCACGAGAACACAAAGCGATCTTTTCCCTGGTCACTCCACTATGCTCCACCAGATCACTCCACTGAAGGGGAAAATATTTCCTGCTTTCAGCGGGAAGACTCGATGGAGCAAAGCGGAGTAAACTTTTTCGATCAGCGAGTGGATTCGGTGGGGCATAGTGGTTAGCTGTGCACTAGCACATCTGGGCTGGGGCGTTACGTCTGCGGGGTGTTGGCGTGCGCGTGCGCGCCGAGGCGCGCGGGGTCCTGGCTGGGGTAGTGCAGGCGCGGCAGCGGCGGCGCGCCCGCCCACGCGCCCCACGCGCCGCCGCCGCCGTAGTGGTGCAGGTTGAAGAAGTCGTTCGGCCGGTTCGGGGGCGGCGGCATCTGCGATGGATCATGATAATAAAACACATTCGACTGGAACCTAACGTCGTTCAATACAAACATCTAAACTATATCATACAGATATCGCTCATACTCCCATACACACTATGATTATTTATTTATCTGCCGAAAACTCTCGACAGTCACGGACAAGAAGTAAAGCAAGGCTTTTGGTGATCTATGAATGAGAACTATGACACAAGTAGTAATCTGGCAATAGAACTTAGAAACACTGACAATTCCACATTTCAACTGAAAAGACAGTTACTGGAACATGCTTATAAAAATGAACATACATACAGGTAAAATCATTCTAGTATAAAAACAATAACCAACAAACATACCTGAGGCGGGAATGGATGCAGGAACGCCGGCGGCGGAGGCAGAGTTCCCGGTAGACCTGGGACTGGTTCTAATATAGGTGCAGGCTCTGTCTTATCATTCAAACCTTGGCGTCCTGTAATAAATAAGTGAAATGTCAGTTTAAGACAAAATACAGTAGTAGAAAATACATATTAATAAAAAGGAAAATTATGATCAGTGTATATTTCACCTTGAGATTTGCCCCACTTTATAGTAAGACGCTTTCCACCAATAACAAGCCTGTTGAAAGTCTTCTCAGCTGCATGTTCTGCTGCACTCCTAGTTGTGTACTGAACGAATGCACACTGAGCACGAGGTACCAATGTTAGGGACCTAAAAAGTAAATACATAATATTAAACAATTACCCTTTACAGCATAATGGTTAAAGCAAGTAACTATTACTGCCATACTTATATGATAAATGTGACAATACATCGTCTAGATAATGAGAAAGGACTATATGACTTCAGGCAGACAAGAGTCACATGTATTTATTAGTAGCACATAATATTGACACCATAAAATATGACTCACCTGATTTCCCCATATTGGTAGAATTGTCCTCGAAGCTCCTCCTCAGTGATGTTATCAGGTAAGTTGCCAATGTAAAGAGTAGTGACAGTCCTGTCTTCTGGGGGAGGGAGTGCAGGCATCGCAGCAGCTCTGCGCATTAGCTTCTCAGCCACAGGATCATTGACACCATAGTACCTAAAAATTAATATACATTGATGAAACAAATTGGACATTTCTGTTGATTTTGATGAAGTTATATCAAAATACTACAAAATGGAATCTGTCTATTGATTTCTCTTTACATAATAACATTGCAGTCAATTTTATAAATCATACATACCGGTCTTTAATATTCTGATCGGCCAATGGGTCATCTGGATCTGTAGGCTTCTCATGCCGGTAGGGGCACTCCTCGCCTCTCCTACATTCACCTTTCACCCAGAACGAACACACATGAGGTCTATTCCTCTTATAGTAAGGTGCAGTTCTAGCGAGACGCAATAAAAGATCCGAAGCACCCTTAGACTTCAGAGCAGAGTTACTTGGCTGTGCAGAATCAGCCTTAGACATTTGACTGTCCAGGTTTTGTATGTAGTATTCCTTATTTACTTCATTACGAGGTAGATCGTCTTGTATCTTCAAGGCTGCATCTCTGACTTGAATTGGAAGACCATATTCCAAGTCCAGCAGACAGGTCTGGCAGACATTCTTCAATTTTGAACATGTCTGACATATTTCTGTTTTCTTGAAACGCATCCTCGCGCCTGGGCACCACCTGAACACGGTGAATGGACGTGCACAGATTTTACACTCTTTTCCATATTTTTCTTTCGTCTGAAACAATGATATGAATGTAGGAATAATGTAGGCTCTAATAAATAATATTCAGACAAATGTAGATAAAACAAACAAATATTTACCATCCGTATGTAAGGGTTGTCTCCAAGACATGTCTGGCAGAGAATAGGGAAGTCCTAAAAAAAGAGAATAATGATTAACGATAAAATACATGAATATGCAGGTTATTGCTAAGTAGCATTTTATTTAATTATCATATATTCTTACCGAATCCTCCCAATTCTGTCGATTATAGGTGTTCGTTGATTTTGAGACAGCCATAATTCACAAGATTATCTCTAAAAAATTTAACAGCAGTTACAGGTAAGCGAACAATGCTTATTTAGGAAACCTAACCTCCTATGAGCAGGAACCTTATTACATATACAAACCAAAGCACTGTATGTAAATTACTTAGGAACAGTTTAGTGTATTTTTAAAAATGCACACAAAAATTAAATTAATACAACGAAAATAACTCAGTATTTACTACGACGTCTAATTTGATGACGCCATTTTAACCATAAACATTTTTTGCCTGACGGCCTGACGCAATAATTTTACTATGTCTATGGAATCATGGTCCGGGCAATAAGGTTAAATAGATGTAGATAACGAGATCGTAATGAAAATCACATTAGTATTTTTTATTAACAAATTAATTTTATTTCATTCCATATGAACAATATAACATAAAATTAAAATCTATATTTGGCTGTCAGAAATGGTAATTAGCCTTTACTTTATATATTAAGCGGTAGATTTTGTTAAATAAATAAATAAAAAAGATAATTATTCAACTCAACGCATTCAACGCCATGGTAGTATAGTAAAAAAAATGTCTTACTGACATTGACGTTTCTCGTTCTCATTTTGTGGTGTTGTGTGTGGCATAGAAACGCAGATTTTTGTTATTTTTGTGCATTTAAAGTCTCTATAGGTACCAATTAAACTCAAGATTGTACTACAATGTCCATTACCACATTGGTATATAAAAAAATTAATTACTATTCTTTCATTTAGGTAAATATTTTGCCGGCTCATGTAACATCGTACATAAACTTATTAATTTCAGTATTATTTACAACTCAAAAAAGAGAATGCACATGAAGATTCAGTCTGGTGCTGTGGCTGGAGCAAAATTGGCACAGAGAAACCGAAAGATGACGAGCACGATGAAAACTCTCAGTAAGTTTTCACTTTCTAACCTTGCACAACAGAACAAATGGAGTATTGTTTACAACGAGAATTTGATTTTTCAGCGACGGCGAGTCAGAAAACTATATAATAACTGGAGGACTTGACGATCTCATAAAGATATGGCAATTAGAAAATGGAAAGTTGGAATTGAAACATAAACTGGAAGGCCACTCTCTTGGAGTGATTTCTGTTGCTGTTAGTCCAGATGGAAAAAGTAAGTGCAGTCGATTGATTTATTTTATCACATGAAGTAATAAAACTATTCTGTATTTTTTGATAAATGAGGGGTGCCAAACCATAACATTTCAAGTGCCAGAAAATGAAATTTTCAGGAGATATATAAAACATTTTTTGTTTACACATACAACGTTTTACTACAAATAAAACGTATTTCAGTTCGTGTGGCACTTGACGTTATGGTTTGGCACCACTCAAATATGATTGACATACCCCATACCTTAACATGCCAGTAAAGATTTTCTTTAAAGTGTAATTTTGTTTTCTTGATGATTCAAGTCTCGATTTTTATTTTATTTTACAGCATTGGCAAGCAGTTCCCAAGACTCTTCCCTGATATTATGGGACATTGCAACTGGTGATAAAATTAAAACAATGGAGACAGGCGCCACCGATGTGTGGACATTGGATTTCTCCCCTGATGGCAAGCATGTGATCTCTGGAAGCAATGCTGGGAAGATTTTGATATTCAGTGTTGAGAGTGGCAAACAAGAACAGACTTTAGACACAAGAGGCAAATTTACACTTAGTGTTGCCTATGTAAGACAGAAACTTTTCTTTTACTGTTGTGGAGTTTTGAGTCAATTTATATTAGTGTGATCATAATAAATGAGAGCCAAGAAGACAAAATAGTTTCATGAATTAGGGTTTGTGGTTTTGTTGTGAAATAAAGGTAGATAAACAGTCTAAACTTAACAAGAAGCCCCTGTAAAGAGCTGGGAATGTCAGTTCTCTCAACATTATGTTGCTTGCTCAATTATTAGAAAATATTTTGTCATATTTATTAGTATAATTGGATACTTGTTATACAGTGCAACCTCGATATAACGAAACTCAAAGGGATTACAAAATATTCGTTATACCGCGTAATTTGTTACAATGAGGTTTTTTATATAGAGGTTAGATTGGACTCCGATTCGTTTTAACAAGGTAAAAAATGTATCAGCCATTGCAACTTTAAAACTAACAACCGTTATAAACAGTAGGGTTTACTTTACTGAGCATCAAACGACAATAACTGCCTTACGAAGAATTTTACGTATCTGAACCTGTCAAGACATGAATTACCTACTATTGTACAGTACAACTAAGTGGGAATAATTGATAGGATACGTTATGTAAAGGTTATCGGTAGAACAAATCGTTAAAAAGAGGTCAATAATATTATCCATTTATTTTCTGCAATGATTAAAAATTCGTTATAAAAAGGGTTTTGCTAAATATGTTCGTAATGTAAAGGTATATTTTGTATTAGCTTTTATGGATAGTTCTAGGGGATTTTGAAAAAATCGTTAAATCGAAAAATTCGTTATATTGAGTCTCGTTATATTAAGGTTACACTGTATTATGAACCTTTGTTCATAATTATTTTTATTTTTATTGCAGAGCCCTGATGGGAAATACATAGCTAGTGGTGCGCTTGATGGTATTATCAACATTTTTGATGTGGCACAAGGTAAGCTTGTGCATACATTAGAAGGTCATGCTATGCCTATCAGAAGCCTCTGTTTCTCGCCCGATTCACAGCTTCTACTGACAGCGTCTGATGATGGACATATGAAGTTGTATGATGTGTAAGTTTTGTTGAATTTATTTTTGCCTACATCTTCCCCATTATATCATATTATGTCCAATAATATTCTAATAAATTTCTTCTAAAAAAACCATTTGGCTTTAGCAGAGCAGGCATAGTTGAGATCAGGCTCTGCTGCTGCTTATAAGTGAGGCCTAATATTTGAAATGTTTCTGCATTCGGAGGTACTAATGAAGTCCAATTATTTTCAGAGTCCATGCAAACCTTGCAGGCACATTATCTGGGCATGCATCTTGGGTTCTCTCGGTGGCATTTTCACCTGATGGCAAGCGTTTTGTGTCAGGCAGTGCTGACAGGACAGTCCGTGTTTGGGATCTTGAAACCATGCAGTGCCAAAATGTTTTTAAGGAACACATAGACCAGGTTACTAACTATAATGCATCTCATAGAGTTGGCTATCTATAAAACTATAAAAGATTTATTTTTAAGGCTGTGTGTAGATTTTCACCTCTATATGGATTAAACCATATACATTTGAAGGAATCCAAAATTGACAAAGTTTATTTATTTTCAGGTTTGGGGAGTGAAATTTAATGCAGAAAGTAACAAAATTGTATCTGTATCAGAAGATAAAAGTGTAAATATTTATGACTGTCCATTATAATAATAAGTGTGAAAATAAAAATATTATGAAATATGGTGTCTTGATTAATTTATTTTATAAGCATTATTATCAAGGAAAATATTATTATGCAGAAGCAGAAAAATAATAAGGGTACTGCGTTTTTATTTAAAAACCAACTTTTAATACATACATGTGGATTAGATTTTAATATTTGTTATTTTTTGTTAAAAGATTTAGTACTTTTTGTTTAAGTTATATTATTACCTATTTTATAAAGATTGTCGATGGAAAGTGACAGCTGGGAGATGATGTCAAGGAATGGAAAAAGAATGATGTAAAAATGTTTTTCTGTAAATAAAAGTGAAGATTTTCCTCTAAATATTTGTTTCAAGCCACATCCCACAACTTTTTGGGGGCTCGTCCGGGATCAGAAACAATATTTGAAGAGATTCTACGAAGAAAACTGAAAAGTCGTCTGCAAAAAGTGCCGGTACGTGGATGTTTGACTCGCCATTGCAAATTGTTCTACCGACATTGCACCGGTAACGATGATGACGCGTGAAGATAGTCAAGTATAAAAAATATTCGACGAAAATGATAGTTTATGAAGATTTTCTGAATTAATTTATTTTATGAAGACTGAAGACTGAATTAATTTGAAGATTTATGACTACCAAAAGACCATCATTTTGTACGAAGACTAAGACGAGATTTTCAAAGAGTTCCAAAGATAACAGATAGTTTAACTACCACAATGCCTCCGAAGAAAGATGAAAGAATGAGTGAAGACGAAGATGTGGAAGTACAGATTTCTTTTAAAGATTTGGAGAAGTCAATGATAACATTTACTGGAGACGACACCTATCCTGTTGAGACGTTTATTGAAGACTTTGAAGACACTGCTCAGCTTATGAAGTGGACCAAGATAGAAAAATTGATTTATACAAAACGACTTTTGGACGGAACCGCTAAACTTTTCCTGAGATCTTTAGGGAGAGTAAAAGACTACGTGACATTGAAGAAAGCTCTTAAAGATGAATTCGGCCCTAAGGTTAATAGCGCTATTGTACACAAAAAGCTTGCCGCGCGGATAATGAAATCCGATGAGACTTTACAACAGTATTTCCTGTCCATGAAAGAATTGGCACTCCATGGCAAGGTTGAAGACGTTGCCTTGATTGAATACGTCATTGATGGTATCCGTGACCTAGAGACTAACAAAGCCATTTTATATGGTGCCTCAGATTTAAAAGAATTCCGTAGGAAATTGGATATCTATGGTGACTTCAGAAAGAAGGTAACAAGCAAACCAGCACAAGTTGGACACTCGTCTGCGCATCATCCATCGCGCAAAAATATGCCTCCTGCTAGAAGATGTTTCAACTGTGGCGATTTAGACCACCAATCGCCATCATGTTCAAAGGGAATCAAGTGCTTTAAATGTAATGAGTTTGGTCATAAATCTACTGACTGCACTAATGGCCAACCTAAAAAGACGCTGAATATTCAGAATAACGAAGATGATGTAGGTATGCCCACAAATTAAGGATGATAAGGAAAAAGTTCCGTATAAGAAGATATCTATAAACGGAATGGAATTTACGTGCTTAATAGATACTGGAAGTGATGTCAACCTTATAACAAAATCAGAATTCGAGAAAATTAAAGATAGTATCAAAGAATATAAAGCGAAATCTGTATGCCTTACCGGAATAGCAGAAAACAGAGTAGATACTGAAGGAATATTTATAGCCGAGGTTGAAATTGATCAATGCTATACAGACATGAAATTTCATGTCGTAAAGGACCACGACATACCGGTGACTATCCTTATTGGGAACCCCATACTCAATGATTACGAAGTTCACTTTACTCCTGAAGGTGTGTATATGAAGAAGCTTAAGCACCCAACTCTTTTAGTCGAAGGAAATGAAGCTAACCATCAATATGACATTGAAGATTCTAAAAACGCAGAAGAAATTGACAAGATGTGCAAAGAGTATAACCCGAATGAGCAGAAGAAGACTAATAAAGTGGAACTAAGAATTGTACTCGTCGATGAAGATCCTGTGTATCAAAGCCCAAGACGTCTGTCGCCACTGGAAATGGGTATAGTAAACATAGAAATCGAAGAATGGCTTGTAAAAGGAGTTGTTAGACCTAGTAAATCTGACTTTGCATGTCCGATAGTACTGGCTCACAAAAAAGATGGTTCACGCCGAATGTGTATAGATTACAGAAAGTTAAACAAGAAAGTCATAAAAGAAATATTACCACTGCCAATAATAAAAGAACACCACGTAAGAGAATATTTTGGAGTTTCAAAGACTGAAGAATTGATTAATAGAAAGAAAGAAAAAAACATCCAAATGTTCAAAAAAATTAGACTAAAAGTTAGAAACAAGGCTAAAGAATCGATTAAAAAAATACAAGAGGAAGATTCAAGAGGTTATGATAAGAATAGAAAAGAAGCAGTTGTTTACAATATTGGAGATATTGTTGCAATCAAAAAGAATGACAGATACGCCGTTAAGAAAGTGGACTATGGAGAAGGGCCCATTAATACCTCAACTTCAGCGGACATGATGAAGCCGTGGACTGCGCCAGAAGAAGATAGTTCATCTGAGGCAGATGAATGAACAGGATGACCGTGTGGATTAGATTTTAATATTTGTTATTTTTTGTTAAAAGATTTAGTACTTTTTGTTTAAGTTATATTATTACCTATTTTACAAAGATTGTCGATGGAAAGTGACAGCTG
The DNA here is from genome assembly GCA_039566165.1 of Maruca vitrata. Lineage (NCBI taxonomy): Eukaryota > Metazoa > Arthropoda > Insecta > Lepidoptera > Crambidae > Maruca > Maruca vitrata. The sequence continues at coordinate 11,174,071 of CM076927.1, read as the reverse complement.
GGAGATGATGTCAAGGAATGGAAAAAGAATGATGTAAAAATGTTTTTCTGTAAATAAAAGTGAAGATTTTCCTCTAAATATTTGTTTCAAGCCACATCCCACATACATACATACATACAATCACGCCTTTTTCCCAGGCAGGCAGAGATCACTTCCAGCGATCCACTTTTCACCTCTGTGGGAAACATGACGTGACGGGTGAACTTTTAATAGACTTGAAAAATACTGCTATCATAGAGTTTATTATTATATAACATATTACTAGTCCTGTTTAAATTATGTCATATGCTGATTGACAAAGTTTTACAGAATGAGAACTTATTGCAAGAAAAAATATTCAGAACAATTTCCAGACGAAATTGTGAAAGATTTATGAACGAAACTGAACTGTCAGTGTGACGTAGCAGTGTTCCTTGACAATGGTAACTGCAAATTTTATCACAATAGATTTATTACAGCAAATAAAACAACATTTCAGATATAATTTGGCTCAAATAAGTGAATATTGGTAATAGCTTTTTGGTAACATTGGTGTTCTTATTTGGAATGATAACATGTGAGAATTAGAAGTTCTTGCTTACTTTCTGTACTTAAACTTTGAAAAAAATATAACAAAATACTTTAGCGTGTTATCATGCCTGCTGCTGCAATGGTGAGTCAATATTGTAGTGTTAACTTAGAGAAATAAACCTTTCTCTTGGGTACCTTCTGTTTCGTAAATTAATAAATATGTTTTTGTATTTTTCAGTATTCAATTTTATTAAAAAAAGAAAATGCGCATGAAGACCCTATCTACTGTTGCGCATGGACCAAAACGAACACCACATCAGAGCCAAAGTAATACATTTTGAAATCAGACATTGTAACATGTAATATTTACAGTATTTAATTTATAAACTTATGTTGTTACAGTGGTCCATCACAAGAATTCATTCTTACTGGTGGCCTCGACAGTTTAGTTAAAGTATGGGGCATACAAAACAATAAATTAGAATTAGTTCATACTTTGGCTGGCCATTCTATGGCTGTGGTGTCTGTTGCAGTTAGTCCAGATGGATACAGTAAGTGTTTAATATAATATTACTAGTGACCCGCCCTCGCTTCGCTTCGGGTAAATTTTACATACAAACCTTCGTTAAGAATCACTCTATCTATTAAAAAAAACCGCATCAAAATCCGTTGCATAGTTTTAAAGATCTAAGCATACATACGGACATACAGCGAAAGCGACTTTGTTTTATACTATGTATTGATTTGTGAAGGGGGGAAATGTGGGATATTTCAGGGTTTACAATAATGAATGTATTAATCTTACTTTGGTGTAAATTGTAGGTGTTGCTAGTGCTTCCCTGGATTCTACACTCATAATATGGGATCTACTATCAGGACAGAAGGTCCATACAATTAAAACTGGTGCTACAGATGTGTGGAAAATTGCCTTTTCTCCAGATGGAACTCAGGTGGCCTCTGGAAGCCATACAGGGAAGATAATCATCTATGGCATTCAGAAAGGCACCACAGACAAAGTATTGGATACTAGGGGAAAATTTGTCTTGAGCGTAGCTTGGGTAAGTTTAAAATTGAGTCATGTTAAAAAAATATGTTTTATGAACAATCAGACTGTGATTCTTGGAATATTACTGACTAGTGACTAGTACATACAAAGTCAGTTATTTGTTCATATAGTGGGATATCTTTGTGGAGGGCGCACTGAGTGTGGTGATGCGCAGTTGCGCAGCCTCGCCTGCTCGCCCGACGGGAGAAAAATGTATAAAGAACTATGTAACTGAGTGATAGGTTCTGAGATATTGCGGATGAGGCGTTTGCGCCCCTTTTTTGCAAGATGGCAGCTGCGGGACTACAGTCCCACTTCCACAAACTATGCGGAATCAGCTCTTTCAGACCCTTCTTTTTTTACCTATTTTATTTTATTTTATTTTATTTATTTAATTGGACAGCTAGAGACATTTACATTAGAGAAAACATAAAATTAACATACAATAGTGACTACCTATCTGACTATGATAGGTTGGAGTATCCTTGCCATAAAAAAAAAGGATTTTATTTAATTTTAAGGGTTCCGTACCAAGCTGTATCTCATAAACCATGATAGCACAAATTATGCATTTCTGTTGTTGCTATAACAATTAATAAAAAATTAAAAAAATAAAATATCAAGGGGGGTCCCCATACAATAAGGTTGTTTGTTTTGTATAATTGCTACGGAACCCTTCGTGCGCGAGTCCAACTTGAACTTGGCCGGTTTTTTTTTCAAATGTTACCTATGAACCAGAGCCCGGACGGTCGCTACATAGCGGGCGGCGGGGCGGAGGGCTCAGTGAGCGTGGTGCTGGCACCCCAGCGGCAGCTCGTGCACTCGGCGCCGGCGCACGCGCACAAAGTGCGCGGCCTCGCCTTCTCGCCCGACGGGAACATGCTGGCTAGCGCCTCCGATGATGGACACTTGAAGGTGCATGATGTGTGAGTATCACTAGTTATGTATGTCCAACCAACCACTGGGGTGTGGTCGGGAATATGCGGACAAAGTGCGCGGCCTCGCCTTCTCGCCCGACGGGAACATGCTGGCTAGCGCCTCCGATGATGGACACTTGAAGGTGCATGATGTGTGAGTATCACTAGTTATGCATGTCCAACCAACCACTGGGGTGTGGTCGGGAATAGGCGGACAAAGTGCGCGGCCTCGCCTTCTCGCCCGACGGGAACATGCTGGCTAGCGCCTCCGATGATGGACACTTGAAGGTGCATGATGTGTGAGTATCACTAGTATACATGTCCAACCAACCACTGGGGTGTGGTCGGGAATAGGCGGACAAAGTGCGCGGCCTCGCCTTCTCGCCCGACGGGAACATGCTGGCTAGCGCCTCCGATGATGGACACTTGAAGGTGCATGATGTGTGAGTATCACTAGTTATGCATGTCCAACCAACCACTGGGGTGTGGTCGGGAATAGGCGGACAAAGTGCGCGGCCTCGCCTTCTCGCCCGACGGGAACATGCTGGCTAGCGTCTCCGATGATGGACACTTGAAGGTGCATGATGTGTGAGTATCACTAGTTATGTATGTCCAAATTGTCCAACCAACCACTGGGGTGTGGTCGGGAATAGGCGGACAAAGTGCGCGGCCTCGCCTTCTCGCCAGACGGGAACATGCTGGCTAGCGCCTCCGATGATGGACACTTGAAGGTGCATGATGTGTAAGTATCACTAGTTATGCATGTCCAACCAACCACTGGGGTGTGGTCGGGAACATGCTGGGTAACATGCTGGGTACCGCCTCCGATGATGGACACTTGAAAGTGCATGATGTGTGAGTATCCATGTAGACAATTATATCCTTCCATAATACGTCGGATTGTAACGTTGTTATAGTTCATAACTTACCTAATTTTTGAAGCCATTGCTTATACTGTAAATAGCCAGTTGTTCCCAATTGCTTCCTTCAACCAACCACTGGGGTGTGGTCGGGAATAGGCGGCAGAGCACTATATATATATTTGACTAGCCTTCCGCCCGCAACTTCGTTCGCATGGAGATGTTTAACGGGTAAAACATTAGTATTGTCTATTATTTGCACGAGCAACATTTGATATAAAACGGTCGAAACGTCGGATCTCTTAATAATGTTTAGAATACCAATACACGCGAGTTTAATCCGTAAAATTAGTTTTATTTCAAATGTGAAATTAGTAAAGAGAATAGTGATAATAATGGGAGAAAGCGTTGAGTGGTATGTAATGCATGGAACATTATAATGACGGACCAATCAAAGTTTTTGTAATCCTTACTTCCTTATTAATATTATAAATCCGAAAGTAACTCTGTCTGTCTGTCTGTCTGTCTGTTACTCGTACTGTTTAGGCGTGAAAGATCACGCCTAAACGGCTGAACGGATTTTGATGAAATTTGGTATGGTGATAGATGATAACCTAGAAATTGTTATAGGCTATAAAAAATCACGCCATCGTTCTTAGGGGGTAGGCAGTCAGTAGGCAGATAACTAAATTGAGTTAGTGATTTTTAGTCATTTTTGACGGGCTTGGGATATTATGGTCTTCATGATAGCCCGTCAAAAACAACAACATATAGCAAGACCTAACAATGTTGTGAGTTCTGTATGCGTGAATCGGAACACGCAAAATATCACACCAAATGACGGTAGTAATTAAACTCCCTTATGAAGACACCTGTCATCTTTAGTCTTAACCGTGACCACGAGCGCTGTAAAGAGCTCGAAACGTCGGATCTCTAAATAATGTTTAGAATACCAATACACGCGAGTTTAATCCGTAAAATGAGTTTTATTTCAAATGTGTAGTGCTCGCGCAAATAAAAATAGACAATACTATAATTTCACATTCTTTTCAATTCCACATGTACGCTTTACCTACAGAGCCAGCGCAGGCCTAGTAGCCTCCGCCCCCCACGGCTGCTGGGCGACGAGCGTGGCGTGGTCGCCGGAGGGCGCGCGAGTGGCCTCGGGCGCGGCCGACGGCTCCGTGCGGGTGCTCCAGGCAGAGGACTTGGCGGTGCTCCACACCTTCCAGGAACATGGTGACACGGTGAGTCGGAGGAATCGGGTCTATTAGCCTAAGTACTAACGGAAATAGTTGTTATCAGTGGTCTTGTAGGTACTTTTTCATGTTGTGTGGGAAGCCGATTTAGCTTTGTAAGAAAAATGTAGTGACTAATGTTATTAATTATTATAATTATTCGTACATACTTTTATTTCATTTTTGGTTGTATTAAATTGCCACTCAGTATCATAAATTTACGAGCCACCTGCACCAGCTTGTTGAACATAAAAATGTTGGTGCTATTTTTTTTTAGGCTATTTTTCTTGTGTATTAAATAAATTGTAGTTCTAATTTATCAAAATGTTAAATAAATAGTAACCGTTCTTGAAACTATGATATTGTTATAAAAAAGAGACGCTTTTGGATTTGGTGTCTAGTTTAAATAATAATGTTTGTAACGTAATAAACAATGTAATTAAAGCAAATCATTTATTTCAGGTGTGGGGTATCCAGTTCAATGCTAGAGGTGACAAGTTACTATCTATTTCTAAGGATAAATGTATAAACATTTACGAGTGCCCAGTGCCACCCCCTAAGCCTGCCAAAAAATAAATGTGATTTAAAAAAACACAAAATGTTATTATTTTCCTATACATATTAATAGATGAATCATGCAATAGATCTATATATTTCTAATTTCACGTCTTAGTACGGAAATCAGGAAGCCCGAGAAAGTTTTCATGAGTTAAGGCACTAAGTATCTACATATCTACCTGATAGACATAGGTAATACCTACTTAGTTACGAACTAAGTATTTATCATTAATCATGAGATGCAGGTAATGATTTGTGTATGACTGATGAATTTATCTATTGATACATCATATTTTATCCTAAGAAAACAGCACTAAGCACTAATAAGGAGGTACTAACGCATTAATAGTAGGTACTGGCCGGGTAGGTATTAGATATTCTGTGGTGTATCCCCAAATACCTTTCTACCCTCCTCGGATCCCGCGGCGTAAGCCGTCTGGTTGGGACTGATTAATTTTTGGCGCTAAGAGGATTGGTGTGGACTGCGATCTCAGTCACTGTTCTGTTCTGCGCTTGTGTTTGTGCTTTAAATACGGAATTGTTTTTTTACTTTGTTGTATTTATGGATACTGGTATTTTAAAGGCTGTCTTTGTTGTGTTAAATGCTATTGGGATAGGATATTGACAACTAACAAGAACAAGAGATATCTTTTTTTTAGTTTAAACCTCCTATGTACCTATTACCTTGTTTGCCTGAAAACTGAAACAACATTGGCATCTATTACATCTATACTTACACAAATATAATATGTAATTTGATAGGTTTTAAGGAAAACTCGTAGTCTATTCACCTACATTTTTTGTAGATATACCTACAATACTTAGTTGCTCTAAGTCATTTAATGTAGGATTCGTTAATATCATCATCATACTCAATACAAAAATCCTGTTCTCCAGTCTTTTAAACCGCACATTTGTTGCGTCACCTATTCCAAACAATTCCCGAATATTCCTCAAAACATCACATCAGTTGCATTGTCAATCGGCATTCACCGATCGCGTACATAAAGCGAGGTATTTATCGAAAATATTTACATTGGTATCCAGCGAATCGGCACCGACTTAATTTGCGTGGAATTATGCGGCGGCCCGCCGGGAAATCAACTTTACATTCAATTTGCCGCTGCACAGATAAAAAGCAATCTCTTCATTTTTACCTGCGCCGCCCGGGAATAAACCTGGCCTGTTGCCGACCCGCTTTCATGTACAATAGATAACTATTATTTTATAGGTACATCAAAGCTTTTATTTGTATTAGATGTATACTCTTACAAGTACAATACTTCACTTTAGGACTAATACTACTTTTCTTACTATCATTTATATAGTAAAATACATATAGCCGTGCATCCGCTACAGGTAGGTAGGTAAGCATGCCTAATATTATTTAATGAAATCTGATCCTATTTAAGAAGTTAAATATTTTATCCCTATTTATAACAATAAATTCAATTACTTTACTTCTACTAAGTTAGTCTTCAAAGTACAGTGCAGTTTGTGTGAAAAATCATATAATAAACGACAAGCCTCTAAATAGATAATATCGATATTGGTTCTAATTTCCACCAATGCACTATCAACTGATCCATATCGGATCGATGTGACTGCTTTGATTTGATATTAATGTATCTATCTACTCGCTCGAGATCTGCCCACAAGGCTGTATATTACAAGATACAATTTTCATGTACCAATAACCAGCTGACAAGCGACATTGTCCACACACGGAGGTATCGGTGTCGTAATCACGGCCGCCGGCGCCATTCAATGAGGCGAAATCACTATGCGGCGCGATGAATAATTCAGGTGCGGTCGTCCAACTGCCCTCCTCCCCCTGGATGAGACAGTTCCCCGTGTGTGCGCCAATAAGCGGTAAGGCTGTGTAATACTGTGTATGCTAGTGCATATCGCGTGGAGCTGAAATTCACTTAATTGAACTCCGGTTTGATGGTTGCTTACAGAACAGGATAATCTCTGAAAAGTTTTAAAGGGGCAAAGTTGCCTCCGATGTCGTCGGCACTCATCGAAAGACAGATTGATTAGCTACTTATGTCCTTTAATGCGTACAATAGTCGAAGTGTGTAAGTTCATCTGCCAACTGCTTGATTTATCAAGAGAGGAGTCAGAAAAGATTTTAATTCTTTAGGTACCTATCCTGATTTAGTACCAATTATGAATGTAGTGGTAGTGGGTATTAGGTTTACGATTAAATTCGTCGTTTTTGTTAAAATCTTGTTATAATATTTATTATTGATTTATGTTGTCAATATGATGGCCTTTACTTTCTACCATCGTTCGGAAAGCATACGAATCCCGCTTTGAAAAAAACTGGTCATCTTTTGAAGTCATAACGAAAATCGGAAGTGACTGTTTGGCAAGACGTGTGCTATTGATCGAAATAAGTGATAATCCAAGGGAGCACTAATACCGACCTCACCATATGTATTGATAAGAGACCATTTGATAAGCCTTAGGTGTAGATTTCTCCAAATTAACGCAGAGCATGTAACCTTCCCAACTGATAAGAATTTGGCTCGTAAGTTGAGGATGTTTAATAGAGAATAGTTTTTTTATGCAGGCAAAAATCAATTAATATTTTGATGGGGTTATATTGACATATACCTGAGCTTATTGTCATGATAATCTACGGTCTAATTATTGCGAGTACCACATACCGCTATAGTCATCTATCGCGAAATTGCGGGAGCAACTATCTATTTGTACTCCAATTAATAAGTCTGTGATATTTATATATCTACTACGTAGGTATAATAGGTAAAACATGTGCCTACTCTTTGTTTACTAGGAAGGGGTAGAAGGTCCGCTAAATGTAAGAAAATTAATAAACGAAAATTTGATCAGTATCTAACAAGTTATTAGTCTCTATTTGTACAATAAATAATTATTTAACAACAACATCTTAGTGGTGGTAGGAGACAGCGGGGGAAGCGAAGGAGACGTGGGCGAGGGGAGCGCTGTAGGCGACCTTGGCGACGGGGGCGGCGTAGGCGACGGGCGCGGGGTAGGCGACCTTAGCGACGGGAGCGGCGTAGGCCACCTTGGCTACGGGAGCAGCGTAGGCAACCTTGGCGACGGGGGCGGCGTAGGCGACCTTGGCGACGGGGGCGGCGTAGGCGATCTTAGCTACGGGAGCGGCGTAGGCGACCTTGGCGACCTTGGGTTGGCCCTCGTAGCGCACCTGCGCCACGAAGCCGTGCTCGTGGTCGGCGGAGTAGTCCACGACGCGCGTCAGGCCGTCGGGCTGCAGCAGCGAGTAGGAGCCGCTCACGGCGTCGCCGGCGCGCTGCTCCTGCTGCTGCTTCACGTCGCCGCTGACGTCATCGTGCACCGAGTACTGGAACGAGTAGTGCGCGGGCGCCTCCTCGTACGCCACCTTCGCGACCGGCACCAGAGGGATCGCCGACGCCGCCACGGCCAGGGATACGACGATCAGGAACTGCGAAAAGTAAATAATATACATTAGCGAATCGTACTTATGTTAAAAAAGTCCAGTCGAAACTCAAAATTTTAGGGATTCCCTAAAATTTATTGTTTGTGTCAAACTTTGTTCTAAGTTTATTCGAATACACTGATTAAATGGGTTGTTTATCTATCTAAAAAAAAGTATTGTTAGATTCCACCCCTAGCTTAGTTAAATATGCTCTGGCTTTATTTTAAATACAGCCTTCAAACAAAATTAAGTACATACACAATTTATGTGTATTTTTTTATATACTAAGTGTAGACTTAGAAAACCTATGTGGGAAATTTTAATAATATTAAATTAAAGCACTCACTTTAGCTGCCATTGTTGCTGATGTGAAATCAAAAGCTGACTGTGAGCTCGGTCGGGCGACGACTGTTTTTATTCAAAATCCGTTCACTTGGGCTCGGAGACAAGTCACCGGTGAAATGGCTCGGGGCGTGAACCAGTGGACAGGTTATGACACCTGGCGCTGGAGGCGTTCAGAGGTGAAGGTCGGAGCACGCGGGGTCATTGGTATGTATGTAGATCAAATACGATCGATATAGTGCGATATGTTAATATGATATCTGAATGCAGATTATATTAATTGCTTCACCGCCCACATGTTGTTTAACCACAAAGTTTTATGGCTATATGATCGATGGCTTCTGATTGGGAAAAGCTCATGTTAGATAAATGATTAATATGTCTTTACCAAAGCGTATTAATTATTAATCTATTTATTTATTTATTGCGAAAACCAACAGCATCTATGCAAACAATAAACCATGAAATGTTACATATAATAAGGCCAATAACAGGCTTTCTATTTAAAATTGAAATAACGAACAATATACAATGCTCATGGCCTAATATCAAATGATGTAAATTCTAAGTCGCCGAGTGTACCTTACTGTGGGTCTTGCTTGAGATGTTTCAGTGACCTGCTTATAAGCAGGTAACGTATGTAAATAACAGTGTTGGCTGTCATCTTTTGTATAATTAATTACATCTGAAAGTTGCGTTTGTTTTGTTATTATTAACACACCGATGGCAACTTGTTTTGATAATAAAGGATAAGAGTATAATTTAAATTGTAATTTGCCGTTGTTTTGTAATAGATATGTCGTGGCCGCATCGCAGATTGCCTCATCATCATCATCTTCGCGATTTCCCGGTTGCATCCTTGCGGAGCCCGGGGTCCGCTTTCCTACTCCTAGCTCTCCACTTCGCACGGTCTTCGGCATCCTTTACGGAGAGTTTGTTGGCACGCATGTCATCCACTACGACGTCAAGCCAGGCCTTCTTGGGCCTTCCCCTTCTGCCGGGACCCGGCGGTAGCGACATGGCTAGACACTTGTTCCCTACGTAGTTTGCCGGTTTCCGTAAAACATGACCGTACCAACGTAGGCGGCACTCTTGCAGTTTATCAGCGATGTCTCGGACATGAAGGCTGCCGCGAATACGGGAGTTCTTTACGCGATCAGCTCGCGTAACTCCCGACATCCAGCGCAGCATCTTCATCTCCGTGACCCGCAGTTCCTGCTTGTGCCGCTCAAGTAATGGCCATGCTTCACTACCATATAAGAGAACAGGCCTAATGATGGATTTATAGACCTCGCATGAAATTGGCATCGCAGATTGCCTATTTCATTAAATGATCGGCCATTTAATGAAATGGTTGCATTTCATGAAATATTTCACTGTCCATTGTCCATATCAAGAGGTGCCCAGGCCAGATCAATGTTAAGAAATCGTTTGACGATAAAGCCAGCTGGAAGCACTGGTATTTCATGAAATAATCAATCGATCGTGGAATAAAATTGTTTCATTGAGTAAGTTGTAAGCGCCAGAGCGCTTTGTTTGTGCCAAGATGGGTGTTATTTTTAGTCATTAAACATTGTTAACTACTACATACAACATTGTACCTAAGTAAAGTAAAGTATTATTTTACTTAGGTACCTTTATGTTCAACATTAGTTAGTGTGACCTATATTTTAATAATAATATAATTGTTACCTATTAGTAAGTATGCGATTATGACTCAAGGAAAGAAACATTTCTACCAAAAACTTGTGATACCTATAAAACTCTAATTCGCGCCAAAGATGTCACGTGTGTGTGCGTTCGACCATGTGCCTTTATAGATTACTAGCTTTCCGCCCGCGACTTCGTCCGCGTTTAACGGGTAAAACATTACTTCCTTATAGCGCAGTCGGTTAAAAAGTAGCCTATAACCTTTCCTAGGCTCTGGACTATATCTGTACCAAATTTCATATAAATCGGTCCGGTACTCTATGCGTGAAAGCGTAACAGACAGACAGACAGACAGACAGACAGACAGAGTTACTTTCGGATTTATAATATTAGTAAGGAAGTAAGTTTGTCATACTTATTTTAAAAATTATTTTAATTCAATTTAAACAACTAAGTACGTAAGAAATTGTTCTGGGTTTTCATTAAATATTTTATGGTTACCCCATTTTCACAATATGGTCAAACGTGGGTGACCAAATCGCAAAACGTTTGTCGTTTAATGTTTTGGTTACCATTAGTTGGCCAGTTCAAGAAACGTGAACACTTCACGAAATGCTCAACCATTTCAGGAAATAATCAATTCAGCGATTTGGCCACAGATAAAATAATATGACGACATATTATGTATGTTGTGGTATGAGAAAGCTAATATACACCGTAAAATTATAGTGGTTGTTTTCCCGTAGCAAAATGATTCTGCCTTAGTTGCTTAAAATTTGTGCAGTCATTTTTTATTAAAATCAATAAATGCCGGTTTTACGAAAGGTATAACCGAAACTCAAAAGTACCTAGTTACGTTCGAACCACTATTACTTAGGGCTTCTTTAGCTTTAAGCATCGAATTCATGCGGCAAGCAGTACCTGAATACGTCACATCTTAAAAAACAACGATAGCTTCTCTCGTTTTCGAGTTGGAAATTTATTATTTTGAAAATTAAAAAAAAAAATGTTTTTTCAAGGAATATTTTGCATGATTCGATAGTATTACTAAAGGCAAATCGTTCTGCCACGGGAAAACAACCACTCCACGGTGTATATTAGTTTAATTGGTGAGTTGGCTCACTGGCATATTGAAATTGTCCGATTTCATTTGGAATGTTATCTTTCAAATAAGGTATCCCACAAAAGTAGCGCGAGTTGAAGCCTAACTTACTGGTTTACTTGGTTTATATTACTTAATCTTGCGCTTTCTTAACAGCCAAAGCTGAGCGTATGTTGTGTCTCTTATGAGAATAGTTCTGTCGTATGTGTGACCTTCACCTAGACGTAAGTAATGTGGTGCAAGTATTTGGTGCAGCCCGGGGCATTGAGCGTGTCACCCACCGGTCAACCCTGCCAACCTGTGTATAAAAAGTATCGTGTTAGCAACATTATTACAGTCAAACTTCGACTACCTTAATAATAACTACAATGGCAGCCAAAGTAAGCCTCTTATGAACATATTAATAAGTGAATAGTAATTTCATCGTTACAATTTATTTATGTAGGCTGCGAACTTCTCAAATTCATTTAATATTCGTAACAAGTTTTTTGTTGTACTCATCTATGAGCGCAATACCCGACATAATAGATACATTTGTTTTGATAACATCACGGGCTCCTGCAACTGAAATAGACAAACCAGTCAAAAAGTTCTTTTTAGGATTATATGGATGCTTTTTAACTGGGGTTAAAACAAAGAGCGAAGTGTTTATGTCCATACAATTGTCTGTTTTCAGTTCCTGATCGTCGTATCCCTGGCCGTGGCGGCGTCGGCGATCCCTCTGGTGCCGGTCGCGAAGGTGGCGTACGAGGAGGCGCCCGCGCACTACTCGTTCCAGTACTCGGTGCACGATGACGTCAGCGGCGACGTGAAGCAGCAGCAGGAGCAGCGCGCCGGCGACGCCGTGAGCGGCTCCTACTCGCTGCTGCAGCCCGACGGCCTGACGCGCGTCGTGGACTACTCCGCCGACCACGAGCACGGCTTCGTGGCGCAGGTGCGCTACGAGGGCCAACCCAAGGTCGCCAAGGTCGCCTACGCCGCTCCCGTAGCTAAGATCGCCTACGCCGCCCCCGTCGCCAAGGTCGCCTACGCCGCCCCCGTCTCCTACGCCGCCCCCGTCGCCAAGGTTGCCTACGCTGCTCCCGTAGCCAAGGTGGCCTATGCCGCTCCCGTCGCTAAGGTCGCCTACCCCGCGCCCGTCGCCTACGCCGCCCCCGTCGCCAAGGTCGCCTACAGCGCTCCCCTCGCCCACGTCTCCTTCGCCTCCCCCGCTGTCTCCTACCACCACTAAACTACATTTATTCAAATAATTTATTACATCAATAAGTGTTGCTAGTTTTTAGTGAATAAATTATTGAAATCGACTTTGTTTTTCCTTGCTACAAACCCAAAATATTTTCACATATACTTGGTAAATTACCAATACTTCATCTCGTTGAAATGAATACATATTTTAATTTCGACTTACACTTGTAATCATATCTTGAATTGTTAACCGTGATCGGCATAGTGCGATATGTTAATTAGTGGCATATCCTCTTTTTATTAATTGTGACCCACGCTCACTTCATGCTTATTTACGACATCACATTAAGTACAGGAAGCGTAGGCATGCTACGCTTCCTGCACAGATGTGCAGAAAATGACTTTTTTATACTTTTCAGGTGGGAGACATTTTGTCGACCGGTGGCTGTTACCACCATACAGTTGCGTAAAACCCGCCAAGTGACTCTGACCTCTCCCGGTCAGATCGCGTTCCGGGATCAGCACTGTACGAACCGGAGCCAGGGGGTACCATTGCTGCGGCAAGCGCCGGACCAGTGGAGTCTTAGCGGCGGTATTGTGCGGGTGGAGCGGGTCAGCCCGGCGCGGTCAGGGGGTCCCGTAGAAATGGGAGTGCCTTTCGTTCGGCGGACTGGCCAACTCCGACCCGCACAGCTCAATACCAATGCGAGACTCCACGCCTTGTCTCTTGTCTCGTTGTTGCCGCAGCAGTGGTCTCCTCTTTCACGTCTCCCTTTCCCTCTAATATCGATGTTCCGGGGGGAGGGGTGAAACGGCTTTCAGGGTGAGTGCGACAGGCTCAATATGGTATATTGTGCCTATTGACCTCATATTTGGATCTCACTACCGCTTACCATCAGGTGGTGTGAGGTCATCTTGTTAGCTCATTACAAAAAAAATGTAATGATAATTATGGACAAAATATAAACAATGTATTAATAATATATAATACTAAATTAAATTAACTTAACCTAAGTAAGTAAATACCTTCTTAAAATTAAAAATATGTCCCAGACTGCTGTGTATAAGCATCGTGCCCAGCCTGGCTGAGTTTTCTATTTGGATGGCGAGGTCCGTGTGCTGTTGGATGAACATAAATTTATGAATCGGAGCCAATTATTATTTTGATATGAAAGCTACATTATTGTAAACTTTCATCAAAATCTATGTAGTACTTTTTGCGTCAAAATTAACTGCCTTGTTTATCTAGGTAATAAGCACTGATACTTGACTGACTGACGCTTAGAATCTGGGGTCGTGCCAAAGTATGAGCTTTCCTGTTAAGAACTTGGCAGATGAACGCTCTCTTGTCGAAAAACACGTTTAGACGGTGGTCCTGCGCATGATATCTCATCGGTCATGTGAGCTTGCCGTCTCACCGACCAATGAGAGTAAGGAAACGGAGAGTGTATTTGTATTTGTGTGTACAGTTGTGCACTGCGCAGTTGACTGATCTCCATTGGGATTGGCCACTATGGTCGAAATTGTTCGATAACTTAGTTATAATATAAAATAATAGATATAAATACATAGGTAAATGATATATGATCTTAATTTGTCTTCAAGTCTTCTTTGATTTTGGGGAGCAATATACCATTTTCATTGACAACACTTTAATAGGGTGTAGCATTGAGGCAGGCTCTCCCTTTACAATGCTCACTAGCTAAATAGTACTGCAACCCTGATTTCCGCATTCCATATCGCGAATCGCGATCCACATTAGCCATTGTTGCAGTTGCAGTATATTTTGTTCAGCAAATCTTCTGGAGCTGGAAGATTGAAGTGGAAGGTTTTAAGAAATTACAAGGCATTATCCAACCGCATTCTTTGGGTTCCATATCATACCCTGTCCAAATCTGAACTTGATAGTAAACAAGGTTGAAATGTCGGTGAGCTGATACACTTTTTCGTGGAAGATTTGATATCTTCACAGACATAGTTATATGTTTTTCAATAATTATTATCGATCGGCCACGACGAATTTTTATAGCGATTATACGTTTAGAATAAACTTCTACGGTACAGTAAAAAATCGCGCGCTAATGTCTCAAAAACAGATTGAGACATAAAAACATTTATGAATCAAACATTGCAGAAAAATGTGCCGCCTACACTAATACTACTATTACTACTAGTTTAAATTTTACAGGATACGAGCTATTTGGAAAAAATGCGCAAAGGTCCTTATTTTATCTTCTATGCGACTTATAAAGTCGCGCTATCATAAGTCGGTTTTAAGGTAAGTTTTAATTAGGGTTTGTAAATGAATAATTATACAGGTTTCCGAGATTCTTGCCCTATTTGGACTAAGATGAGATTAGATATTTGGGTCATTTGGATGACTGATTTCATTTAAAATTTTGGTGAATTGGATTTGTCGTTTCCAAAGAAAATAATTCTTAAGAGAAAAATTTGGAATCGAGATCCTAAATAGACTAATACGTCGTATTTAGAGCATCGAGCCCGGGTTTACCCGGTCCTAAAAACCCGGGTTTTTCCGGATTTTAAGAGTCACAAAAAACCCGGGTTTGAAAAATCAAAACCCGGGTTCTTCGGGTTTTTTAAATGCTTCAAAAACACGAAATATTCTGTAAATGTTGGTGTTGCCATCACCACCAGGTGATCCGTCTGTTCGTCTACCACCCATCATCATCATCATCAGCCCATTTCTATCCACTGCTTATTTATTTATTTATATATGACACACCAACAATACTGCTAGACATAGGCCTCCCCAAATGCACGCCACTTCTCGTTTTCGGCTACTCGCATCCAGCTCCTACCAGCCGTCTTGCGCATATCGTCACTCCACCTGGCCTGAGAGCGTCCTACACTACGTTTGCTGAGAAGCGGTCTCCACTCTAGAACCCATTTACCCCAGCAGTTGTCGGTTTTATGGCTGATGATAGCGCACTGCCACCTCAGCTTGCTGATGCGATGAGCTATGTCGACTTTGGTTCCCTGCTGGATTGCCTAACTTCCCGATTTGATTTGATCCCGCAGAGAAAAACTGAGCATAGCTCTTTCGATAACCCGCTAAGCGACTTTGAACTTCTGGACTAGCCGTGCTTTCAGTGTCCACGTTTCGGCTCCATACATGACGGGTAGGACGCACTGAACGTCTTTAGGCTTTGTAGGATTGTCGATGAGAAGATTCGGCGTAGTTTCCCAAATGCCCAGCTCAATTCATCTATTCACCTCGTCCTCAAAGATGTTTCGACCCAATTGCAGACTCTGCCTATGGTACACATATTTTTGAACACCTTCGAGGACGGTGCCGTGAACGTGACCTTGGTTTTGTCCAAGTTCATCCGTAGGCCGATGCGTGCAGAAGGTTCCGTCCTGTCGCTGACTTTGTTTCTGCTGCATATCAATGACATGTTGTCACTAGACAATATTCATTGCTATGCAGATGACAGCACTGTCCACCCACGTTATTTCGAAAGACCTGGGACTAGACCGAAACCAAGGAAAAGAGGAACCTTCTTCTCGCCGAGCTTGACGGCGTCTTGAAGCGCATTTCCGAAGGGGGTGCATGCAATCTAGTCTAGTTCAATGCCAAGAAGACACAGGTGTGTATTTTTGTGGTAGTGTCTCCTTTTCTTTCCCATTCTAATCTTCAGAGCCCTTACAGGACAATACAGTATAGCATTAGCATCCTGGGCATCGATGTTCGTTGCGACCTGAACCAGCGGGATTACAATGAGAGGGTCATTAAAACAGCTTCCCGCAAACTGGAGATACTGAAAAGAGTGCGGCGATTATTCACACCGGTGCAGCTCTGCCTTTTGTTTAAGGCACAAGTTCGCCCATGTGTAGAATATTTCTCTCACCTCTTGCATGGCACCGCAAAATACTTGCTCGATGTTCTTAATAGGTTGCAGCTATCCGTGTTGTCGGTGATCTGGAGGTGTCCGAAACCCTGGAGCCTTTACAATATCGTAGAGACATTGCCGTTCTAAGTGTTTTCTACTGTCTCTATAATAGGGAATGCTCTGAAGATCTGTTTCAGCCTTTGAAACTCCCTTACTACGGGTTTACCTCCAGCTTTTAGCATGTTTCGTAATAGAAATAAAAAAATGTAACAAAAAAAAAGAAGCTCGAAAAAAGCTCGAAAACCCGGGTTACCCGGGTTTCAGTTACATTGGAACCCGAAAACCCGGGTTTTGAAAATTGACCGGGTTTTCGATGCCCTAGTCGTATTATAGGTACACAACTTCAATCTGAATCGATAGAACTTAAGCTACATAAGTTCTGAAAATAGGCCAAACAAATGTAATCTATACTAATAATAAATCTGTAAGGGACGGTCGGTGTAAGTTAGTTTGTTTTCAGAGATATTGTGTTTATAGTCTCAATATATGATACTGATACTAATTTCACGATTTTTAGATTTTTTTTCTGTATGTGTGTATGTTGTATGTTCCTTCATGACTCTTAAACCAATTATCCGAATTTGATGAAATTTGGTATAAAAACACATAGACATCTGGAACACAGGATTGGCTATTTAAATTCTAGCTCCAACGCGAACGGAGTTGCGGCCCGCGGGCACAGCTAGTAAACAAGAAGCGCGACTAATTGAAGCCTATTTTACAGGTGTATTACTTCATCTTGCGCTTTCTTTACAGCCAAAGCTGTGCGCGTGTGGTGTCTCGTATGAGAATAGTTCTGTCATACGTGTGTCCTTCACCTCGGCCTAAGTAATTTGTTGCAAGTAATTGGAGCAGCCCGCGGCGTCCGTCGCGCCACCGGTCAACCCTGCAGGCGCACCTACCCGTGTATAAAAAGTGTCGCGTTGGCAACATTGTCACAGTCAAACTTCGACTAGCTTAATATTCACTACAATGGCAGCTAAAGTAAGTTTTATTAACTTAATTAGAGAATTCAATGGTCTAGTACAAATATTTTGACTATTAGTCACTTCTACAGTTCGTCTTATGTGGGCTGTAATCTATCAACACGTTAAATAGTACGTGCTACGTAGTAGACATTATAAGCTGAATCTAATTCAATCCATTTTCATTGAATCATTATGCTAATACAATCTTTATTTACAAGGGTTTAGTACTAAAATGTAGTGAAGCAACCAACCTGAAAAAATGTAATGAGGCGAAGCCCGACCTGCATATGTCCATACAATTTTCTGTTTTCAGTTCCTGATCGTCGTATCCCTGGCCGTGGCGGCGTCGGCGATCCCTCTGGTGCCGGTCGCGAAGGTGGCGTACGAGGAGGCGCCCGCGCACTACTCGTTCCAGTACTCGGTGCACGATGACGTCAGCGGCGACGTGAAGCAGCAGCAGGAGCAGCGCGCCGGCGACGCCGTGAGCGGCTCCTACTCGCTGCTGCAGCCCGACGGCCTGACGCGCGTCGTGGACTACTCCGCCGACCACGAGCACGGCTTCGTGGCGCAGGTGCGCTACGAGGGCCAACCCAAGGTCGCCAAGGTCGCCTACGCCGCTCCCGTAGCTAAGATCGCCTACGCCGCCCCCGTCGCCAAGGTCGCCTACGCCGCCCCCGTCTCCTACGCCGCCCCCGTCGCCAAGGTTGCCTACGCTGCTCCCGTAGCCAAGGTGGCCTACGCCGCTCCCGTCGCTAAGGTCGCCTACCCCGCGCCCGTCGCCTACGCCGCCCCCGTCGCCAAGGTCGCCTACAGCGCTCCCCTCGCCCACGTCTCCTTCGCCTCCCCCGCTGTCTCCTACCACCACTAAACTAAATTATCCAGATAATTTATTACATCAATAAGTGTTGCTAGTGTTTAGTGAATAAATTATTGAAATCGACTTTGTCTTTCTTTGCTACAACCCTAATAAGTTCACATGTCAGTTAGAACCTTACTTGATAACTTATAGAAACTACAAACTTACTCGCTGAAGTAAAATCTTCAGTATACTATCAACCGCGATCGGTCTAGTTCGATATAAAAAAGATCCGATGTAGAACGTATTGAATTATTACCTAGTTACCTAAATTGCTAAGTGGAGCTTTCTTGATATAGTAAACTTTATCTAACGTAGGTATTTAACAGCTATAGGTACTGTAAAAACATATTCTTCGTACGCGTGCAGTTATTTATAAATACAATAATATATCGTTATACATGCGATTGTTAACTTCTCTAATTAGTTTGGCGTATAAAGTGTCAATCTGCCTATACGTAGGTATAAGATGTTGTTGAGTGTAAATGCATCATAAATTTGATCTGTTTGTTTAATTAAGTCTGTTATAAAAAAACATTCTTTTGTATGAGCGTATACACTAAACACAACTACGATCAGTTATTACAAGCTTTTATTTAACTTGCAATGTATGTATGTATGTATGTATGTATGTTTGTGTGTTCGGGTGGAATTTTATAACTCAATTTTAAGGCACTTGCCCTCAACCGATTGAGCTGAAATTTTGCATGCACGTGTATATCCGATGACAATGCAATATTATTATGACATGGAGCTGATCTGATGATGAAGTCGGAAGATAGCCATAGCAACTCAGTAATTAAATAACATAACCACATCGAGTTTGGGCTCATTTCATTCGACTAGATGAGTACTTTGGTGCTAGATGGTAACCAGGGTCTGATGATGGAGCCGGAAGACAGCCAAAGGAACTCAGTACTTAAACGACACAACCCCATCGAGTTTGGGCTCGTTTGATTCGCCTAGATGAGTACTTAGATGCTAGATGGTAACCAGGGTCTGATGATGGAGCCGGAAGACAGCCAAAGGAACTCAGTACTTAAACGACACAACCCCATCGAGTTTGGGCTCGTTTGATTCGCCTAGATGAGTACTTTGGAGCTAGATGGTAACCAGGGTTCGATGGTGGAGCCGGAAGTAGGGTGAAATCGTTAGAAGGGCTCCTAATTGAAGAGTTGGATTGTTCAAAATTAACTGGCAAACGACCTTGCAATAATGATGCGTTGAATGAGATGAACAGACTTAGGAACTTACAAGGTGAAAACTAAAAAGTATAAAATAAATTAAGGTAAAAAAATCTTTAAAAACAAGCTTTTATTTAAATGCGCTAAAAAGAAAAAAATAAACTTTTACACTATAACTTTACTGTCAACTTATAACATTTCAAATTCAACATATTTGACACAATTTATATGTTTTAAAAGCTTGTCGCGAGATTTAAGTACTCGTATTTACTTTCTTAGTTTAAAATTTTTAATAGGCAGGTATTTTAAAACTTGCTTTTAAAATTACGAGTAGGTACTTAAATCTCGCGACAAGCTTTTAAAACATATAAATTGTGTCAAATATGTTGAATTTGAAATGTTATAAGTTGACAGTAAAGTTATAGTGTAAAAGTTTATTTTTTTCTTTTTAGCGCATTTAAATAAAAGCTTGTTTTTAAAGATTTTTTTACCTTAATTTTATATCAAATTGCCGTCTCACAGAACTCAAGGAGTAAGGGAACAGGAAGTGCATTTTGTTTGCGCGTACACTTGTGCATGCGCAGTTTGTTGATATCCGTTGAGAGGGGCCACCAAAGCCGAAATTGGTAAGGATTAAAAGAGCTTTTGTTTACATACAAATACATAAGTCAATAACTAGGTAAAACAAATGGGATCGTCTTTTGTCTCCAAGTTTACTAGGATTTTGGAGTCAAATGTACCTTCTACATTGACATCACTCTGATAGGGTGAAGCAATGAGAAAAGCATCTCTAATACATTAGCCACAAGCTAAAGATCACTTTCCTGCTCCAGCGCCCCACGCTTTTACAATCAAATGTTATAATTAAAAGTACATTGTTTACACTTTTTTTTTTTTTTATAAAAGGCTAACAAGATGACCTCACTCCACCTGATGGTAGGCGGTAGTGAGATCCAAATATGAGGTCGACAGGCACAATATACCATATTGAGCCTGTCGCACTCACCCTGAAAGCCGTGAAAAAACGAGACCACTGCTGCGGCAACAACGAGACAAGGCGTGGAGTCTCGCATTGGTATTGAGCTGTGCGGGTCGGAGTTGGCCAGTCCGCCGGACGGAAGGGCCCCCGCACCGGCGGGCTGACCCGCTCCGCTCGCACAATACCGCCGCTAAGACTCCACTGGTCCGGCGCTTGCCGCAACAATGGTCCCCCCTGGCTCCGGTTCGTACAGTGCTGATCCCGGAACGCGACCTGACCGAAAGAGGTCAGAGTCACTTGGCGGGTTTTGGTAACAGCAACCGGTCGACAAAATGTCTCTCACCTGAAAGTTCACTTCAGCCCAGAAATAGATAATTTATTTTTGGCTTTTACGTACCCATACCTATAAGAAGCGAATTTTTTTGGTGTTTTTTAACGCATATTCATTTAATACTTTTTAGTCTTGTGGTCAAATTGCATTACAGGACCTTACCAACCAGTCCAAACACGGCTATGATACGATCATCCATCACGAAGTTCCAGTTTAAATCTTCTGTCTCCATCGTCAGATCAGCTCGATAGTACCATATTATTGTATTCAGTATTGTATAAAGCGTCAATGGTCGAGTGGTTAAGGTCGTTGCTTGCCAAGCGATAGGTCGCCAGTTCAAACCCCGCCACGTACCACTGCTTTTAAAATTTGAAATTCATATGAACGATTATTCGACGCTTTAACGGTGAAGGAAAACCTCGTGAGGAAACCTGCACACCTGCGAAGAAATTCTAAGGTTGTGTAGTCAACCAACCCGCACTTGGCCAGCTTGGTTGACTAAGGCCTTATGGCCCTATTTTAGGGTAGGCCCGTGCCCCAACAGTGGGGACGTATATGGGCTGATGATGATTGTATTCAGAGCCTGAAACTTAATCGGGGTCAAAATCTACCCATCATGGAAATCTAGTGCGTATCTTCCGGCTTCATCATCAGACCTTGATACCTAATCATGGTCAACGTTTATTATAAGACCTTTCTAACAAGTCCAAACACGGCTATGATACGGTCATCCAGTACGGTTCCAGTTCATGTCTTCCGGCTCCATCATCAGATCAGCTCAACAGTACCATATTATTGTATTGTCATCGAAATCACATACAACTGCCAATTTTCATAACGATCTTTAGAAATGGTTGGTTAAATTAGTTTTCTTAAATTTGATTACATAGTTACATACATACATGCATACATACATACAGGTCGACCTAAAAACTAAAGCGTGTTAAAAACGAACGATGACGAGGAACCACGACTAAAGGTTGAAATCTATGTATACCATATCATTCATAGCCAAAAACCACACGCTCACCGTTCTTAATCTGAACAACAGATCGAGGCATAAAAACTATTTACCCCCTACGAGTAAAAAATAAGAGTAAATTTTACGGGATACCATCATTATCAACATCAGCCCATATACGTCCCCACTGTTGGGGCACGGGCCTACTCTAAACTAGGGCGATAAGGCCTTTTTTTTTTTTTTTTTTTTATCCCGGTGAAATGCGTTATGCACCGTCACCCGGAGAGGGGGTTCTCTCCAGGTGGTGTGTCGGACTCCCCAACGGCTGGCGAAAAGGTGGTAAATGCCAGCTGCGGCTCCTGGGCGGTGTGCAATGCCCAGGGGGTCTACCGACTAAAACACCGGGGTGTACCTCCTAGCCGAAAGGCGGCGTCATGGGACTCTGAAGCCAGTCTTGTACTGCCACGACGCTGCCGGCGTTGCCCGTAACAGGCCCTGCAGATCCCACCCCCCTTAGTGGGTGGCTGACGGGGGACCCGGTACACGGGATCCTCCGTCCCTCAGCGGCGGCCGGTGGTGCAATGCCGACGGGAGTGTCCCCACACCCGTCGCCGGCTGGCCACCGCTGGACTCTGGCGCTATAGCGCGGGCGAAAGCTCGCCGCGCACGCCCGGTCCTCCTTCTTCTTCTTTGAGGGGGAGCGGAGGGATGGTTTTCCCGCTCCCGCTCGGCCGCCTCCTTCTGTGACATGACGTCTTCGCAAAAGGAGGCGACGGCTTTCCAAGCGGTTTCCCTCTCGAGCATGCCCTTTATGATACGAGGCAGCGAGAGGTCCGCTCCAACTACTCCGGTTAAGATCGTTCTGGCCGCAGTCCACGATGGGCACACCGATAATGTGTGCTCCACCGTGTCCTCGGCCAAACCGCACGACTGACAAATTGGAGTCTCCTCCTTCTGTATCCGGTGCAGGAATCGACCGAAACAACCGTGTCCAGTGAGTACCTGCGCCAGGCAATATGATAAAAAGCCGCCTGGCCTCTCCAGCCATTGTTTTAAGAGCGGACCCAGGGCGTCCAAGGTCCGCCTACCCGACGGGACTATTGCGAGCCTTTCTTGCCAAGCACTCAGCATATCCGAGTGCACTTCTCTCCTCACTGCCCCGAGGTCTTCAGGGGCAGGATGCAGTCCTTGAGCCCGTTGTTCGGCTCTCCACTGATAAACTTTGGCCTGCGCATGAGCCTCTAGGTCCCAAGGAGGGGTCCCGGCGAGCACGCAAGCCACCTCGTAGCTCACAGTGCGGTAGCACCGCGCTACTCTTTGGGCGATCGCCCGTTGCGGCCGCCGTAAGAAAGCCGCGTTCTGTCTGTGTTTGAGCGACTCCGCCCAGATCGGAGCCCCGTAGAGGGCCATGGATTTCAGGACGCCGGCATATAGTCGCCGGCATCTGCTCCTGGGGCCTCCCAAATTGGGCAGGAGCCACCCAAACGAATCCGCAGCCTTAAGCAGCCGCGGCGCCAGCTTCTCGAAATGCGGACCAAAGGTCCATCGACTATCCAGCGTGAGGCCCAGATACTTTATCGTGGACCCCACTGGAACCCGGACTCCGCCTAGCATAATGCTTGCGTCGGGAGGGCGGCGCTGCCGAGAGTCATGAAAAAGAATGGCCTCGGTTTTTTCGAGCGCCACCCTCAACCCTAGCATTCCGATACGACGGGCTATTAAAGATCCCCCAACTGAAGCCAGAGAGGCCGCCTCTCCGTACGTCTTCCCCCGGGCAGTCACCAACGTATCGTCAGCGTAACAGATTACGCTCATGCCCGGGAGGAGTGCTGTCCGCAGCAGCCAGTCAAATCCGATGTTCCACAGGAGGGGACCAAGTACCGACCCCTGCGGAACACCAGACTCCACGGTGTGACGCCTAACATTGCCACCCTTGTCGACGAAGATGACTCGTCGACCCTCGAGGTAATCCTTGAGTAGTGTCCTGAGATAGACGGGGATTCCGTGGAAGGAAAGCGCCTCCAGAATGGTGGTATGAGGGATGGTGTTGAATGCGTTCGCAATATCGAACGAGACAGCCAACACCACCCCCCCGCCGCCGATGACTCTTTTGCATAGTGACTGCAGACGGGCCAGGGCGTCGATTGTAGACCTTTTCGCCCTGAACCCAAATTGAGCGTCCGATAGGTCCCGGCCGCACTCCCGGAGGTGTTGATTGATACGCGCCGAGATGACGCGCTCGAACAGCTTACCGACCTCATCTAGTAAGATAATGGGCCTGTAAGCGGATGGGGAGTCGACTGGGCGCCCTTCCTTGCGCAGCAAGCAAAGATGGCCCTCCTTCCAAGGCTGCGGGAATCGCCCGACGGCAAAGCACCTGTCGAAGAGGACCCGAAACCGCTCCTCCATTTCAACGGTCGCTAGCGCTACAATGCGTGCTGGAACGCCATCAGGCCCAGGAGCCGTTTTTTTGGCACGCAGGCATTCTGCAGCTGTCTCGAACTCCTCCGCGTTGATTGGGGGAGGAGGTTCTATGGCCGACTCAATGACCGATGGATGGATACCCATCACTGGAGGGGTAAAGTCGGTGCGTGGTGGGAAAAGGCCCAGCACGACCCTTTCCAGGAGCTCGGGATCGAGGGCTTCGGTCAGTGGTGGACCAATAGGGCGGAGACGATTACGCGCCGCCTGATACGGTCTCCCCCACGGATCGTTATTTAGACCCTCAAGCATCTCGGCTCGCCGGCGATCTTTGGCCTCTCCAATGGCCTTCTTTAGGACCCGTTTGGTCTCCACATAGCGGACGTATAAAAGGGCCTCTTCCTCCAGATCCCTAGTCAGGCGACGGCGGCGACTACGCTGGACTGCTCGACGGGCAGCAATACAAGCCGCCCGGAGATCAGCGATTTCGTCGCTCCACCAGTACACCGAACGACGCGGGACAGGACGACGGGACCGGGGCATACTGGCGTTGCACACTTCAGTCAAAGAGTGCCGCAGTTGGGCAGCGGACTCATCTACCGGGCCATCAAAGGGAGGGGCGAACCAGTCCTGGGCGATGGTGGCTTCTCTAGCTATGGTGCGATCCAGGTGAGTTAGAGCCCACCTGGGGAAGACCTGCTGGCCCGATGTGGGCGCTCCTGCGGAGTTTCGGCTGAGACGTTGTTGAGTGGAAACCTTCCACCGGATATATCGGTGGTCGGAAAGAGTTTCCCCCAGCTCGACCTTCCAGTCCTGCACACGTGCTGCTAGAACCGAGGTGGCGAACGTTACGTCCACCACGGACCCCCCCTGCTGTCGCACGCACGTTTGAGTAGTCTGTTTAGAAGAGAGAGCCCCACAGATATTGCCCAGGCTTGTAACGCAGGACCGCGCCGGTTGCATTTCGCAGCTGGGTTGCCCCACGCGACTGCCTTCGCGTTCAGGTCCCCGGCGAGAAGTAGTTGCCGGGGTCTCACCCTGCTGATTACCGCCGTCAGTGTGTTGAGATAAACCTCGAACTCACTAAACGGACGATTAGGGGAGAAGTAAACGCCTAGTACGGCAAAATCCCCCCACATGGCGGCTACAAATCCATTCCCCCTCTCGATTACAATTAGAGGGGGAGAGTCGGTAGAAGGACGCGCGACTATCGCGACCAAATGGTCGGAGTCGCTAAGCCAGTGCGGGGCCACATAGTACGGCTCCGCGATCACCGCTACGTTTACCGACCACTCCGCCGTCGCCTGCGACAACATGTCTTGGGCTGAGCGGCAGTGGTTTATATTCGCCTGGAGGAAGGAGAAAGAGGTCGTGCTAGACATTATCGGTGCTATTCTCCTCCTCCACTATATCCATGGCAGCGACCGTATCAGCCCTTGAGGCCTCCGGTGCGACGCTGGCGAGTGTCCCGGTCCTGAGATTCGCCCTTCCCTTCTTCGGTGGAGGGTTACAGCTGCGCCCCCCCATTGTATGGTCGGCCCTCCGACCGCTCTGCGCGCATACTGCGCAGTGAGGACGACTGGCACAGGCGGCGGCCTTGTGTCCAGCTTTGCCACATCGCAGACAGAGGTCCTCACGCTGTATGGAAGATGGGCAGCGCACGCGGGTATGGCCAATTCCATAACACCGGAAACACCGCAGAGGCTGCTCATCGAGGACCCTAACGGAGGCCGAGCTGAACCCTATCAACAGCCTTCCACCGTCCTTGACGACTTTGGCGGCTGTGATGGGGCATTGTAGGCGGATTGTCCCTACACCCCCACGACCGCTACGTATGACCCCCGCCTTAATCGAGTCGGAGGGACAACCCCCCAAGGCGGTGACCTTGGCCACAACTTCGTCCCTGGTGATGGAATCATCAAGGTCCGATAGCACTATGGTTGCCATCTTTTGCGGCCTTGTAACGACCGCGACGCCAGAGACGGCCACTTTGAGCCTTTCGGCGAAGAGGTCAGCATTTTTGGCGCTGTCGGAGCCCGGAAACTCAAACTTCCGGGCGCCGGTCTGCGTCTGCTTGACCCTTGCTGGCCTCACGCCCAGCTCCTCCATATTGAGGTTCCGTCTCGCTTCGCGAAGAACAGACTCGTACGTCTCCCCCTTCTTCTCAGCCTCTGCAGTTAAAGTAATTACCACAGCGGCCGTCTTGGGGGGAGACAGTACCTTTTTCTTGGGAGCCCTCTTTCTTTTGTTCTTCCCAACACTCTTTTGCGCCTTCTTGTCTTTATCTGGCTTAGCTACAGCCATTGTTTTGCCGGCTGGAGTATCCTCCTTCAGAGCTTTCCTCTTTGACTTCCTCGTTACCGTGGTCCATGTGTTCGCTGGCGTGGTGGACGGTAACAAGGGATCATCGTTCCCGCCATCATTGGCCTCCGGACTTATGTGAGCCGGTTGAATCGGCGGTGTTGAGGCTGCAGAGACTATCGTCATTGTCTCTGTCGCTGTCTTCTTCCCTTTCTTGGCCCTTTGGGGCTTTGGGGGCTCGGGGGCTTTAAAAGAGGCCTCCGGTTGGGCATCCGCTTTTTTGCGGTCTGCTGCTAGTGGCGGTCGCAATGACTTTTTTGGCAGCAGGCGGTCTTCTAGCCCCTCAATCAAGGAGCGGGTGAAGAAGCGGTCTTCTTGCAGTACCTTGACCCGCTCCTCATGGCACACCCTGCGCATAAGCGCCTCCAGACTCTCAGGAGCCTCTTGCGTTGGGCATCTCTGTGACGTCCATAGGGGTCCCCAACATAGGTGACCCCGCTCTCCTATGCGGAGACCTCCTGTGCGGCTGATGTTCGCCGCACTGGCAACGCGCCAGGGCCTTCTTCATATCGGCCATATCTTTGGCCCACCGGTCCATTGTGGCCTGAAGTCGTCGAGTCTCATCTGACGATGCTCGCTGAGCCAACTCTACGACTCTATTATTGAGAGTTGTCGCAAGCTCCTTGAAGGCCCTTTTAAAGCCTCCTTTAAGATTTTTGGATTTTGTGGTCAGCGAGAGGATATGTTCTAAGTCATTCTCAGCCCCCTTCTTAATTTCTTCGACCGTCATGTCCTCCATGTCCATCTGCAGCATGACACCGTATCCGGCATTATTTCTGGCCAGACGAAGTGCCTCCAATCTGGCCAGTTCCTCCTTCTCCGCCTGGATCCGTAGCTCCTCCTTCTTGGCGGCGTTTAACTCCCTCAGGGCTGCCGCTCTGCCGATGTAGTCGCCTGTGGTAGGTTGGCGACCCTTGCCTTTTTTAGCCTTTGTGTGTGAAGGCCTACTCTCGTCTGACAGCTCGGTCTCCGATACCGGCTTTTTTCTCTTCATGAAACCGGACCGAGTTGAGGCGAGACTCTCACTCGATCCGGTGAGCGTGTCAGACTCGTCCTCACTCTCTGTGTTCAGCAACGAAAACTGATTGTTGACAACAACACCAGATACGCGCCCAGCTAGCACTTCGCAGCGCTTAACTACCACCTGCGCCTCCTTCAAATTTAAACCGAGCGCGCCGCTCGTAAACGAACTCGCCCTGCTTCTCGGCTCCGGGATGCTAACCCCCTCTCCTTCAGCCACGCACGGTTCCTCCGTACCATCCACGCAGTTGGCGCCCCCCCCCAGAATACGCGGGGCTGCCGCCGCCAGAAGACGACGGGAGGGATTCTCCCACAGCGGAGCTGCGGGTACCCTCCTGGGGTATTTCTCTTGTACCTTGTGCGTTCATGTTTTAAAGGAATGCTCATTTGACGGGTAGAGCTCCCCGTAAAACCCACCCTCCCCAATTTGGATTTTTTACCGAGGTGCTCTCCTCTTAGGGCCGCCCGCGTGAGCGGGCAAACCCCCCTACCCCTAGCCGACCCGCGAGAGTGCGACTCAGCTAGGGACAGGTTGCCCGACGGGACTGCATAATGCAAATCCCGCCGCGCCGCGGAGATTCTCCGCCAAACCCACGTCAAAAAGACCACAGCCATAACGGCCCAACAAGGCGACAAAAGTCGCAGCTGTACGACGACGAATATAAACAACACCGCCGCACTGCACCCCCACGTTTTGTACGGATAGGATAGAAGAATCCGGTCGCTCCACGGCGCTCTGCCAACCTCTCTCTCCAAACGGAGAAAAATTGGAAGAGCGCGCGCCACCAAGAACGGCGGTGACGCCGCAAGAGGGAGATGAACTCCCTCCCTCCTGCCGGTCGAAATTTCAGCCGCGGCCATTAGTCGGCCACGTTGCCCAGGGTACACCACGAGGAGGTATTCCGACCATAGTACCCCGGCGATAAGGCCTTAGTCAACCACGCTGGCCAAGTGCGGGTTGGTTGACTACACAACTCAAGAATTTCTTCGAGAGTGTGCAGGTTTCCACACGATGTTTTCTTTCACCGTTAAAGTTTCGAATAATCGTACGTATGAATTTCAAATTTGAAAAACACAGTGGTTCGTGATGGGGTTTGAACTGGCGTCCTCGGCCATCGACGCTTTTATACAATCAATATTCAAACAATCGATATTCCAAGATTCTTGCCCTATTTTGATAAGATGGCTGAACTAGGACCCAATTAATATTTGAATTTTAATTTTGATGAACCTGATTTTACGTTTTCGAAGACAAGAATTCTTATAGAATAGTTTGAAATCCAAAAAATAAATGTATTAAAATCATACAAGACACATTCTCATTCGGAATTTGATAGCTCAATTAACTATAAGGCTTAGGCCGCACTACGGCTAAACCGCCGCGGATTTTAACCGCCTGATTTTATGAGTAAAATAAACTAATAGAAGCGGCCGCACTGACAGTTTTTTTCCGCGACTGATTTAAAAACCGCGTTTTGTTACAGAATTATTAGCGGGAAAAAACCGCGCCAAAATTTGTAGTGAAAATCGTGGCTAATTTCGCGGTTTTAAACCGCAGTGTGTGCGTCTCGGGCGGTTTTGCGGTTTCACGATTTACCGCTTGCGGGAATAAACCGTCGTGCGGCTTAAGCCTAATTCAAATAAGCTATCCGACAAAAGTAGCGCGACTAATTGAAGCCTATCTTACAGGTGTATTTCTTCATCATGCCCATTCCTAAAGACTCCTACAAACTTGCCGTCGGCAATGCCACCGGGTTCATGCCGAGCAGTTATGCCGGCTTTGCCGGCGGCATACAATGCTAGACGTTGTATAGCCCGGCGGCCGTGCCGCCGACACTGTGTGTAGCAGCCTTTACAGCCAAAGCTGAGCGCGTGTGGTGTCTCGTATGAGAATAGTTCTGTCATACGTGTGACCTTTACCTCGGCCTAAGTAATTTGGTGCAAGTAATTGGGGCAGCCCGCGGCGTCCGTCGCGCCACCGGTCAACCCTGCAGGCGCACCTACCCGTGTATAAAAAGTGTCGCGTTAGTAACATTGTCACAGTCAAACTTTGACTAGCTTAGTATTCACTACAATGGCAGCTAAAGTAAGTCTCTTAAGAATACTATTCTAAAAGAAAAAATATTTTTACTAATAATTTTTATCTTCACAAATTCATCTTATGCGGACTGCAAACCTTCAACTTAAAAGTTAAACTTTTTTTATAAGAGATTGGTGTTGATGATGCTTTAGAATTCAGTTTAATTTCATTACATTAGTTTTCAAGTACAATATAATTATTTCTTGCAATTTTGCGTCCTTCTTATCTTAAATTGAACCTGACAAAAAATTGTTGAACACCCAAATTAATAATACCTAATAAGTTTCTTACAGATAGGTTTTAAGCAAAAAGCGATGTGCCAATGTTCATATACATAATTTTCTGTTTTCAGTTCCTGATCGTCGTATCCCTGGCCGTGGCGGCGTCGGCGATCCCTCTGGTGCCGGTCGCGAAGGTGGCGTACGAGGAGGCGCCCGCGCACTACTCGTTCCAGTACTCGGTGCACGATGACGTCAGCGGCGACGTGAAGCAGCAGCAGGAGCAGCGCGCCGGCGACGCCGTGAGCGGCTCCTACTCGCTGCTGCAGCCCGACGGCCTGACGCGCGTCGTGGACTACTCCGCCGACCACGAGCACGGCTTCGTGGCGCAGGTGCGCTACGAGGGCCAACCCAAGGTCGCCAAGGTCGCCTACGCCGCTCCCGTAGCTAAGATCGCCTACGCCGCCCCCGTCGCCAAGGTCGCCTACGCCGCCCCCGTCTCCTACGCCGCCCCCGTCGCCAAGGTTACCTACGCTGCTCCCGTAGCCAAGGTGGCCTACGCCGCTCCCGTCGCCAAGGTCGCCTACCCCGCGCCCGTCGCCTACGCCGCCCCCGTCGCTAAGGTCGCCTACCCCGCGCCCGTCGCCTTCGCCGCCCCCGTCGCTAAGGTCGCCTACCCCGCGCCCGTCGCCTTCGCCGCTCCCGTAGCTAAGATCGCCTACGCCGCCCCCGTCGCCAAGGTCGCCTACGCCGCCCCCGTCTCCTACGCCGCCCCCGTCGCCAAGGTTGCCTACGCTGCTCCCGTAGCCAAGGTGGCCTACGCCGCTCCCGTCGCTAAGGTCGCCTACCCCGCGCCCGTCGCCTACGCCGCCCCCGTCGCCAAGGTCGCCTACAGCGCTCCCCTCGCCCACGTCTCCTTCGCCTCCCCCGCTGTCTCCTACCACCACTAAACTACATTTATAAATTTATTTATTTCATCAATAAGTGTTACTAGTTTTAGTGAATAAATTATTGAATTCAATGTTATCTTTCTTTATTAAAAACCCAAAACATGTTTACATGTCAGTTGGCACCTTAGCTGGTAACTAATCGAATTTACAAAATAATTTGCTGAAGAGAATAATTTTATATCTGCAAAGATTGATCTGGAAATTAAATCTTCAGTAATAACGAACTATCAATCGCTAGTTCGTTATTAAAAAGATTTTAATAATATCGACTTTCATATATGCTGAATAGAGCTTTTTCTTTCGTGGTTTGTTGATTTAGTAAACATGATTTAACGTAGTTTTTGTATACAATTAGAAACATTTATAATTACAATATTTTTATATGAACTGTGTTTCAAATTTCTTAGCACTTTCTGCATGAAAGGTCAACATAGGTATATTCTATAAATATCCACGTTCATGATATTAGAATGTGAATATGTGATTTAAATGTCTAGTTGGTCTATTGGTAGCAAGCGCTGCGTACAGACCTAGAGGTCCCCGGTTAGAGTCTATCATAAATAAATATCTGGGACATTTCCACACACGGTCATCTGACCCAAAACTAAGCAAAGCTTGTACTATGGGTGTCAGAGACTGATATGCATACATATATTTATAAATACATACTTAAATACATAATCACACCCAGACACGGAACAAACACCAATGTTCATCACACAAATATTTGTCCCGAGTGGGAATCGAACCCACGACTCTTGTCCATTGTCGGGCAAAATTTGTTATGAAATTATTCCACTAAGAAATTATTCAGCTCGGGAGTTAGGCAATTGGCAGATGCACTCTTGTGTCTTGAAAAACACGTTAAGACGATGGTCCTCTCTCATGATTGATGAGAATCAATCATGTCGGATTGCAGTCTCACCGAACTATGGCAGGAGGGGTAGGTACAGAGAGAGCATTTGTGTTTACGCAGACACTTGTGTACGCCAGGTTGATTGATCTCCATTGAGATGGGCCGATATTGGTCGGATAACTTATTTGTAAGTCATATGTGCAATTATTTAAATACTATAGGTATAATAATATATAAGTGAGAAAATAACTGGGTAAAACAAATGGGGACGTCATTTGTCTCCAAGTTTTCTAGGTTTCCGGGGTCAAACAAATGTACATTGACATCACTCGATAGGGTGTAGCATTGAGACAAACATGTCTATTACACTAACCACAAGCTGAAGAGCATGGCAACCCTGATTTCCGGCCTCCATATCGCGAACCACAACCATTCTTACAGTTGCAGAATATTGTGTTCAGCAAATCCTCCGGAGCTGGTAGAATTGTAGTAGTAGTAAAGGGTCCCAGGAAACTTTTCGTTACGAAGTAACTCATGAAAAATCTGAACTTGACAGTAAATAAGGTTGAATATCGGCGTGCTGATACACTTATTGGTGGAAGATTTTAAAACTGCATAATTGTATGTTTTTCAATATCGATCAGCGATGACGAATTTCTTATCGCCACTATAGGTTGAACTTCTATGATATGCTAATGCCCTTTATTTCAAAAACAGACAGAAGCACAAAACATTTACGAAACAAATTTTGCAAAATATAAGGTATTTGCAAAAAATGCGCAAAAAACCTTTTTTTGTTCTGATGTCACTTTAAAGTTAAGCACACGCTAAAATAAGTCGGTTTTGAGACTAGTTGCAATTAGGATTAAAAAAAAAATTTTACAGGCTTACAGCCGAAATTCGAGATTCATGCCGTATTTGGACTGAGATTACATATTTTATATTTATATCATTATATTTAGACAAGACCAGTCAGTCATCCTAATAATGTTTTAAAATTTAATTTTGGTGAATATGATTTAAAGTTTCCGAAGAAAAAAATATTAGAAAAAATGTTGGAATCCAACAACTTATTAGATTAAACATAATCTCAATCGAAATCGATACATTAAGCTGCTTAAATTAAACATAAGCCAAGAAATGTAATAAAAAAAGTAGCTCGACTGATCTAGCCTGCCTTACAGGTGTGTTACTTCATCGTGCGCATTCTTTACAGCCAAAGCTGTATGTATATGGTATCTCGTATTAGAATAGTTCTGTCATATGTGTGACCTTCACCTAGACGTAAGTGATGTGGTGCAAGTAATTGGAGCAGCCCGGGGCATTAGTCGTGACACCGGTCAGCCCTGCCAACTTGTGTATAAAAAGTGTCATGATAGCAATATTGTCACAGTCAAACTTCGACTAGCCTATAACAACTACAATGGCAGCTAAAGTAAGTTCATTATGAACTTAGTTAGTGAATAGTCTAAAAGAAAAAATATTTTGACTAAACATTTAATCGTCACAGTCCATCATATTATTATTATGTAGACTGCAAATAAGTCCTTAAAAGTAAAACTTTCTTATTGGTTGATGCTTTAGAATTCAATCCCTTTTTAAAGTTCATAAATTTTGCACGTTTTTTGGGAATAGGTTTAAAACAAAAAGCGATGTGCCAATGTTCATATACATAATTTTCTGTTTTCAGTTCCTGATCGTCGTATCCCTGGCCGTGGCGGCGTCGGCGATCCCTCTGGTGCCGGTCGCGAAGGTGGCGTACGAGGAGGCGCCCGCGCACTACTCGTTCCAGTACTCGGTGCACGATGACGTCAGCGGCGACGTGAAGCAGCAGCAGGAGCAGCGCGCCGGCGACGCCGTGAGCGGCTCCTACTCGCTGCTGCAGCCCGACGGCCTGACGCGCGTCGTGGACTACTCCGCCGACCACGAGCACGGCTTCGTGGCGCAGGTGCGCTACGAGGGCCAACCCAAGGTCGCCAAGGTCGCCTACGCCGCTCCCGTAGCTAAGATCGCCTACGCCGCCCCCGTCGCCAAGGTCGCCTACGCCGCCCCCGTCTCCTACGCCGCCCCCGTCGCCAAGGTTGCCTACGCTGCTCCCGTAGCCAAGGTGGCCTACGCCGCTCCCGTCGCTAAGGTCGCCTACCCCGCGCCCGTCGCCTACGCCGCCCCCGTCGCCAAGGTCGCCTACAGCGCTCCCCTCGCCCACGTCTCCTTCGCCTCCCCCGCTGTCTCCTACCACCACTAAACTAAATTATCCAGATAATTTATTACATCAATAAGTGTTGCTAGTGTTTAGTGAATAAATTATTGAAATCGACTTTGTCTTTCTTTGCTACAACCCTAATAAGTTCATATGTCAGTTAGAACCTTACTTGGCAACTTATAGAAACTACAAACTTACTCGCTGAAGTAAAATCTTCAGTATACTATCAACCGCGATCGGTCTAGTTCGATATAAAAAAGATCCGATGTAGAACGTATTGAATTATTACCTAGTTACCTAAATTGCTAAGTGGAGCTTTCTTGATTTAGTGAACTTTATCTAACGTAGGTATTTAACAGTTATAGGTACTTTAAAAACATATTCTTCGTACGCGTGCAGTTAATAATAAATACAATAATATATCGTTATACATGCGATTGTTAACTGCTCTAATTAGTTTGGCGTATAAAGTGTCAATCTGCCTACACGTAGGTATAAGATGTTCTTGAGTGTAAATGCATCATAAATTTGATCTGTTTGTTTAATTAAGTCTGTTATAAAAAAAACATTCTTTTGTATGAGCGTATACACTAAACACAACTACGATCAGTTATTATATCGAATTGCCGTCTCACAGAACTCAAGGAGTAAGGGAACAGGAAGTGCATTTTGTTTGCGCGTACACTTGTGAATGCGCAGTTTGTTGATATCCGTAGAGAGGGGTCACCAAAGCCGTAATTGGTAAGGATTAAAAGAGCTTTTGTTTACATACATATGTCAATAACTAGGTAAAACAAATGGGATCGTCTTTTGTCTCCAAGTTTACTAGGATTTTGGAGTCAAATGTACCTTCTACATTGACATCACTCTGATAGGGTGAAGCAATGAGAAAAGCATCTCTAATACATTAGCCACAAGCTAAAGATCACTTTCCTGCTCCAGCGCCCCACGCTTTTA
Source organism: Maruca vitrata (assembly GCA_039566165.1). NCBI lineage: Eukaryota > Metazoa > Arthropoda > Insecta > Lepidoptera > Crambidae > Maruca > Maruca vitrata. The sequence goes on along the minus strand of CM076927.1, from coordinate 11,138,954 downwards.
CAATCAAATGTTATAAATTAAAAGTACATTGTTAACACTTCAGCCCAGAAATAGATTATAATTTATTTTTGGCTTTTACGTATACCTATAAAAGCGAATTTTTTTGGTGTTTTTTTTAACGCATATTCATTTAATACTTTTTAGTCTTGTGGTCAACGTTCATTACAGGACCTTACCAACCAGTCCAAACACGGCTATGATACGATCATCCATCACGAAGTTCCAGTTTAAATCAGAAGACAAAGACAGAAGTCTCCATCGTCAGATCAGCTCGATAGTACCATATTATTGTATTCAGTATTGTATAAAGCGTCGATGGTCGAGTGGTTAAGGTCGTTGCTTGCCAAGCGATAGGTCGCCAGTTCAAACCCCGCCACGTACCACTGCTTTTAAATTTTGAAATTCATATGTACGATTATTCGACGCTTTAACGGTGAAGGAAAACCTCGTGAGGAAACCTGCACACCTGCGAAGAAATTCTAAGGTTGTGTAGTCAACCAACCCGCACTTGGCCAGCTTGGTTGACTAAGGCCTTATGGCCCTAGTTTAGGGTAGGCCCGTGCCCCAACAGTGGGGACGTATATGGGCTGATGATGATTGTATTCAGAGCCTGAAACTTAATCGGGGTCAAAATCTACCCATCATGGAAAACTAGTGCGTATCTTCCGGCTTCATCATCAGACCTTGAAACATAATCATGGTTAACGTTTATTACAAGACCTTTCTAACAAGTCCAAACACGGCTATGATACGGTCATCCAGTACGGTTCCAGTTCATGTCTTCCGGTTCCATCATCAGATCAGCTCAACAGTACCATATTATTGTATTGTCATCGAAATCACATACAACCGCCAATTTTCATAACGATCTTTAGAAGATGGTTGGTTAAATTAGTTTTCTTAAATTTGAATACATAGTTACATACACACATGCATACATACAGGTCGACCTAAAAACTAAAGCGTGTTAAAGACGAACGATGACGAGGAATCACGACTATAGGTTGAAATCTATGTGTACCATATCATTCATAGCTAGAAACCGCACGCTCACCCTCCTTAATCTGAACAACAGATCGAGGCATACAAACTATTTACCCCCTACGAGTACAAAATTAGAGTAAATTTTACGGGATACCATCATTATCACCATCAGTCCATATACGTCCCCACTGTTGGGGCACGGGCCTACTCTTAACTAGGGCGATAAGGCCTTAGTCAACCACGCTGGCCAAGTGCGGGTTGGTTGACTACACAACTCAAGAATTTCTTCGAGAGTGTGCAGGTTTCCACACGATGTTTTCTTTCACCGTTAAAGCTTCGAATAATCGTACGTATGAATTTCAAATTTGAAAAACACAGTGGTTCGTGACGGGGTTTGAACTGGCGTCCTCTCGCATGGCAAGCAACGACCTTAACCACTCGGCCATCGACGCTTTTATACAATCAATATTCAAACAATCGATATTCCAAGATTCTTGCCCTATTTTGATAAGATGGCTGAACTAAGACCCAAATAATATTTGAAATTTAATTTTGATGAACCTGATTTTACGTTTTCGAAGACAAGAATTCTTAAAAAACTATTCTAATAGTTTGAAATCCAAAAAATAAATGTATTAAAATCATACAAGACACATTCTCATTCGGAATTTGATAGCTCAATTAACTATAAGGCCGCACTACGGCTAAACCGTCGCGGATTTTAACCGCCTGATTTTATGAGTAAAATAAACTAATGGAAGCGGCCGCACTGACGGTTTTTTTCCGCGTCTGATTTAATAACCGCGTTTTGTTACAGAATTATTAGCGGGAAAAAACCGCGCCAAAATTTGTAGTGAAAATCGTGGCTAATTTCGCGGTTTTAAACCGTAGTGTGTGCGTCTCGGGCGGTTTTGCGGTTTCACGATTTACCGCTTGCGGGAATAAACCGTCGTGCGGCCTAAGCCTAATTCAAATAAGCTATCCGACAAAAGTAGCGCGACTAATTGAAGCCTATCTTACAGGTGTATTTCTTCATCTTGCCCATTCCTAAAGACTCCTACAAACTTGCCGTCGGCAATGCCACCGGGTTCATGCCGAGCAGTTATGCCGGCTTTGCCGGCGGCATACAATGCTAGACGTTGTATAGCCCGGCGGCCGTGCCGCCGACACTGTGTGTAGCAGCCTTTACAGCCAAAGCTGAGCGCGTGTGGTGTCTCGTATGAGAATAGTTCTGTCATACGTGTGTCCTTCACCTCGGCCTAAGTAATTTGGTGCAAGTAATTGGAGCAGCCCGCGGCGTCCGTCGCGCCAGCGGTCAACCCTGCAGGCGCACCTACCCGTGTATAAAAAGTGTCGCGTTAGTAACATTGTCACAGTCAAACTTTGACTAGCTTAGTATTCACTACAATGGCAGCTAAAGTAAGTCTCTTAAGAATACAATTCTAAAAGAAAAAATATTTTTACTAATCATTTAATCTTCACTAATTCATCTTATGCGGACTTCAACTTCAACCTAAAAGTTAAACTTTTTTATAAGAGGTTGATGTTGATGATGCTTTAGAATTCAGTTTAATTTCATTACATTAGTTTTCAAGTACAATCTAATAATTTCTTGCAATTTTGCGTCCATCTTATCTTAAATTGAACCTGACAAAAAATTGTTGAATACCCAAATTAATAACCAAAAAGCGATGTGCCAATGTTCATATACATAATTTACTGTTTTCAGTTCCTGATCGTCGTATCCCTGGCCGTGGCGGCGTCGGCGATCCCTCTGGTGCCGGTCGCGAAGGTGGCGTACGAGGAGGCGCCCGCGCACTACTCGTTCCAGTACTCGGTGCACGATGACGTCAGCGGCGACGTGAAGCAGCAGCAGGAGCAGCGCGCCGGCGACGCCGTGAGCGGCTCCTACTCGCTGCTGCAGCCCGACGGCCTGACGCGCGTCGTGGACTACTCCGCCGACCACGAGCACGGCTTCGTGGCGCAGGTGCGCTACGAGGGCCAACCCAAGGTCGCCAAGGTCGCCTACGCCGCTCCCGTAGCTAAGATCGCCTACGCCGCCCCCGTCGCCAAGGTCGCCTACGCCGCCCCCGTCTCCTACGCCGCCCCCGTCGCCAAGGTTGCCTACGCTGCTCCCGTAGCCAAGGTGGCCTACGCCGCTCCCGTCGCTAAGGTCGCCTACCCCGCGCCCGTCGCCTACGCCGCCCCCGTCGCCAAGGTCGCCTACAGCGCTCCCCTCGCCCACGTCTCCTTCGCCTCCCCCGCTGTCTCCTACCACCACTAAACTAAATTATCCAGATAATTTATTACATCAATAAGTGTTGCTAGTTTTTAGTGAATAAATTATTGAAATTATCTTTATCTTTTATTGTTAAAAATCTACCTTGGGTAACTTTCCAAATCTACAATAATCTACATACCTACAAGCTGAAGAGAATCTTTTAATTTGCAAAGTTATTGTGCTGTATACTTAACTACGTATTAGAGTTATATGAACCTCTGCAGGTTACAATTTTTTATGTTTAAGTTTAATGATAGTGATTCAAGTGATGTGATGAAAGCTACTTTATCAAAGAAATTAATACAACACCTTGTTTAAAGTGTAATCTCATAGTGTGTACATAATTACCTATGTAGAAAGTAAGAGCGTGTGCCCGTTACCTAAAACTTAAGGCATTCAATCTAAATCTGGGAGAAAATACCTCTAAAGCAGGGCGAAGAGTAAATGTCAGAAGAATTAATCTCTCATCAGTGATGCAATCTAGGCAGTAAAGGTTTCTTTTGCAGCATACTTGTACTAATTAACTTAGAGCTCAGAGCCACTCGTTGATCGATTATTATGACATAAGTATCTAGAAATAGGGCGAAGTTCACTGTACCCAACGTTCGCTACACACATAAAATCATTGTCTGTAGGTATGTCATTGCATCCTAGATTCAAGTTCGACTCAAAAAGCTTAAATAAGCAGAGCTTGAGTTTCAAGTAGATAGCAACCTGTGTATAATTAAAGTTAAAACCCGTTTTATAAAAGTACGATTTTTAAATCAAACTGAATTTTGGAAATGGCTACGAGTATTAAGGTAATAAACCTTTAAGTGTATTTTTGATGATGTCAGTCAACAGCCAGCCACACCCAAATCATGACAGGAAACTAAGGCATGGTCAGTAAATTGTGTCAATGCCACTCTTGGAGACATTCGGAGAAATGTAAAGGTAGCGATAATTATGTTGCCATATGAACTTAAGTGACATGAGCTTAACAAAAAATGGAACCGGTTATATAGCATAATAAAGTGAAATATTCGCCTGCCAAATAATTGCGTAAAATCAGCGCAAGGCTTCAACGGAAATTCCAATGAATCCTACCAGCATACTGACATTCATTAACGTTAAACTAAAATATTCATTTCTTACTTATAATCATTACTGATACATAGAGGTAGGTATACCTAAGAGGACGTATCCTCTCCTATATGTATAATGTGAACGAACTTTACACTTTGATGGAAGTTAGATAACAATTTAATGGCGATCGGTTCGTTGAATCGTAACAAAGGCTTCTTGAAAAGCTGCGCAAATATAAGTTCCTAATTATTGGATTGTGAAATGCGGATACACTTGCAGACGAAATATGGATCAGCATTGCAGAAATATTTGCTAATTGCTCTAATTTAAATTCTTTTTCAATTGCTTCTCTTAGAAATATACACCTGTTCTTGAGTAACGTTTGATATAATTATGATATGGGCACATTCATACTACCTACGTACATCTAAATCGATGTATTGCAGCTTACAAAACTCATCTACTTGACAAAATACCGGTGATAATAAATTACCTATTAATAACTTGTACTATTGGTCATATTTTTAAGACAAACAGAACAGGTTATCTTCCAATTCTCTCGGAGCTTTTGCTTTTAAAGTCCGCTGTTAGCGTTGGGCCAGTTTGTTGTAGTATGAGAGGTCAAGTTAAAGTGGTTGTTTATCTGTGGAGAAATTAAAAGTAGTCTGGTGAGTGTGGCGACCGAGGCCTTGGCCGACATGTCCAAGCGCGTGCTAATGCGTAGGTATTACACGACACGGGTGGTAATTGATGCAGCTTTTGTTATGGGTTCCGAACAAATCGCTCATTGTTGATTGTTGACATGTCCACGCTACCAATGAAGCCGTTTACAGGTTTACTAACGTTGTCTTGTCTAAGATATTATTAAATTTTTTCATTAGTTTTAATAATAATAAAAGTTTGTGAGGAACCAGGTAGGACTTACATACATAAAATCACGCGTTTTTCCCAGAGGGGTAGGCAGAGATCACCTCCTGCAATGTGCTACGGGCCTGGCACACCACTTTCAGATTGACTTACATGATTTTTTGAAATTACTAAAACCCTAACCTTGGAACCCTATGGAACTAGATATTATTAAGTATCATCATTAGTAAGTTATTAGTCATCGAGCACCAATTGTGTTTTTTACGAATTTTTAAAATGTGAATCTGCTCATTTAAGTTTTACATAATTTAAGCCTATACTTACGTAGGGAATATTCAGATATCAACATCGTAAGATAAAAACTTTTAGCAAAGAGTGTACGTCAAAAATTTAGTCCAGCCACGTCCAACCATATTCAACGGAGATACTTCAAGCGTTTGCATCAAACATACTCGATTATGTAAATCAATACTTTAGCAATTTGAAACTAGAGCGATACTTTATTTGTAATTGATCGGCGCATACCACACTAAATCTGTAATGATGTAGTCAGACGAGTTACTATGAGACGAGAAAGATTTTTACAAAATACTTTAATACATGAGTAATGTGGGAATCCATTGACAAATTGAGGAAATTGAGACATTACACCAATTAACGTAGAGGTCGACTTGTTACCCAGGGTTTATGGAAGTACTTAAGGTTATTATTACTAATCATTTTCTTAACAGTTGTACGACACCATGACGAAATGAACATGTAGGAATCTACCAACATACATACATAATAATAAGTATATTATATGTATATCAAATACCCATGGTTGTATGGGGCTAAAAATATAATGTTATTTTTATGGAGACATGTATGTTAATGCAGTTAAGATGTTTCGCATCTAATATTCACACTCATCACTAGGTTTCAAAAACGTAATGGTATCGATAATTTCGTAGTTCATACACCTTCAAGTATAGCTGTCTAACCTGTCGTAATAATAGCAAGCGTCAATTACATTAGCAGCTCACTAACAATGTTACAGCAGCAACAAAAAACTAACTGAATATTTGAAGTTTGAACAATCTCGGAAATGTATGAAAAACCGTGCATCCGTAACTAGGAGGAAGTGGTATGGAGTGCAATTAGAAGCACGCGGCACGTGTGATATGTGATATAAGAATTGGTAATAACCTATAATTGTGCGTGTGTTGATACAACTATGTCAGTAGAGTAATAAATTCTATGTGCACGTTTTAGTCCAGTCAAAATAGACATTTAACCTAGGAAAAATTCGCATAGAGCTGAAAATTGGCATGAATGTTGGGAACACTATTACAAATAATCTGTCAAAAGTCCCCATCGATCCCACGTCTGCAAAAAAAAATAATCAAGGTCAAATGTCACAAATATCAGTTTTATGGACTTTTGAGCGAAACGGTAAGTTTAATCATAAAAGTATGTATGACAAAATTACTTATCACGTAATTATCTATAAAAAATGTCTAAACACTTTGTTCCTAAGATTCACCATTTCAGAGATATTGCGATGCACAAAGTTGAAAAAGTTGTATTTTCAAACGCTTCCAGGCCCCCATGCGATTGTGCTAGACAGTTAAAATTTTAACGAATGATGTATCTCAGTTGCCCCTATAACATCTAATACTAGAAACAACATGAAACCAACGTGTAAAGTGGGTTCGCATACAAAACCTATGTTTTTTTTTCTCACACTTGGGCGGTTTTTAACGTGGTTACCCTAGTGAACCTATTCCAGGTCATATATCGATCAAAAACGATATCAACAGATGAATGCATATTATGTAAAATATGAATTTTCTAATGATTGAAACCACGATATTTCGCGAATGGTGAGTCGGAAAAGAAAAAGTGACTGGACCATTTTTGTAGAAAATTGTATGATCTACAACTTTGTTTGACCTATTTTTACGATAATACTTACTGTTTTCGAGAAAAATGGAAAAATCCTTAATTTTATACTTTTGACCTTGAATAAAATTTTTTGCAGAAGTAGGATTGATGGGGATTTTTGATATTTCGTTTATTATGATGTATTTAACGTCTCTGGCAATTTTCAGCTCTATGCGAATTTTGTCTAAGTTAGCACTTATTTTTGTCTATTTTGACTGGACTATTTGTCTGTTAGTAGCAGGTAAGCATAGAGTCAAGAACGAGAGATTCCCGGTTTGAATTCTGCGTCGGGACTATTTGTGTCTAGGATTTTTTATTAAGTTTAAGAAACGTAGTACTATGTACCTACATAGGAAGGTGTTATAGGTATTTTACTAATATAGGTAGTAGGTATAGTATATGAGATCAAAAGATTGGTCTGTTTGGTGCCTGATCTCTCTCGGTTAGGAAACCATTATTAAAGATTATTACTTCAAAGTAATTTAGAAGTATGCAACTGTTTACACCAATAACGTCCTACAAATTAAATAAAGTCATTTATTGTAATCTCAATTTAGTTTAGACAGGTCATCAGCTTCGGAAAATTAATCTACGGTGAATGTGAAAGATTAATGAAAGTAAGGTAGGTCAATACATACCTACTTATCTTCTTAGATATTTGACGAAGCAATTTTACCCCAAGCCTAATGTTGCGTTACAAATTGAAAATAAGAAAATGGTTATAGGTAGATGCATTTAGTTGTAACAGTCTTTGTTTATATCACTAAACTTATGTTTAGCAAGTATTTAAGGCGTATATAATGCAATGACGTTACGTTAAAAAAGAATTACATTTTAGTTTTTTCTGTTTCGTGGAATATAACATAATGCATGCTTTCGAATACTTATATAACATGCTTAGGTATGTATAAAATGTAATTGTATTACAAAATTGGTAAGATATACTACATGAACTTACTGACTCAGAAATATGGATCTGTCTAATAAATAGAGAATTGTTGTTTACTTAGCCACCAAATACAAGCTAAAATGATTGATGTACATAAAGTAAATGTTGTACTTATATATTTTTCATTAGCTATGTTACAAATAGCGATAGCGCAGCTTTGACAAGCTCAGTGGTCCATTGGTTAGAGAGCCTGGGTACGGGTTCAAGCGACGTGTATTCGATTCTCACTCGGGACGAACATTCATGTGATGAACATGTGTGTTTGTTCCTGCTATGTCCGGGTGTGAATATAAGTGTTTATAAATTGTCTGTACATTAGTCTCCGACACCCATAGTACAATCTGTGCTTAGTTTGGGCCTTGAGGTGAAATGGTCGTGTGTAGAGATGTCCCAAATAAAAGAAAATAAAAGCTCGCCTATAAAAGCCTACGCTTTTCAAAGAAAACATGAATCCGGCCCTAATGGAGGGCTTCGAAAGCTGTAAAGTCAAGAACTACCAAAACACGGGTATTCGTTCGGCGGGGGTCCGTGACCCCTGCCTCGCACTCCGTCGAACATTCAACAGTTTAGCCACATGCGCCGGGACAAAAGCTGTAATTTGCGTTTACTCGAGCAAAATGAAGATGCAAGAATATATTCATTATTGACATAACCTCGAGTTTTTACGCTCATTGCATTCTGCACTATGCTTTCATTTACATTGTGTTCGACATTTCACACTCTCCTATTTGTGGGCATAACTCTAACCTCGGAAACTTAACAAGTTCTATGATAAATATAGAGAGAATCATGCCATGAGCAGCAGTTTATTTATTTATTTAACAGTTTTAGCTACCTCAATTCATAATACTTACTTAACTAAGTTGAGAATACTTTCTGGTAAGAGTAAATAGTATCGGTTACGTTTGCATACAATAATTAAAGTTGTAGGTACACATGAGAGCAAAGAAATAAAAATAATAATATAAATAAATAATATAATATTTAAAAAAATCGTTTATTACGGACCGGAATCCATAGTGTTAGTTAACAATAAAAATTAAAGACAACTTATGTTAGTAAACAATTTAGTTGTAGGTAGGAACACAAACAGTCGAGACCACTACTATCGTGCATAGAGATTATACACGATAGCAGTGATTTTAATCATAAACGTAATATTAAAAAAAATATATGAAAAGATTTCTTACGACACTATTTACGAGATGGTGCCTTACTCCCTATACCTACAAATACTATGCGAATTTCTTTCGATATTTTTTGACGATCTAAGTAGATATTTGGAAAATTTAAAGGATAAAGGCCTAAGAACAAGACGAGAATGTTCCTTTTTATTTGCAACCGAGTGTTTTGGGTGTGTCTATTATTGCATATCTGGCTAACGTGTCAAACGTATTAAGGCCCGGACAAGTAATTGCCGAATGCCGCCGCCTATTTAGTATCGACACCTGTGCATGGAGTCATTAATCTGAACCATTGTGTAATTATGATAGCTGTTACAGATATTTGTTGTTACGTCACGCGTAACGTCGGATCTCTTATGCACATTTCTAGAACATGATCTGTGTGAAGGTAAACTTTCTTTACTATAGCATATAGCTTTAAATACAAAAATCAAAATCAAGCACGTGATTTACTTTTATTTAGGTCACTTTTAAGTGTTTGATTTGTTTTATTTGTATAATATCATCGGCCATAATTATTATAATCAGCCAGCTTTCATTGATAGAAACATTTAATGGAAAATTACATCATACATACATTTTTAGACTTTCGAGTTCCATTACATTCAAAACCATAATAGTTTTTAAATCATGCATAACAGAAAAAAATCTACTACATTCTTAGATATATATGACAAAAACGCAAAATATTATGTAAAACCCCATACGAGTATGTATATACAGTTCTCTAATACCTAGAATATACTAAACCAGGATTTTTAAGCAGTTCCAGCAACGAATTACCCACCTGTTCAAAAACTTTTTTAATTTTTTTTCTCATATGTGTATCGACATCAATGTTGTCAAACAGCAAGTGGACCAATAAACCGATGTTGATGTCTCGCAATGATCGCGCGTAGATGAGTAATCAGCTGTGAATGGGTGACGCAACGCGGGCGGACTGGCGTGCGCGTACGCACTCTTCGGAACGATATAAAGCCCGCGCCGGCGCCCACCGGCACATTGCCTCTCGATAACCAAAACAAACAACATGGTAGCCAAAGTGAGTTTAGTTTATTAATAAAGTGACATGTGCTGTTTAAAACATAGAAAAACAAATCATAATTAAATATTAGCGCGATATTATAATGATCTCATGAAAATCTTGTGAACAAAATTTATTTTGATAAAAAATCTCTCTTGATATTGATAGGAATTATATATCTTTACTGATATTTATTTACTGTCTTTACATTCACTTTATGGTCGTCTCCAGAATGCATAAGAGCAGTATGATAATTGCTGTGTCAATATTTTTTTGACCATATCTATAATCTCCCTTCTGGTTGTTTCAGATCACAGTCTTCCTCTGCCTGGCAGCGTACGCGGCGGCGGTCGCCGTGCCCGCCAAGCTCGTGTACCCCGCGCCGCTCGCCAAGCTGGCGTACGCCGAGCCCGAGCCCTCGTACCCGGCGCAGTATGAGTACTCATACTCCGTGCAGGACGACCACAGCGGCGACGTCAAGCAGCAGAAGGAGAACCGCGACGGCGACGCCGTGCACGGCTTCTACTCGCTGCTGCAGCCCGACGGCACCCGCCGCATCGTGGAGTACACCGCCGACAAGGAGCACGGGTTCAACGCCGTCGTGCGCTACGAGGGACACCCCGCGCCCGCCCCCGCCTACGCGCCCGCGCCCGTAGCTAAGGTCGCCTACGCCGCACCCGTAGCCAAAGTCGCCTACGCCGCTCCCGTAGCGAAGGTCGCCTACGCCGCACCCGTAGCCAAGGTCGCCTACGCCGCGGCCGCTCCCGTCGCGTACGCCGCGCCCGCTCCGGTCTACCACGCACCCGCTCAACTCGCCTACCACCAAGCGCCCGCTCCAGTAGCCTACCACCAGGCGCCCGCGCACGTCGCCTACGCCGCGCCCGCCAAAGTAGCCTACGCAGCACCCCTCGGCCACGTGTCCTACTCATCACCCGCCTTCTCCTACCAACACTAGATCTAAGTGCCATAGTTTATTTATTGTGTCAAATACAACCTTGTACTAAGTCAATTTCGCTCTTTTATTTTTCCGGGGGAAGAATTGCACAAGGAGGCGTCAAAACGGTATCCGATATCAAAACGCTCCAAACGAAGTTAGAAGGAAGCGTGCGGGTAGTGTCGGGGAATCAATTGAATTATGTAGCATTATGAGGCGCGGGGTCCGGTTACGGGGCACGTCGGCGGCCCCAGGGCTCCGCTGACGCATTGCTCCTGACACCTATTTATTCGGCTAGTTTAGTTTGCGCCCGAGACCGATGTAATTATGCCCCCGAGACGCCCCGGGCGCAGCACCCAACTGTACCGACCTGCATTAATGATTGCAGCAAATACAAATTGACAGTACCGATGGTGAGAGTGGTTGTTACGATGAAGCGAGGGTTTGTAAAACGTGTGATGTGAATATTTCATTTCGTTACCCGGCGTGTGAAGGGTTGCGGAACGTTTTGTACAAAGAGCAGCGGTAATGCAAAATGACAATATTTATTCAAACAGATAACGATCAAAGTAGGATATTTCATATTAATGTGAAATTTTTCTTTTAATACTCGGCGGTTCCACATCAGACGGTGCATGAAGCGAGAAATCGGAATTTCCTCAACGATGTAATAGAGATACCTAATTACGCATCGTTTAAACGTACATAGGTAACACTTTACTTTCTCTTATCAGTAACTAGTATCAACCCGTTCGTGAAAGAATCACGATTAGTATAATCCTCATAATTTACCATTACTTATGTACATATGTAAGTACGTGCATCAAAAACATGGAGAATATTATATAGCAAAAAACAAACTTCAAAATATAGCATCAGATTTTTCGTTGTATCCCGAATCGGAAAACATTGCAAATGTATGTTTAATTTAACAGCATTATATAAACACCAAGGCCCATAGCGCAGTCCCAACTCGTTATTTGTTGGCAAATAATTTATATTTTTGGCATCGGCCAACCTGTGACGTCACGATTTAAACCAGTAGTATTCACTTTGCGCATATTAAAACGTTCGGGGCGAATAAATAATTACTTGCAAAATGAGGGTTGCGAGGGGTGCGGCGACCGATGTTGGTTCGCATAGGGCTTCTTGCACAATTAGATAATCTTTGAATTAGTTTCATCTGTTAATTACAAAAAAGTTACGACGTGATCGAAAGTAAATGACAGCGGGAAAAGAAAATGTAAAAATAGATAAATAGTAGACATGAAAAAAATATCTACAAAGGTATTATAAAGGAAAAGTGTGTTTTGCTTTAAAGCTTTAAATTAATAATTTCAATAAAAAAATAACAATCGCTGAATACATCAAGCTTAAAGCCCTTCACGAATAAAATGAAATTACAAAATAATACCTATCTAAAGACTACTACTACTAGACGACATCATTAAAGTTCAATACGAAGATGCTAAGTAATAACCACAGTATTGCTTATTACTGTTACGCGGTGAGACACCACTGCGCGCTGTACCAATCGATACCACCCAGTTACCGAGCTTGTGAATCGACGACTTCTCTGGTCTCGAGTTTTAACTCATTGAGCCGTTGCGCAAATGTTTTGATGTAGTTTTTGCCGCCACAAAGGGTTGTCGTGTTAATCCCGCTATTAAGGGATGACGCACTATTACCGCTCCGTTCGTCCCGCGGGACCGCCGATTACAACCATTACACCGAATGTTGCTCGTTTTTATTTAATTTCCTCTGTTATTACGCTCAATCCTTTTGTGATAAACAAAATAACGCGGTTGTTTTGCACTGTTTTTGTTTTCAATTGTGTTAAGCTTCATGTTTTCAATTGTTTGTCATACTGATTGTGTTTTATTTAATTAGCTAATCAAATAGGAATTAAGCACCTAATTTACATTTATGTAGTCAGCGTCTACTTTAGGAGTGAGAGCCATCCGCTCCCCCGCAAGTCCGGTGATGATGACGAGGCTGCTCCAAGCCACCCTCGTATGTCACTTAGAAAACGTCCCTCCACGTAACCTATATTGTAGTATTCTGTGTTCTCAAAATGATTTGAAAACGTGATCCAAATTATCTTAGCAATCAGTTAAACTGGAGTTCGTCAAATCGTTTTTATATACTTAGTACCTAGTTATTTCGATCGCGGCGATATCGCCGCGATTTCACCGCGTGCTCGCAGCGTGCACGTCGCGATATCGCCGCGATTAAATAATCGCCGCGAAATCGCCACAGTCACGCCGCGATCACGCCGCGATATCGCCGCGATTTAGACGCGTACTGTGATCATATTTCCAACATGAACCGACCTGCGCGGGAGGATGCGGCGCATGCGCTAAGCGGGGGGCGGCGATCATTTAATCGCGACGATATCGCGGCGTGGACACTGCGAGCTCGCGGCGAAATCGCGGCGATCGAAATCGCCCAAAACTCGCTAGGTGTGAACACGCTGTTAGTTAGAGTGTATAAAATACGTACAAACGTGTATGTTACGCTGGCTGAACTGATTTTTACTATTTAATTTAATTTCATTCTTATTCATTTATGGAGGTAGGTTTACCATTTACTTTAAATGGATGTAAGGAGTCCTGCTATGTAACTAACTACATATAATAAGGTTTCAAATTTTCGGTCGATTCGGCACCTGCGTAAATCGTAAATTTAAAAAAGATTAAAAAAACTAAGTCCATTGAATGTTTGAGGTACTTACCTAACTAACATCGGTGTTTGTTCCGTGTCTGGGTGTATTATTAAATATATTTAAGTATATTTGTGTATCCACTGTTGATTCTGATGCCGTAACACAAGTGCTTAAGCTACCCACAACGGGATCAGATCAGTCTATGTGATGTTGTAAAAAAAATAAAACAATAAAAAACTTTTCAAACAATTTCAACTTCGCATAAGTATTAATATAAAATATGATATTATTTCAACGACCAACTATGACACTCATTGAAACCCACAGCTCGACGGCCCGTATCAATCCGGCGCCGTAGCCGCAACAATGCCAGTTTTTGCCGCAACACAATGCCGCCGGCCGATCGGCCGCAACTCCGCACGTGCCGCCCGATCCGTCGCGATTTAACGACATTCACATCGTGACACATTCATATCTGACGGTGTGCCATTGAAAATATTGGTATTGGCGTGTTCTATCGGCAACGAACACCGCGAAAGTCGCAAAATTTGAATAAAAATCGCGTTTTTTCTGCATCCGCTTTCGGTAAAGTATTGGAACAATAGATGTCAATGGATACTCGTATCCGTAACACGAAAACTATAAAATGTTTAATTTTTAAAATATGAGCATAGATAATAAGCGTGCATGTTTTCACACAGGTATGACTATAAGGTAGGTAGGTATTCATAAAATAAATCTATGTTATTATTTGATACAGAACATTGTTGAAAATGCAGTAGGTAGCTTCCGAAGTAATAACATAAAAGAAGTTTTAAGTTTTATACCTAAAATCTCGCAAGTTAGTAGGTACAAGTAACCACTAACTAATTAACCAGTATTCAAGTAAACTGTTTCCAGTGATACAATCATGAACTTTTAGGAACTATACGAATTCCGTATTAGGCACGCGCCGGCACGTGCCGTCGAAGGCACGCGTGCCGCATAGCCGCCGTGCATTGTGGCGCCCCCGCTGGCCGGTGATTACCATGATGATTAACATCTCAAACGGGTGATTGTTCGGGACAATTAAGTGTTTTACAAGCGCAGCGATTGTTGATGATCTTCAGATGATAATGTTCCGCGGACAAAGTTCGTTAACATTGATTTTGTTGAGACAACACATAGTTACATTGTTGTTGCTTGGTTTAAGTGATGTTTCTATTTATATTCATTGTTAAAAGGTCTAAAAATATCAATTAGAATTAGAATATATCCATGTTATAGTCAATGTGTCTAATGCAGGCATTCTATACGATTCCCACGAAATGTATAGAATATCGGTGTAGTACAGGCAATGTATGAAATATGTTCAATAAATATTAGTCTTTATGGGTCTAAACGCGATATTAGGAGAAGCAAATACTTAGCTACTTACTGCCCGACGCAGACGTTTCGACTGGGTTCACCAATCATTTAGTGGAAGGCGAAAGCTTAAAATCAATTCAATGTTTGAAATATTTTACACTTTACCTAGGAAATGTTTAGAATACCTAGGCATTGTATAGAATGCCGGTATCAAGCATAGGTAATGTAGGTATAATCGATTTTTCTTCTCTTGATCTTTTGAGAGCTATTCCTAATTACAACTGCCACAAGGAGACCGCGGTAGCGCTGAATAGACATGTATTCTATTGTTTGGTATGCCTACGTTCGTGCGTGTTTTTAGCGTAGAGAGCTTTTTTCATATAGAAGTTCTAGGACAAACTAGTTTGGCCTAGGCTAAACTAGTTTACAGGTACTTATGGGTGGTATATAAGGATGCCGGGATCTGGAGGACCCCGCCAGTCAGCCAGTCGAAACTCTTCTCTCTGAATATATCCTTATTAATATCCTTCTTCTGCATTCGCAAAGCCAAACGTTGAAGCATAAAGCTCATTGTCGCAGGACGCACCCACATCCACAGTTGCATTACTATTTTCCCAATATTTACGCTCGCAGTTACTAACCCACCTCGGGGGTGCCGCCCCCTCCCTCCGGGGGTAAGACTGTCGGAAACAATTAGGGAATGCGCAAGCGCGCAAGCTTCCTGCTCTCCGGCTAATTGGCGTATCTCTGGTCGCTCAATGTATTCCTATTATAATTGACAGCCATGTTGTTGATGGTAACAACGCGATTACATTGATATCAGACGCGGATAGTTGTTGTTAGTAACGTTTTGTTGTTAACATGCTGCTTGAAACTTCTCTAAGTTTTGGAAAATTTACATTCGTATTTGTTTTTCTGTAAACCTAAGTAAAATTAGATTTTTGCGCCAATTAAAATATTTAAAAAAAAGGGAGTGGCAACTCTAATAAGATCCACTGTTTTGTTTGTTGGAATCAGAAAAGGAATTTAGGACCATGGTACACATCGTTCTTACAGAATCTATATACAATAGAGAATATTGTTCCCATTACAATTCTCTCTCAGAATTTTGAAACACAATATTAATTTTACATAATCATAAATGAATGTTTATTTAACTAGACTTACTATTTTAGTCGTGTAGCCCACTATACGTGAAACAAAACTCCTTGCGCGTTGACCCGAGCAATGTGCCCAGCATATGGGTTTGCCGCTTACGCCCGCGCGGCGCAACCCTTCAACGCCGGCCCTAACCACGTCCCTTACGCTATTCCCATGACATCTGCTAGTACGAGACCGAAATCTATTTATTCATATCGTATTGCTAATTTGGGTATTAGGCCCGCGTTCCGCAGTTTATTGAATTATCTATTCCGTTTGCGGGGACCGCCCGTCCCCGGGGACTTTGGTAAGCTTACTCGGCCGGTCTTTAGCGTTTTATGGTTTTTATTAAAGTATTTATTAAATGAAAGGGAAATGTAAGAATGTCACTGCGTAAGTACCGTCCTTCGTGGAAACGTTTTTTGTCTTGTTCGTGCTAAGTAGACGATTTTGTTTGCCGTCTATTAGGTACGGTCATTGAGTGATTTTCTTTTCATATATGTCTGTGTGTTAAAATAAATGGAAATTTTTAATATAATTAAGATTAGGGGTCGGCAACCTTTTGGCAGGGAAGGACCACATGGTGGAAAAATAAACTAAACGCGGGCCGTAGTAAATCAGTGGTGTAGCGTTTACACGACACTAGGAAATAAACATTATAAAAAAAGGCAAAACATAACTATCGCATAAAAGTGTAATCCAGCTGACCCTTAAATTCCCTTAGTAAATGTACTTGGGTAAAAAGTCTTTCCTGAAGTATCGGCATCTGAGATGTTTCGTACATACAAATATCTGTCTACCTAAATCGTCGCAAATGAGATGTAGATATTCCTCCCCTCAGTCGCCATAATTGTTCATAATTTGTCACAAAAAAGTACCTTTCAAGCTCACATTCTTCAATCAAACGGCCATTAGCGCCCAGCGGTCCTATAGCAAGTCCGTGGCGCGTAAACATTAATAGCTCGGCATCATTAATTCGCGGCATTTAGCTGATAATTGCAGTAATGGCGAGGACAATGGGCGCCGAGTACCGAGAGCCACTCAATTATGTGGCATTCAGGAGAACGGTGTTTGCAGAGCGTCGCGAGTGCTCTCATTGGCTAACCGCCCGCCGGGCCCTCCCCTAACTTTTGTCGTAAGGCTCTTTTGTTTGCAGCTGAAATCTTCATTTACCGTTCCGTTTGTGTTTGTTAAGTACGCTTTACGATCTATTGGTCTGTTATTTAACGAAGACAATTGTTGTGAATCTGTTTATGTACTTACAACAAACTATTTACTTTTTGTGGATTAGCCTATATTTTACATCGTGCAAGTATTTCGATTTGTTCCTTTTAAATTGTGAACACAACTTATCGCATAATTAGTTCTCGGGTACAACATCGGGTTGACAAGTGATTGATTATAAGATAAAGAAATCTCAATTTCGTCTATACGTAAATACTATGTTACAGATATTTTTTTATTAAAAACCAAAATGAAATATTTAAGAATGGATCATCATGCCTTGCTAAAATGATTTAATCTCTGTAGATAAAATCATTTTCAAAGTAACTCAGCTACTTTTCACAAGTGAGAAAGAGTTAAAACAATACAATAAGAAGCACCTTAACAAAATCGTATATTATGTAGATAATAAAAATACAAAAACATCATAAGACCAGTCAAAACACCAACAAAAAAATCAATAAAGTTTAAACAAATGACTTGCGTCAATGTTGACCTGTGACGTTTTGACCCAGTAGTCTTGGGGCAGGCACCACTTCATGCCGTTCTGCCCGTTCCACCATATCCGGAAGTCCTTCTTAGCTGGTGCATGCTTCACCCTGTCTGTGTGCAGAGCAGCGCACAGGTCGCACAGCGGGTGGTAGTCCGCCGCATCCCCTGTGACCGTGTAAAGGTTCGTCCATCTGAAATAGCTCTCGAACATCTCTTGATTCTCCATGATTTCGTGAATTAGGTACGCCAGATTGTACGGATGAACATCTCTTGCATTTATGTAGGAGCCCGTCGGGAGAAATCTAAACAAGAATATTTTATAGAAATATATGTAACAAAATTTTGCAATTTGTCAAATTATTTAGGTTTATTCGTAGGATCGAATTGTATGTTAAGGTTTGTTTTTGTTCATTGTACTTGTATAAATATGTGCATAATATCACTAATAGAACGATAAAAAAACACCTACTATGAAGAAACACACTTTCCGACAGTAGTACATATTTAATAATAGTATAAATAGGATCCGGAAGTGGTTAAGTTCCCTACTAAATGGAAAATGCAATAAATAATATAAGATCAATCGGATAAAAACGTTAGAAGAAACGTTTATCAGATACCTTCCTGCGATATAGACGCCATAATTGTAAACTTACCTGCTATAATTTGCGCCTCCATAAACGATAGGTATAGCATAGTTGTCATATGCGTGTAACACTTTTTCAGTGATATAGTCTTCAGAGAAGGAATTTTCAAACGCCATGTAGAACTTGTAGTCTCTTTTTATCATTTCATTACAATCGTAGTTGGGACAGTGGTGTTTGGTACACCGACCGTATACGTCTATTTTCAAGTCGAAATGATTTAGATGTTCCTGAAGCCTCGTTAAATACTCGTCTCTGAAGCTATCAGTCCTGCAATGACTCACGAGCCAAGCTGCCGTCCTTCTCTTTCCATGCAAAATAGATCTTATTTCCGGCTTAATAGGATCTAAACTCATTTGCCATTGCACAGTCGCACTAGGCGCTATCGCAATTCCACTATTGTTTTTCACGATAAAGTAAAACCATGGCACATCCGAATCGAGTCGATACGTAAACGTCCAGTTGAAGAAATCGTCACTTGTCACCTCACAAATAGGCACAGTGTAAGACGACTCGATTGTTGTAAAAATGTATAATTGCGAACTCGATCGCTTCACTGGTTTGATGTCTTTGCTCGTGAGTTCATCGTCGAACGTTATAGCATCGAAGAGGCTGTAATCACCCAACAGGTCTTTGTCAGCAGTAAAGACACAATCTTTCACAGGGCAGTTTAAGCCGGTGAAAATATTTTCTCCATCATGTGTTATTATAAGATAGTATTCCTTCCACACAAGTATGTACTTCATGCCTTTTGCTTTGGCTTCCAT
The DNA here is from genome assembly GCA_039566165.1 of Maruca vitrata. NCBI lineage: Eukaryota > Metazoa > Arthropoda > Insecta > Lepidoptera > Crambidae > Maruca > Maruca vitrata. The sequence continues at coordinate 11,119,461 of CM076927.1, read as the reverse complement.
GTATCGATTGTAGTTATTGTGGAAGGAGAAGAAGGATGAGACACTGTTCGCGAAGGTGAGGAGGTCTTTGAGGAGCCACAGATGCATGATGACGGCGACCACGATGATACACACCATGTAGGACGTCACGCGCTTCATGGAGCAGCGCGGGACCTGGATGAACCTTATCATCATTACAATTTATACACTTTAAATTTATGTGAAATAATCTTGAAATTGTTATGTTGTCGAGATGTGTCATGTAGACCATAAAATGACACTTTTGATGTGCGCGTACCTCTGAGGCATCGACAATAAACGAGATATTCAAAGAGCAGTGAGTACTGATAAGGCTTACCTACGTCCTACATTAAAAAAATTACATAAATTAGGATAGGATCCCACATTTGCATCTTTTATTACTTAAGTTTCTGTTGAGTCAATGGTGAGTCCCCAAACTTCTTTTGATAAACGTGATCCAGATATTAGAATTAAAGGCACAAATACACTCACCATTTACCCATTATTTAATTTTAGAAAAAAAAACTTGGATAGCCGATTGTTCTCAACATCTTACATTAAGCATCACGAGCCCACATTAATGTTATTGGCAACATTTACTAAATAATTTGTTCGTTAAACGGCGCCGATCGGGCCCTCCCTAACTAGTGTATTGTGTTGCCGATTTGCGCCTCCCTCGGGACTAACGATGGATTCAACCAATCCGACTCTGTTAATTACTCGCCGTCTTTTGTGCGGATATTTGTAGCAACATGCTCTTTGTGCGATATGAAATTAATAACGCGGTGTTATTGTGAGCCGGCGGCTTAGCGAACTATCGCGCGTTCTATGAAGTCCTATATAGCAGTTTGGGGTTGATGAGTTCTCGCTAAGCTCCCGCAAGATTGCTTCGCCTCGTGTGGATTGGAGATAATATTTTCTTTAGCGTAATATTATCCGTTTGATTAGTAACTGAATCACGTTAATCATTTTAGGATTAAAATTAGAAATTTTCTTCGTAAAAGTGTTTCGTCAAATATCAAATTATTTTAGCGGTTAAAATATTATTATTATAAAATGTATTATTCTGTCCCAAACTGAAGCACCAAGGAGGTGATATCTTATTGTTATCTAGAAAAGTACATTTTTGAATGATGATGGATCACACAAATGAAGCGTAATGTTGAAAACAATTGTTTATTAATTGAATACATTACACATTTAAGCCACAAGTTGGATCATATTATTACAGCATCTAACTAAAGGTCGACCTTTTTCATTTATGATGAGAGCTTATTGATTTCACAGAACCACAGAAGGATTACAAACGAATTTGTTTTGGTCACACCGGATATGGCAGATAGGAAGACTCGAACACTACTACTCGTGGGAGCAAACGCTGACCATTGTCCTGCAGCCCAGCAGCCTTTCAGCAGAACATTTAGACAACCTGTCAAAGATTTGAATGCTGCTCTAATCCCAGCTTAAGATCGTATCTGGACCAGTCTCTAAACACTTCACGTGCAAACACAATCGATCGCTCATGAACAGTTAGTTTCGAGTGCGGAAAAAAAACCGTCGTCGGTTTGACGTCGTGTCCGAGTTTCGGACCATTGTTCGGATTTACAGTTATTGTTGGCAAAATAAGTACATTGTGGTGGTGTTAAATCTTCGAGAGCAAAAACTTGTGAACAATGCGGTGGTAATCGAATTAAGTGCGTTTGTCCGTTTGTCCTGTTGACGGGTATGTCCGGCGCGCGAGCGTGGGCGCACGGCCCCACTTCCATACAATTGCACTTGAGCACAATGTCTTCGCAGCTGTTGGCTACTGTTGGTGTAATCTTAGAACTTTTAATAACACAGACAATATTTTGATTAGGGTTGCAAGAGATCTTTTCACTTGTAAGAACCGCCCCCGCGTCTGCCTCTGGATATTGTAAAGGTCTCAATATTTAAGAGGACATTTCAATGTAATACGAAATGCGTGTCCAAAAATAGCTACTTTGTTTAAGTTACATTTGCTCCGTGCTTGAATGACTAGCTAAATACTTAAAAGTAAGTACTAACTCTTAGGTAGGCCTTAGCACGTAGATGATAGATACATGATACTGCCTTACTTACTGACTGACCTTGATCAATGGCTGAGCGTTATAATAACGTTTACAATTTTTCGACAAAACATATTTTATCTCATAAACACTCTTTGGTTTCTCAATTACAATTCTCTTAACATTGTTATGGTTGGTTGTGGATCGAATCGCAGCTGCAAAAACTAACCACGCGGGCCCAAAGCGAATAAACGGAATTACGCGGCGCCGCTAAAATATTTGCGAATAAAATAAATTACCGCGACCCGCCCGATGTTTTCCGAAACATGTATTACAGTCGGTCGGATTCGTTGCCAAATGTCGAACATTCCGAGCGCGGATATACGAGGTAAAACAACGTGAATTCGACTGATTTAAACCGGCATTATTGCGTACTCTTTATGTGGAAAAAAAACTGCAGAATAGATAAAAGGACAATGACAAAATCATGTTGGTTTTATTTGCGAATGAAAATTAATATTTTAGCATTATACAGAAGGGTCGGAAATATGCGTAGATGACCTAACTACGTACGAGTTAATTTTTGAGTTCATACCTAATAGGTAGGTACACTAAATAAAGAAGACGGTGAATATTTAGTGCTGTATTATAATAATATGTCGAGATTACTCACCCATACTTTTTACACATTTAAATTCTGCTCAACACGTCTATTAATAAAACCAAATGAATGTATTAGGTAATAAGACACCACTCCCCGTTCCCAGGGGTTAAGCTGTTTAAATATTTAGTGCAGAGTATTTGCGTATTGACAAAACAAAATGGGCGACAATGGCATTGTGGCTTTGTCCCCTCGCGCGCCCGAGGACTCTCGAGCCACGACTGTTGACCACTGAAGAGGATCCTGTTGAGGGAATGGGGCGAATGAGGATCTAATGGTACAGTACTTTCACAGGGGTGCATTTCCTATATGGGTCACATATATAATAGATAATCTAAGGGCTGGTGAAAAGGAAACCTGTAAAATAATACACTAAAGTGAAGATATTTACGTTTCGATTACAATTTAATAATTTCCGTGACGAAAACATTTGCTTGGTACTACGTTTTCGTTTGTTAATTTTGATAGGTCATCATCATCGGCCCTTATATACGTCCCCACTGCTTGGGCACGGGCCTACCCTAAACTAAGGCGATAAGGAATTAATCAACGCTGATAAATAGATAGGTACAGAAAATATTAATAAAAGGGAATTCATACCAATAACTGGTAAGGTTAGTTTAACAGGGTGTTAGATGGATATAAAAGCCAAAAGGTCGGAAAGGTAAGGTAAGTGTAGGTAAGTCTAGGTCTAGGTCTAGGTACCATCCAAAAATACAGGATTCAGATTCCAGGAAGAACGTACAAGAAATGTAGGTTGGTGTGTTAGATGATCAGATAGTAATAATGAGAGCTGAGTTTGAGGAAGTACCTATTTTAAATCCTAGTATATTTGTTGTTTCCCACGCCAACTGAATGCACATAAGAAAAACTAGGGTTATCGTAATGTATGTACGATGTGAGTGGACGACAAAGGCGCGGAAGGGCCAGGCGCACCGCGCTTAATCCACTTACCGCGGTTAATCCGCGACTGGCATTGTGCTCTCGGGCGCGGAAGCGGACCGACCACTTAATTCAATCACAACTGTTGCCCGTTTTTGCGTGTTTAATGTGTGTAATGCCGAGATTATTGGGCTTTAAACAAATGTCGCCGTTGAGGAATTGTTTCTTTTTTTGTAGTAGTATTCTTTTATTCGTTTTTGTTAACTTTTGATGCGTTTCTTCAATAATGTTGACATGTGGTGGATTACATACATGAGATCATCAGTGTTTGTTGATAAACTTTTAAGGTGTACTTAATAAACTATATCACTTACCTAAGTAATATATTACCTACGTATAGTAGGTATACGTCATTACAATAGATAAATTTAAACAGTTATTCCTAATCTCTCCAAATCAATATTAGACAATTACTCAGCTTATTGCAACTCAAATTACCTCTTCCTTCAAAAATTATGACATCTTTATCTTACTTGTATCTTAAACTTCCCGATATCTTCAATCTGCACTCAGATAAAGGGACACCCAAAAAATATTTATTGTGTTTACACAAATACGTAGGTGGTAATCCGAGCAAAGTACGCTTAGTTATTCAAAATATTAAGTCAACGGGAAAGGGGACTCTTTTTTTGTGCAACCAGTGCATGGAGCGGGAAGAAAAAACTTAATAATATTATTGGGTTCTAATTTCGTTTGTGAGTGTTAATCGTAACCGTATAAAAGTGTCACCGGGCTTCAATGGAGACGCCAATTTGTATAGTGTTACAATACTTGAATGGCGAGCGTTTGAGGTTTACTATTACACAATGAGACGGTTACGCAAAAAATACTGAATAATATCTGGTCCTAATAAAATAAATCTGATTATTCAAGTGTTGGAGTGTTGGATCGCCCAAGTTCGCGGAATATTAGCTTGAGTGGCTTCGAGAGATCGATATAAAAGCCACCTCACACAAAAAAGTTGCGGTGGTGGGGTTCATAAACCATAAAACTATCATCAGAATCTAAATGTTGTATAATTTTAAACAAAGTGTGTAAAAAGGTTCTGGTTCTTAATTAAAATCTATTCGAATTAAGGTAATTAATAAGGTAAGCTATGTATTAAAAATAGGGGTAGATGAAATAAAGAAACATTGGATTTTGTGTTCAGTTTTAACTATTAGAAGTTAAGGTATTATATCTACTATGAGTACAGCACTGAACATATAATACCTAAGGGATGTGATGTTATATGAGTAAACACGTAGGTATAATAAACCAGACTATTGCTCAAAGAAAGCATAAACTTCATAATGAATATCTCCACAGGGTAGGTGCAAATTACAATTGCTTACGCGTCTACCTCGAAAACGTTTATTGTTTTCAACTCGTTCGGATAATTTCTTGCATTCGCTTGTATATGTGTAGGTATATCTCACAGACGGGGGCCTCCGGGCGAGTTCTCGTAATTAGCCACCCCCCCCCTCCATACACCCCTCCACGGCCCACGCACTCTCCGGCTTCCCACCTCACTGAAAACAGGATCATTCATTTATATTTCGTCTTAAATCTTGCAGCCAATTCGCTATTAGTTCTATTTACATTCTATTTATCGTCGTTGTGTTCTAAACTTTCGTAAACTGAAACTCTTTTTTGAGAGAGGGTATGTATAAGATGGTTTAAATGCCTTACTGTCAAAGTTTTCAGGAGTGCACATTTCCTTCAGCCTAAAGATTCGATCGAATATTAAAACATGGACAGCTAATTTAATAAGCTCATAGGTATGTTTTGTAGACTGAACTAATACCATTAACTATGGTCATGGTATCCACTGTCTGTCTAAAGTCGTATTCACAGCAACATAGGTACCCACATGTAAAGCCAAAGTATTTCCCGACAGGAAAACGGGCGCTGCACAGGGCAGGGAAGCAAATCGTAGACGCATTCACCTACGCGAGGGGACGGGGATTATCTTCAAATAAGCGTATTACTCGTCCGCCGTGCTTTGTGATCCAAATAGCTACGGCTTCTGTGCGCACGCCACTCGCACCACAAAGAACCAATTCGGATACTGCCAGTTTACCCACAGCTTCCTTCCCAAGTTTACTCCACTGTGGCACGGTCGCTTCCAGCCAGCTACACCCAACGTTGTACCGCTATACGGGTACATTCGTTTACTTGTTAGGAAGCCCCCTGAGAGCAGTCCGAGTCTATAGATACGGCCTTATTTGAAGGTTTAAAGAATAGCTAAGGTTTCCTACCGTTTTGCCTCTTTTATTATCCCGCAATTTAAGATTAAGATTTGTGCGAAGGGTGGACCAGCCACGTAATAAGAGTCAATTTGAAAAATGTTTATGGTTGCAGGGATTATTACTTTGCCGTATTATGGAATAAGAATGCCCGTGAGTATGGAATTAGCAGTACCTAATAAAAAAATACTTTTAGGACAACACTGACATGATCATTATCAAACGGGAATCAATTCAAGAAAAAGCTTGTTTTGTATGGACCATAGAAATCAATAATTAATACACATTATAAAGGAATACTAAGGTACATTTTCGTAGTTCAAAGTCAGTCTTGACACATGTAACACATTTAACAAGATTTTAAAGATATTTAGACTATGTATAAGACATTATGGAGGTATGTCCTTAAGTCACTTCCTCTTTATATCGCTCCTAAAACTTTTCAAAAAACATGTAGTCTTTTATTTGTGCCCAAACTTACTATCCTATAATACTTACGGCGCATATCAAAGGTAGGTAATCGTCTCTTGAATTTAAAAGTTCACTCCCCTCGAAATTCGTGTTTTCGCGGAGCCGTCGCAGAAAATACGTAACTTTCTCTAACCGAGCACGCCTCAATTGAGTTAGGGACTTTGTGTGGAAAACTGTGCGCAAAATATTTAGGCGTGACAAAGGAGGTATTAGCGGACGGCTCGCGATAATTTGATGCAAATCGGCCGCCGCCAGCGCGCCCCGCGATGGATACAATTTGTTTACGCCGAGGAAACTTCGCCTGTGTACCGAAACTTGCGGGATCGAACGATCTGTTACTCCGCTTTTTGTTTTAGAAAGATTTTACATTAAGTTTTCTTCATTTTTTTTCTTTTTCTAGGAATTTTGTTAGATCCTCTGAATATTTTTAATTTATACACAAACAGTTTGAAATCGTTGTTTCATATTTGAATGTGTAACAAAACTAACGCAATTAATGTACCTAATTTCTAATATAGTGCTACAAACACAGTAAGTAAGAACGCATAGTTGAAGTCTGAAGATAATAAACTCACACATAAAGCTTTATAGCTTTAGATAATATTGTTTTTTAGTTTCTATAGGTATTTTACATTCATATTTACCTTAGTGCTACCAAATTATTGTTAAGTGACATCAAACACGTTTTAGTCTGTAGATCTTCAATGACTTCTTTAAAATATGGACCAACAAAAACACTAATGACAACCGAAAAGAAAGAAGGGTTAACACGAGAAAAATAAATTTATTTACAGTGACTGTATAAAAATACCCCACGTCCCCACCCATTATTTGAAGTTAGTTCGGTACACAAAGTGAATGTGTGAATTAATCGAAACACTTATCCCGCGCCTGTAATTCGCCGATATAAAGGAACACGCCCACACGTACAGTGCGCCCAAACAATACAAACATGCAGTAAACTCGCTCCGTGTGCAGGACACAGTCGTCGAGGCTGCAGTGAACTAATCAAACGATTTGCGATAATGTTTTCGTTAATTTATTTTGCCTCTTTTCTTGCCAATAAACTGTATATTTAATTTGTATTTAACTATCACCAAAACGACTTTGTTTGTGTTAAAATATAATTAGGACGTTTAGGGTGTGACAATGGTGAGTGCAGTATATTTTCTCTTTTATAAAAGTTGATGACAACTCATGATTAGCCCATATCCAATCAACCACGCTGGCCAAGCGCGGGTTGGTTGACTACACAACCTATAAGAATTTATTTGTAGGTGTGCAGGTTTTTCACGATGTTTTTTGCTCACCGTTAAAGCATCGAATAATCGTACGTATAAATTTCAAATTTGAAAAACACACACAGTGGTACGTGGCGGGGTTTGAACTAGCGACCTCTCGCATGGCAAGCAACGACCTTAACCACTCGGCTATCGACGTTTTTTTGATGATGATGTTGAAGACAACTCACGCAGTACTGAATATGTACATTATAGGAAAGTTCAAAATTGTTAGGTACAGTTATATTTTAAGCAAAACACTCGGGAATGGAACACGGGAGTTTTGTCGCTAGAAATTTGTCTTTCATAGTATTCTTTAAATTTATCCTACAGTATACAGTACACAAATATTTATTCTACATTACCCGAGTTCCTTTTAAGATGAGACCACTTTTATTGTTATACATATTTGTGTTTTCAACGTCAGCGCAGTAGTTATTTGATATTTCGTAAGTGTTTGCCTAATAAATACATATTTACATGTACTTCATTCATGTACTTCATGTATAATATACACAATATGAGTGTTATTGCATTGGTACGCTTATCTTAAGCAGCCTACTGCACTGGCATTAGCTAAGTTGTAGTACAGTCGCGCTCAGCGACCGGTGGGCGGGCCGCCCCGCCCCGTCTTACGGACAATTAGAACAACAATGGCAGCCAGGTAGAAATAAACCAATCTGCATAAATTCACTCCATTACGGCGTGAATCTCAACTCACAATTTTCCATAGAGCCCATTTAGAATAAACTTTTTTGTGCGATTGTACCCAACTGTGATGTTCATTGTATTGGTTTATTGGAGGGCTTTGTCGACTAATTTATGTTTTTGCATGTATGTATTTATTAATTTTGGCTTAAAGTTGTTGGTCCTTAAAAGGCTTGAAGAAACTTCTTAGTAGTCAATTCGAGTTCAACTCGAATGACATCTGTAGCGCTACCATGAGTTTAAAACTTATGCACTCGATATCGCCTACGTAAATATGTCTATGAAAAACTTGTACAGCGCCGCTGGTGGTTACGCGAAGAACTAATATCGGCCGTATGAAAAAAACAACTCGATAGGTTTTTAACGTACGTAAGTTTTCGATAGCCAACTCATGGTAGGCCCTCTGTCATGACTAATATAATTAGGAATGCTGAACTATGTAAACGTTTTCCTTGTGATACGATCTTTTACATCTAATCAGTTACGAAAATAATAAAAAATTAGGAATAAGCCAGATTTTATATAATTGTTATTTTATATTCAGAATACAATTAAACAAGATTTATTGCATGTGATCTAAGATTTGCGCGTTTCTATGACATGATTAGATTATAATGAGTAAACAATTTGTAAAGCCATACTGATTTTAAGAAAAATAAGGCATCAAACTGTTTGTCTGATGTTTACTCCAACCAACTCTAGTAAAAAAATCTTGAAATGAGTTTTAAATTACCCGCACTAAATACATAAGTGATATTTGAACCCAAGTTATTAAAAATAGTATTTTTGTCATTACGTTTATTTTGTCGTAAAACTATATGTAGGTACCAACGCGTGATTTTTGTCACGTGATTGTAAGTTGCCATACGACAAGCTGCGTGCATGCATACTGTGTTGTGTACCCGATGACTATAAAAGTATGCCTTTTATGTACTTAAATAAAACTCATGCATGAAATTTCTCTAAAAATTAAGTTACCGTTGCACCTCCGCTCCTCAAGCTCGTTATACTCATTTTCAGCTAAGATGATCCCTGTGACACTTCACTGTGTTGGAATGTAGTAAGTTCCATTCTACGTATATGAAGTGCATAGGTACTTTTTTAAATTTTCTATAACATTAAAATAAACTATTCGATACTGTTTCCCTTTTAAAAGTTTAAAATGATTTATTTTAATATTTTTTATAATGACCTCCGCATTAAAATGAAAAAGTGTGCAATATTTTTTTTTTCGTTTGTCAAACGTAAAATGCGTGATTCAGAACACAATGAAGTGTCACAGGGATCATCTTAGGTAAAAAATACTATAATAACACGGTAATCATATAACCGTGTTAATAACTAGGGACAGAGTAGACCATTTCCGATAACTTTACATGTATAGATCTTTGCAACAACTTGATATGATTATTAAAATAAACCTTCTCATAAGTGTACCTTACCTACGATCTATGTTTTCAATCTGTTTTTACTACCATAATTAGGTACTTATTTATATTATACCAACAAAACTAAAAAAAAGTGATAATAAATAATAAAAATAGCCCTAAAACAATTTTTTTTTATTTTTCAAGTGAGTAAATGTAAACTTTAAATAAAAAGTAAGGACCGTGGACGACGAACATGAACACATAACTGTTGTATTTATTTATAGATACTTCCATAATAATATATGACATAGGACCCTATTATACAAAGTGAATTTTTTATTGGTCAATAATGTTCATCGCATTCATTATTACTCTCACGTTTGAATTTATGAAACAATTGATATCATCATCATCATCTCAGCATATTGCTGTCCACTGCTAAATTATGTGATAATAAAAAAGTAACTAATGTTAAAAAATTACGCTTATTTTTTGCAAAAAATCATCAAAACACCCAATCCTCTGTATCATGACTTACGATACTGAATAGATTACGAAAACAAATTACGCAACCGTCGTAGACGCGCCTACGGATCGTAGCAGCATTGTCTGCGTTACGAACTCGTAAATATTTCCTGTAATTACGTTATTCCGCGAAACACTGCTTTCTGTATAAAACACAAAGCGCAAGCCGCGGGGACAGTAAACAAAATGGCGCATTTAAATGGGCGGTGACGATCGCGCCGTCTCGCTCGCTCCTCGCCGCGCTCTGCCCTTGTCGCACCTACCTCTCGGCCCTCTTTATTTTCATACCACATTCATCGCCCGCACAATGAACTAAAGCCTCTCTACTCCCACGCGACATTCAACTCTAACGTTCTTTAAATAACGTGCATTTTCCACAGACTCCCTTCGAGAGCAAACAACACTGTAGACACATGTGGAACTGTTGCATTATCCCCCGTCCCTATCCCGCAGACGGGGGAGGGGTATTTTTATACTTCCGTCTCGCTCTCGCTCGCCTCCTGAGAAGTAATGTGTTGTTGCGTGTTGTGATATCGCTAAAATAACAGGGAAGCACTCGCTACGAAGTTGTCATTTGTAACGGTTTCGCAGAGTACGGTCTGCAAATGCGTTCAGCGTCTCCAAGAGAAACTACTACGAAACCGAGCTTTAAGCGTTATGATAACAATTGATTGCCATTTCATTTGTTGAATCACATTTGGTATGCAACTTCTTAAAAGTACATACTCATGCAGAGTGAAACATGATTATACATTTTTTTTTTTTTTTTTTTTATAATAGGCAAACAAGATGACCACACTCCGCCTGATGGTAAGCGGTAGTGAGATCCAAATATGAGGTCGACAGGCACAATAGATCATATTGAGCCCGTCGCTCTCACCCCGAAGGCCTGCTTAAATGCCGTTTGACACCCCGCCTGAAGATCCCGGGATCATAGGACGGAGGATAACATGAGCTGGAAGGGCATTCCATGCCTTAATGACACGGGGCAGAAATGAAGAGCTGAACCTCTTAGTCCGAGCCACCAGCGACTGCATTGTATGTGGATGGCAGCGCTGTCCTGCACGTGTCGTTCGGGAGTGGAAAGGGGAGGGAGGGATTAGCTGAAATAGCTCTTCAGAGCATTCCCCATTAAAGAGACGGTAGAGAACACTAAGACCGGCAATGTCTCTACGTAGTTGTAGAGGCTCCAGAGTTTCGGACACCTCTACATCACCGACAATACGGATAGCACGTCGCTGCAACCTATCGAGAGCGTCGAGCAAGTATTTTGCGGAGCCATCCCAGAGGTGACAGCAATATTCCACACATGGGCGAACTTGTGCCTTATAAAGAAGGCAGAGCTGCACCGGTGTGAAAAATCGCCGCACTCTGTTCAGGATCCCCAGTTTGCGGGAGGCTGTTCTAATGACGCTCTCGATGTAATCCCGCTGGTTCAGGTCGCGGCGAACATCTATGCCAAGGATGCTAAGGCTATCCTGTATTGGTAAGGGGGTGCTCTGAAGAGTAGGATGGGAAAGGAAAGGAGACACTTTACTAGAAAAAACATCCTACATATTACGTTTTGTATTGTATTTTTAACAGTATTCAAAAAAGGAGGTTTTTAGTTTGCCTGTATGTAGGTATGTTTGTTTCAAATTTAAGTTTGGCTGAACCGATCAATCGGACATTCACATTTTTGAGAAGGTTTTAAGCTACTGCATAGCTTTTATCGCGGGCTTTGAGCGCGGCGACCGAACCAAGAAATTCCGTAACGAAAAAACCTCACAATCGTCTAAGGTCGTTTCAGTTCGGTAGACTTCGGCACGGTGTTTGTGTGCGTGCGGTTAGACGTATTGTACGACTCTACGAAACTCGCACGAATCGAGACGAGCTGCTCCGAAATCGGACGATCCTATGCAATAGCTATACCGCGGCAGTCCCCGAGTGCCACACGTCTTTTTTTTTATTTAAAAAAAATCTGTTTAATCCGTAAGTATTTTAGTCCAGTCAAATTAGGTAAAAATCTCGGAATTCGAGATACCCAGCTGTAAGTCTGTAAATACTTAGATATTGACACCCTAAAAGTGGTCTCAAAACCTACATATTGTAGGGTGTACGCAACTATTAAATTTTCAAGGTCAAATGTCACAAATATCAGTTTTATGAACTTTTGAGCGAAACGGGAAGTTTTATCATAAAAGTGTGTAGGAGAAAATTACTTATCTTTTATTTATCTATAAAAATTGTTTGTACGTTTTATTTCTAAGATTCACCATTACAGAGATACAGCGATGCAAATAGTTGAAAAAGTTGTATTTTTCAAAAGCTTCCAGGCCCACGTTCGATTGTGCTAGACAGTTAAAATTTTCACGAATGATGTATTTTAGTAGTCTCTATAACATCTAATACTAGAAAAAGCTTAAAACCAATGTTTTAGTGGGTTCTCATACAAAAACTATGGCTTTTTTTTTCTCTCACTTGGCCGGTTTTTAACGTGGTTACCCCAGTAAATCTATTCCAGACGACACCTTTTATACATGAAGAACATGTTGTTTATAAGGAAGCCTAGTTAAATAATTGTTTTGTGTTGTTTTCAGTATTCAGAAGATTTAAGATTTCTGCGTTTCATTAAATTAAATTTGGTTAATATGGATCTTCACGTTCATAATCCAGTTAGATGGACAGTTAACATTTTTAAAATGTATTTTTTTTTCAGTTATACTTCAAACAGAAATTCTAATAATTGGTTATTTCGTACTTTTTGACCCATAATAAGCAGCTTAAATGTACTGAAACGTATATGTATAGTACTAAAAACAACATAAAACAATTATTTAACTAGGCTTCCATATAAACAACGTGTTCTTGACGTATAAAAGGTGTGGAATAGGTTTACTGGGGTAACCACGTTAAAAACCGGCCAAGTGTGAAAAAAAAAAACCATAGTTTTCGTATGAGAACCCACTTAAACATTGGTTTTAAGCTTTTTCTAGTATTAGATGTTATAGAGGCTACTGAAATACATCAGTTGTGAAAATTTTAACTGTCTAGCACAAACGCACGGGGGTCTGGAAGCTTTTGAAAATACAACTTTTTCAACTATTTGCATCGCTGTATCTCTGAAATGGTGAATCTTAGGAATAAAACGTAGAGACAATTTTTATAGATAATTAGATGATAAGCTATGTTCTCCTACACACTTTTATGATAAAACTTGCCGTTTCGCTCAAAAGTTCATAAAACTGATATTTGTGACATTTGACATTGAAAATTTAATAGTTGCTTACACCCTACCATATGTAGGTTTTGAGACCACTTTTAGGGTGTCAATATCTAAGTATTTACGGACTTACAGCTGGGTATCTCGAATTCCGAGATTCTTACCTAATTTAAGCTTAAATGACTGGGCTATTTATACAAGTCAGTCCATGTCAGGTAAATGTCATCATATTATTATGAAACTACAATAAACAAAAAATTACAAAAAGAGTACCGCCTTCAAAACACGAAATTAAAAAAATTACGAAATATAATAAGAACATTAATCATTATACATGTATATTTTTTTAAAAATCGAATCAAGTTCCTACCCAGATAATTATAAAGTTCTTATCATATTATTCTGTAATTTTTCGTGTGTCGGGTTTTCGTTCTCCTTTTTATTTTTTTATTGAGTTAGTTATTATTCTATTCTATTCTATTCTATTCTATTACGTTAAACAATTATTATTTCAGTACTTTTCAATACGTAGTAAATTACTTACTAATTAGTACCTATCATATAACTGGAGGGATATGATCCTTTTTTAAACTGTAATTCTTAAGAAGATCAAAGAAGAAGAAAGAGTAGGTAAACAACGAAACGGTATGAATATTAATATTATAGTATTTTTCACCTAAGATGATCCCTGTGACACTTCATTGTGTTCTGAATCACGCATTTTACGTTTGACAAACGAAAACAATTTTACTGCACACTTTTTTCATTTTATTGCGGCGTCATTAGGAAAATATTAAAATAAATATTTTTATACTTTTTAATAACAAACAGTATCGTTTAGTTTGATTTAATGTAATAGAACATTTAAAAAAAATAATGGGAATGTAGTAAGTTCCATTATACGTATACGAACTGCATAGGTACTTTTTTAAAATTTTATATAACATTAAAGTAAACTAATAGATACTGTTTCCCTTTTAAAAGTTTAAAAATATTTATTTTAATATTTTTCCTAATGACGCCGCAATAAAATGAAAAAAGTGTGCAATAAAATTATTTTCTGTAAGATTTTAGACTTTCGCGTTCCATTACACTAAATATTATGTCGCTCGCGACCACGATTGGTGTAACCCAGTCGAAACGTCGGGCAGTAAGTAGCTATGTAATTTGCTACTCCTAATAACGCGTGTAGACCCATAAAGACAAAAAAAAAATATTTTCTTTTGTCAAACGTAAAATGCTTGATTCAGAACACAATGAAGTGTCACAGGGATCATCTTAGCTGAAAAAGAGTATAGTGGGAGGTAAGTATCTGCTTTTTGATGCCATCGGATGCATCAGTAGCACAGGATTACATGACTTTATTTCTAAGTAATAAGTTATTAGGTGCGTTAATCGTTGACTGCTTTGGATGGTACTCACTTAGGTATTAGTAAATAACTACACTAATGCAAGTATATTCTTCATAGTTACCTAATGACAAATAGAATGCTATTATTTGCGAGAAAGTAAAACACAATTTAAATAAAATATTTTTAACTTAACACCACCAACGATTGTTACGGCGGGAGGATTAAAAGTCACATAGGTACATGGCTGTGAAGTGAACACGCCCTAGTTTAGGATAGGCCCGTGCCCCAGCAGTGGGGACGTATATTGGCTGATGATGATGATGATGATATAGCTGTGAAGAGCAGTTGGGTAGGTAGAGGTACATAACGTATATGGAGGAAGCAATACGTCTTTTTTGTAAACATCTATTGTACCTACCTCCTATAATCCTTAACCACAACATTTGGAAAATTCAACTTCTTAGCAAACTTAGTGGTAGTAGAATTTATATAGCAAAATTTAAAATACCTACCTATAAAATGGCTTTTAGAATATTTCTTTAACTTCAAAGGATATTACATCTAGCACGACGAGAAGCATTTAACTTTGTCACAATGTGTTGGATACGCGAGAAGTTTTTTATGGCATCAGTACCCGTAGCCTCAAGGCAGGGCGCTCCGCAGCCGGCGGAGTGGGGCGTCGCTAAACAAAAACACGTACACAAGGAGCGCGCGCGCGGCGATTGGCTGCGGCCGAGCCCCCGCCCGGCGCGCCGCCGCCGCGCCGGCCGCTCCGCACTCCCGCACTCGCTCTCCTCGCGGCAACATGTGCAGCGGCGCCGAGGGAGGCCCCTGGCCGCTCGGCAAGGACGCGCCGGCCGTCACCGCCGCCGCCATCGACCACTACCGACTCCAGCTCTACAACTACGCCGTGGCCGAGCGCCTGCGCCTCTACCCGCCGGCCGTGGCGCCCTGCTACGGGCCCTACGCGCCGCGCCTCGCGCTCTCCATGTCGCTGCTGCAGCAGCGCGCGCTGCAGCCCGAGGAGCCCAAGCCGCAGCACAGCTACATCGGCCTCATCGCCATGGCCATCCTCAGCTCGCCCGAGCGCAAGCTCGTGCTCTCCGACATCTACCAGCACATCCTCGACAACTACCCGTACTTCCGCACGCGCGGGCCCGGCTGGCGCAACTCCATCCGCCACAACCTGTCCCTCAACGACTGCTTCGTGAAGGCCGGCCGCTCGGCCAACGGGAAGGGCCACTACTGGGCGATACACCCGGCGAACATCGAAGATTTTAGAAAAGGGGACTTCAGGAGGCGCAAAGCGCAGAGAAAAGTGAGGAAGCATATGGGATTGGCGGTGGACGACGACGGGGAGGACTCGCCGTCGCCGCCGCCGCAGTCGCCGCCGCCGACGGCGCTGCCGCTGCCGTTCTGGGGCGGGCGGCTGCCGGGCGGCGGGCAGGCGCGCAAGCGGCAGTTCGACGTGGCGTCGCTGCTGGCGCCGGACGACGCGCCGGAGAAGCGGCCGCGGCGCGACAGCAGCGGCGAGGAGGAGCCCGAGGAGGACATCGACGTGGTGGCGAGCGACGCGGAGGAGCGCGCGGGCGAGGAGGAGCGCGCGCCGCCGGCGGCGCCCTACCCGCTGCTGGGCGGCTGGTGGCCGGCGCTGGACCCCGCGCTGCTGCACTCGCTGCGCCGCCAGCCCGCCAGCCCCGCCGACCAGCGCCCGCCCGACACCTAGGCTGCGCGCCCCGCGAGCCCTGTACATAGCCTGTGAATACCCGTGCGCTATCGGCCCGTACGCCGACCCGTATCCGTTACCTAGTGAATACTCATGAACTTGTCTTCTCGCTTCGACGTCGTCTTCTCTCGGTCTTCTCTGTCTTTCTATTTATTTTTCCGCGGCGCAGGCGACACGCGTGAACATTTTCCGGTGCATTTTGTGCTATTTGGTGCCTGTGTTGTTTCTTCACTGTTTTATTTTCTTTGATAGTTTATAAAGTGTAAATTATTGTAAATGTCTTATTGTATAGGTGGTATTTCTACGTAAACTGTAACTAGAAGTGATGGTTCATAGGAAGTATATTAGATACTGTCTGTATAAACGTTACAAGTCTGAAAAACGACCAATCGCCGGTAAAATTTTAGTCCTATGTGTAAATATAGTAAAGGTATCTAATCTTTGTTGTTATAATTAATATGTAAACATACTGTTGTTTAATTACTAGAAAGTATTAATGGAGTATCATATAAACTATGGCAAGTCTATAAATCTCTGAATAAATAGAAATATAATTATGGAATGTTTTATTTTGTAACCAGTCTTCGTTTTCACAAACAGTGACACAAACAAGCGAAGATTTGTAAGCTACCCCCGATCTTCCACATATTCATAATGCCGACTACATCAATTGCTACAATGTCAACGTGATTCGTCATTGAAAAATGCATTTTGAGTTCTACGAGTCAAGTATATAGGTTAATATACTCGAAGCCTCATTAATTTGGTTTTCCGTCGTACAAAAGTATTTGCAATCGTCAATGCAATGCAACCAATTCTAATTTCCATAAACTGGTGATTAGGTTGATTACTTGTCCTGTGTAGTTAATGAATGTACAAATGTACATTTCCTTTATATACAAAAAGAATTTTTTTTTGCGATTTCGTTAAAATATATTATAACACATACCTAGGTAGCCTAGCTCATAAAACAAATAAATAAAGTGTTAACAACTTTGATACAATTCACTAATTTTAAACTGTCAAGGTTACACACATTAAAAACTGAAACTGTCCGGGATATTTACCATGTTGTTTTGTTTTAATGAGCTCCCGATATTTCGGCACTGTTGCAAGCGCCATGATCACGGGTGAACCTCACCCGTGAACAGTTTCAGTTTTGTAACAATTCACTAAGTTCGGTATTTTAATATTTTTAATACTATAGATACCCGTAGGTATATACGTAGTGCCTTAGCCATTGATTTGGCCAATAAATATGATCAAATTGAATATTGCAATTATTACACATATTTTATCTTTCTATTTTGACATTCATCGACTTGGATGAGTTCGAACAAGAATTAATAGATGAAGAAGGAATATAAGTTGGTGGTGTACCTACCTGGTTGCATTAATTTTATTTGCTCACAGAATCGCAGATCCAGTGAACATTTTAGTTATAGTTTTACCTCTTGTAGTGACCTATTGTTGTCAAGAAATAACTTAACACACATTCACTGTAGGTTGTACAATTACGTGTCTAGAATGTATTTTTAGCTGTTCGTTGAAAGGGAAGCTATTGTGTTATAGATTGTAGGTATCTGGTCTTGGTATACCTATACATTCTCATCATAATTAGCAGTCCACGAATGTTTGAATCATTAGAATTACCAAGTAACCGCGATTAAGGCAAACTTTTAAAAACGCATTACAAACAAAAACCAGCGAATAATCCACTTATCTGAGTATTGGACACAAACAATGCGTTCGATCAGTTCCCACGTCATTACCTTTTGTTCAACTCTGATCCTAATTACCACAATGGACACTACTAGGAGAAGTGAATCACCAGTTTAGCGTTCTCACGTGAAAACCTAAAAACATTCCTAGTGATTCGAGGAAGGATCAGAAGATTACGCAGTTCATATTCTTCATACCCCTATGTAGGGTATTTACTATGTTGAAGTTTTGTATCGGCTCGTCCTAGGATTTGTTCTTGCTATAACTCAATTTAGAATTTGTACATTATTTGAACTTTTTCATCACACTTTGTACTAACACAAAATACCTAAAGATCGATGCTTAGAAATCAATATCATCCATCTTTTACCTTGTATTTGTTCTGTGTTGGAGCATTATTAATATAAAAGGCGTGCTTATATTTATATTCCAGCGCTTAACCAACTTCTCGCAATCAGATCAAATGATGTATGAGATGTTGTGTGATATATTTTTTTTATTTCTTTCAAACTTTAAAAGAGAGGTTAAAACGTTTTTTAAATATCCGTGTTATTATGCCCATTTTTATTTAATAGGCATGTGAAAAGCAGTACCTACCAACATGTTATCAAGATTGTTGAAAAAAGAATTGCAACATTTTGTTTTGATGTGAGACACATTTTCATTCGTAGTAACTAAGTATAAATAGGTAGTAAGTTGTATTTATACATACATACACAACTATATACAAATTTATGCTTAACACAGTGATCAATAGAGTATAATACTTATTTGTATGTAATAATTATAAGCATTTACACTTATATTTATGCAGTCATTAATAAGCAATTACAACTATACACCAGATTGAGATAAGATAAGAAATATATATCTACTTGATAAATATTAGGCAATTCAGAGAAAAAACACATTTGCTCTTCAGCGGCTCAGTGTTTTTTCTGATTTTGAATATTAAAAACTGCTCTAGCATTTATAAATTATAAATTTCAGTGCCCAGGCTAGTACATATTAATTCATGCAACCAATTTGTATGTTTCACCGCAGTTGAGTGTTTGTTTATGGCTACAGGGATAAAATAAGTTAGATCAGTATGAGGGCGACTGGACAGGCCTATTGGGTTTCTTTTGTGCCCGTCGACCTCATATGTAGACCTCACGGCTGCTTACTATCAGGTGGAGTGAGGACACCGTGAAAGCTCAATATTAACAAAAAAAATCGAAATCAAAGTTTTTTTGGATTTTTTATTCTTTTAAAAGATTGAAATTAGTTTTATTTCAAGTTATGAATCAGGGTGGACGGTCGATATAGTCTCGTTTTCTTCGTCACCTGTTTGTTTGTTGTTGGTATTTGATAATGACCATTCTCTCACCAGCGGAAGAAGCGATTAACCCGCAGATAAGAACACAATAAACAGGTAATTCCCCAAAAGGATAACTCAGAAATATTAGCCTGGAATCAGTCGATCTATGATAGATAACTATTACCATACATAGATCTTTAGATTATACGTGTGCAATTTTGCTTTCTCACGCTACTCGGGATCACAATGAAAGGATTGCATGCATGGGAAGGACACAATAATACCCGTATATTTATAAAAGTACCAGCACTCGACACTTGTATTTATTTGAAGCTTAAGTGTCATATTCAGCGTTTTTGCGGTTA
Organism: Maruca vitrata; assembly: GCA_039566165.1. NCBI lineage: Eukaryota > Metazoa > Arthropoda > Insecta > Lepidoptera > Crambidae > Maruca > Maruca vitrata. Next base: position 11,099,582 of record CM076927.1, on the reverse strand, counting down.
AGATCTTTCTTTAAAATGTTTAACTAGTGTTTTCTTCAATAAATTTATTTAAAGACCGGAAGTATAAATATCCGTACCGTAACAAATGTACATACCTACTTAACACAGTCTATAGATGCGATGTTGTGTGATATTTATTTGTAAGTCTCTGTAATACCAACTAAACATATTGGATGCGGTGCGTATATGCGGTAAATATAATCAGTAGCTACTGTTTATTAAATAAAATATTTTGAGTAAATTAAATTAATATTACTTAGTTGTCGTAAATGATTCTCTTTGTACAACCTACGTTTTGTGAATAAGTAAATGAAGTTTATTGTGTAGTAAATAGGTCATAATAATTTATGCTTAATTTTGCTGCCTCCTTTGAGAGCGCGCGCAGACTGACCGCTCAGAATTTTATATATATTTTGACTCTTTTCCAATGTTGTGCTAGTCTTTTGTTTTTATTAATAATAAATTACATTTTTTGCACGACAACAACAAAGTTTTATTCATCTAGAACTATAATTACAGTCAGTCTGAACTTCCAAGGTGCTTCTCAAGCAACTCAAATAAGTCAACATAATATTTTTTTAATTCTCGAGGCGGATTCTACATAGAATGCCCATGTTCATTACTTCTATCAGTACATAGTACGAAGCAACGTCTCATCCCGCGTCTGTCTATCCCTATGTTTACTCAAAACTTTTAAAGTTCACAACGGATTTTTATTCGGTTTTTTTAATAAATATAGGAGGAAGGAAGAAAAGCGAGGGCGGGTATTTAGTAATAGATCTAACGACATTTTACTAAATGGGTATAAATCTATATCGAGTCCCAATTACAAGAACACAAATTAATATTTTTTTGTTTGTCTGTATTCCAGCAAATCACCGAAACGGTTTAACCAATTTTGACGGGACTTTCTCTAAAAAATAGCCAATTTTAAATCCTATTATTACACGCTATTTTAATAAATCATTGCTGCCAAAACCATTTCCACGCGGATGAAGTCATTGGCGGCCGCTAGTAGAAAATAAAGATTTTTTTTTCTTTACAATTTATAAATCTTTTATTGTACATGCCTATGCACAGATTTTTCAATTTGCGTTTTGTACATAAGTGAATTCTTTATCATTTTAGCCAAATGTTCTGACCTTTCATACTTAATCTGTGCATACAAACTTGTAACCCGGCTTATCACCTGTTATCAACTAAACAAAGGCATTAGTATAATCTGCTGGCAGGTCGAGGATGCGTCAACTTCCTGAGCTGAACCTTTGAATAGAGTCGTCGAGTGCTCTAATCCGGGATTATCTGAGATACAATCGTTTGTGCCATAATTTTAAGACTTGTTAATATGCATTCATAGTCGTGACTTCATACGAGAGCCATTCATTTAAAATCGCTGCTGTGCTAGTAAAAATCTCTGACATTCCAATAATTATTTTTCGAGTTCCAGGAGTTGTGGGCTGGATGTCACTTGAGACAAATATTATGTGTTAAAACATCGTTGCCTATCAACAACTACAAATCCAGGTACAGACCTGGATTTGTCATTTCCCTGTTTCAGTAAATCTGGGGGCACGGCAGTACTTACTCCGACAAGACGAGCAAAGCGGCACGGCCGGCCATCCATTTCTCAAAGCAGTTTTATTTATTTTCGATCCCCCTATAATTTCGTTGTGATTGTGATTCAACAAGAAGCCTTAATTTTAGTAGCAGTAACTAATCAGGCATTGTTTAAATACGGTATATTTAAAATTTCAGTCAATTTGAACCAGTAGTTTAAGAATGACAACTTGTTAAAGGTTCTTGTTGTAAAATATTGTCACTCACTGACTGACTCACCGATCATCAAAAATCCAAGGCACTTCTAGCAGACATAGAAACTTCAAATTCACAAATTTCCTGGCTAGTTTTTATGTATAATTTAAAGACTTCCATAAAAATTTGCCAAGACAGACCTTAGGGTACAATACATCATCTTACGTTATAAGAATATATGCTATGTTATACTGTTACTTATAAATAAATTCAACGCTATACAGCACATAATAGAAATAATCTTATAATCTTAAATTTTAATTACGTTACATAAAAACATAAACAACAACATAAATATTCGACAACCAACCTTCATCGATTTATTAATTATGTAGGTAAATCTAAACATACTCATGAATATTTGACAACAAACAAATATGTCAATCACATGTCAATATTTTGCTAAATTTAAATCTAAAATATGCAATAATCCCAAATATAGTGGATGTAATGTTGGCGATTCAGAAACCTTGTAATAATTTAGGTAATTTAATGGCACTTAAAATATATTCCTTCAAAGAGATGAACTACAAATTTTTGACAGTATCACTGGCATGATAGACGTTAAAAAATAACCCTTATGCCCTCTATTGACTGAATTCAGTGTGGCGGCTGTACTTATTTAGGATTTTAATAAGGATCCCAACTTTTTTGAAATTTTAATACCTATGCCAATCAAACAAACAATCAAATCTTTCGTTTTTATAATATTAGTAGAAGTAGATAGTATAGATATCAATTACAACAACTTCTCTTCGTATTTGCTCTGTGGGTTGGTGCCTAGGGCTGACTGAGAAGTAACTGCACAAGTGTTTATAAAGGTACATAATGTATGTTGTGTTTATATCTACTAAATCGGGAATCATGCAAAGTGGTAAAAGTGTGAGGAACTCGCCAGCAGACGGATTAGGGCAAGGACCCTCTTTTTATGGAAATGAATAATTCGGCTACCGCAATGTTGACATGTTTTAACATGATTCAGTATACAGTTGGAATAAATACAGTACAAATTGCTTACTTATTACAAGCACAAACTACATTAAGTGACAATTGTGAAAAAGTTTATCGTGTCTAGTTTCAAGAATTGGTTTAAGGAACAAACAGGCTACGTATTTCTTTTGTTTGCGTATACTGGGGACCAAAGTAAACTAATATTTTATGGGCCTTGCCTGAACTAAAAATTATTATTATTATTATAAAAGCACATTCGTAGTAAGTGACGTGTGTGGCAGCCCTAATTAGGACATTTACATATCGAGCCGCAGTGCGCTCGCCCCTGGCGACTCCGTCATTCGATTAGCCGCCGCCGCAGCCTTCAAGGCACTATCTGTACCCAAGGTACGATACATGCATATGTACGTATATATTGGTATGTATGGCCCGGCTAAGTTATATATAAATAATAAAAAAAATATCTTTCATTGAAAGCACACAATGTTATAAAACTGATTTCAGTCATGGCGGCCATTTGTAACGAAGATAACAACTGCGCACGATACATTTATATTGAACAACTGAGTGCTCAGTCAATACCTATAAACAAAATTTAATAATTATTTTACATAAGAGTTTTCGTTAGGTAAATTTGTGATAACATTGTCGCATGGAATACTATGTACAATGTGTGTTGTGTATGAGTAGGTGCTCATAAGCAGCTATAGCAACAGCATTGTAACAAAATCTTTTGAAACAGGAGCTGAAAGAGTCCATTAGCCGGCCATTGAGGTGAGAGGTGGCCGGTGCGCGGAAGTGCGGATGTGCGGATGTCCTCTGTCGACAAAACGCGTCCACTCTCCGCGAATTGCCCACTCCCGTATCTAAACGCTCCCAATTCCGTCAAGTGTCGACAAAGGCCGACTTTTAGCGGCAACAATGAGTGAATGAAGCAAATTACCGCTTTTCGACACTTGAAAGCGCTCATCGGGCCGCACCGGCTGGCGCATTGTCGTCGGCCGTTTGCGCCTCGAAACAAACGATAACAATAAACAGTAAAAAGGAAAGTGTAGTATTTTGCGTGGAAGTGAGCGGGGACAAAGCCGCGGGTAATAGGTGTTAATGCGTCGGAATCGCTGAGCACTCTGAATGCGCGCCCCCCGGGCCGCTCTCGCTACTATTTTTATAACAAATCCTCGGCGCGTTGATTGACAACATTGGGTTTATTGTTGAATGTTAAATGAAAGCGTACGCTAACGAAGAAGCATGCTTTAAAACCATTGTCGTTGCATTAGAAGAAATAATAAGTACCCATGTTTAATCGAATACATCGAACTATCACAGTGAACAAGACGATTGTTGTTCGTTTGTCTTACATATCAATTAACCAATGACAAAATAATCAACCAAATGTCGATAAAAATTACACAATAATGATGAAATGACAATAAATTAATTCTGTAAACCGATCTATGTTATATTAAATTAGGCTACCACAAACTAGTAGAAAAACAAGTGCCAGTTTCCGTCGGTTTAACATTACCATTGAGTCTACAGAGAGTAGAAGGTAACCTGACACCTCACGAAAGAAATCAAAGGGATCATTACGCAATAGTCAATATCCCTGGACAAACAGTGTGGGGCGCCGTGGCCACTCCTGGAAAAGTAAACACAGGGCATCGTAAGTACCATGCCCGCCCGCGGTTTCGCACTCGATCCCTTGATAGCGACTTCAAGGAATTAGGCGTCACACCTGGCTATTTGCCACGCAAACAGTAACCCTTATTATAGACGAATCGCTTCGACGCGTTTCAATAAGCAATATCTGCGTTTGTTTTGACGATTTCTGTATTACTTCAACCCTTTAGAATTGCTACGACTCCCCGGTGAAAAATGCCGTTAGAAATACAATCGATATAACAAATAACATCTACGTAGATACAACATTGTAATAGTTAAAATGTTTCATGCGTGTAAACTGTCCTTAAAAACAATTTGAATACCTCTAAGGTTTTTAAGTGCATATACCTACTAGTTTAACTAGGCAATGGACTGTGTCTCTCCTATTTTACGCACGAATAAGCTTGTCGTGTGGAAAGCGTACGTAATATCAAAAATAACGATCTAGAAATTCAGTGCGTACCTATGGATAGATTTTATTTATAGAGTTTTCCGGCATTATTAAGACATCAATGTTATTTCAATGTACATAATATGTGTACATGATAGATATTTAAAAATACTTTTAAATTATTATAATTTACTCAGAATAATTATGTCATCTATAGCTACTTGCAGCTACGAACTACGAACTTCTAGGTTAATGACTGTAAGGAAAGAAGATATGACGAGTCTTGATAAGTTGGGACCAGTTTAGACAAAAGTAGACTACAGATAACGCGATTAGTTTGATTTTGCCATCAACGCGATAAGAAGAAGAATGACTGTATGGAAATAAGATCATATAACGAATATAGATAAGTTGGGACCAGTTTAGACAAAAGTAGACTACATAATACAGCTGATAGCCATATCATAACTCTGCTACATAGTTAACGTATGAGGTTCACAGTCAAATCTAGCAAGCAACACACACCACCGCAAATCATACGTCCGCTCGCACAAATGATTTAGTTGCGCGCATTTATCGTCCCACCGATGCCGGAACGCAGGCACACGCTGGCGAATACAAATCGTCGATTCCCATAGAAATGGAACGTGGAATAAAACGCGAGTGAGTGCATCCATGGAGGCATTGAGAGCCGGCCGCGCGGACACATTTAATTGTGGCCCCGGGTCGAGGAAGTACGCAACAGATGCTGATTGCTAGTCTTGGGTGCGTTTACTAAATTATGTACAGTTTACGCTGCTGAATTGATTCGCTCATTGTTTAGGGTGGCGATTTTTGTATGTTTTGTTTAGTGCTGCTGCGACTTGGGTTTCGGGTGAGAGGAGTATTATTTTGAAGATTCTCACCAATTGGTGAAGTAAATTCGCTTACCTACTGAGTCTCTCGGCATGGTAATCAAGTTATTTTAAAGATTTTGCTCACATCGTTGCCATTCTTAGAACCAAGATAAGTAAAGAGATATTTGAAAAAAAGTATTGACCTAAACATATTGTTGTTATTAAAACGGATATGTTCCATTTGCAAGCTTGGACAAACTGGTAATATACGACGTACGTATTCTCGTCTTATTGTGTGATATTACATCTCAAATCATGACAATCAAAACCGTTTATTATCCAAAGTAAACATGAACTCGGTTAAAAAAGCAAGAAACGTAAAGTGTATACGTTTTAGAATTTGAAAATAATAACACGCAAGCACAAGCATTCACGATTAAATTGCCAAGTGTTTATCAACAACAGAGGACCACCGAGTGGAAGGCGCACGGAGCTATCATGCTGGTCTCTATGACACGCTGTTATTTAGTTAAACAACCTTTTTATCGGGTCCTGAGAGCGATCCGTCACCGATGAGCGCAATGCTTGTTTGTTTTACCACCAATATTGTCAATATCTTCGATGCGATAGTGTTGTGGTTAATAAGGACTAAGGAGCTAGGAACTTGAACTGAATAGTTAAAGCCTGCTTTGACTGAATTTGTTAGGCTCTCTTGAGCAGGAAATTGAACATTATTTATCCTGAAATCGTCACGGATCGGATAACGTAGCTATATCAACGCTGCTACTTTAACTTACAAAATGCTATCACTGCTAATGTTTAATTCAAATATCCTAGTGCATTAGGAATTGTTAGTAATTGCTACGATGCGACAGCAACATAGGTTGTTTGCTATTATATCCGCTACTGGCTGAGTTGGTACCTTTTTTATACAATGTTTCACATTTTTGATTTATATTCAGTTGTTGTTATCGCAATATTGTCACTGTGATTTCTCGATATAAGTTATAAAATAAGTGTCCATAGCTCCGTGTTTTCATCATCTTTAGCCATTTCAACGTACAATCTTTACTAGCAAACATTTTCTATCACAAAATAGGACGAGCTGTTTTGAATATTACCATTTTTTTAGGTATTTACTAACTCCACGTCTTGATGTGTCTATTTTATTTTCAGATAAAAACCGATAAAGGATATTTGGACGAATGAAAAAAAGTTTTAGAAAACGTATCAACGACCTAAGGGACACAAACAAAACTAGGTTCATCCCTATTAAAACCTACGCGCTCCGGAATAAACACATTATTTTTATTGTGTACCAGTCCTCTTCTGCACACATTGTGGAGTTTGAAATATATACGGGCACAATGCGCTTCGGGGAAGCCTGCGCAGGAGTGTTGACTTTGGCTCGCGCACAATGCGCCCAAACTCACGCACCCAGATTATTTTAAAAGCGACCCGTCAGCGTTTGTGGAGATGACTCTGATATTTGGATTATATCTAAGACGCCAGGTTGATAATGTTGGTTTTTTTGGACGTTCTGTCCTGTCCTATGCTGTGAATTGTTTTTGATGATAATTTAAACGAAACACTTTTAATACGTTTGAAACTTTATACTTTTCAAATATTATCATTATTAATCAAATTGTATAAATGGTTATCTACAGTAAGAAGGTAATAATAACATGTATGAAGCGTACTCATAATCTTGGTATTATGATATTAAAAAAGTGTGATCCATTCTTGGTCAACTGTCCCTGCTGAACAGTAAAGACTAAGTGGCACCGCCCATTATTAATTTTGTATACTTTCTAAATATTTTTTTTCGGTGCACACGGGGAAAACACACATGAAAAGTAAGGACAATATATAAACATGTGAATATTTATTGTTCATAAAAACATAATTTGAATATTATAGGTCCATCTGTAGACTTAATATAAATATTTACCACCTTATACACGAAATACATAGACTCACCACTCATAACATACGAAATTCACCGTTCAAATGACCCTGTCAAGTGATAAACCAAACTAATGTGAAATTACTTAAATATTTATCGAAACCGTAAGTTGTCTGATGTTTGCATTCCCATCGATGTTATTATTGTTGGTGGATTCTCAAAAATTCCAGGTAGTAGGTAAATCGTACCGGAGAGTCGCTGCCAGAAACATGCTTTCAGAATACGTTCAGCAAACACAAACCACTATTGTTGGTTGGACATTTTTTTCTTAATTACTTTGTGAGACACGTTTTCCACTTGAACATTACGTAAACAAAGTTCAAAAAACTCTCCCATGGGCGATATCGGTAGCTCATTAATGGATGAAAGTTTTGACCAAATATTTGAGTGTTCCGGCACAATCGTAATTACTGATTGTGGTCGGCGGACAAAGACGGGTAGTGGCGGCGTGTTTGCCGAGGCCGCTCATCAGAGACACATCGGACGACATGTGTACGGACATACGCATTGAGACGACTCGCCCAAACATCTTGAGCGGTCGATGCGTGCCCTCGCCAAGAGCCGGCCGACGGAAGCGCAGTGAGACATCTTACCTACCTATACTTATAATTATTCTAAACCTTTATCAGCCGTCGCTATGACCCAATAATATGGAATATGGGTATCTACCCATATTCCATATTCAGCCTACTTATTGGGTACTTACTTGGCTACAGCTAGTTTGTAGAGAAAAACTAACAATAAGATCGTATAATTATTCTAAAGCTTTATCAGCCCTAGCCATGATATAAGTAGGCTGAATATGGAATATGGGTAACTAGCTGTAGAGAAAAACTAACAATAAGATCTACATGTGGCCTCATAATATCTACATGTGGCCTTATAATATCTACAGTTGCAAATCAAAGTAAATTTTTCAAAATTATACAATTATTTGACTTTCGACCATTTAAAGCGATAAATAATTGAGTGTCATTTATTTTCTAAGGGCGTTTTCAAATTAGATTTTCTATTGTAACATTACTTCACTGTTAATGTCTTATAGTATTAGTTGAGCGAGTGATGCGATGTTTGCACACATGCAAACGACGTAGGTATACACCTATATGCCTGCATTAGGCTACTTGAGTACAACCACTAGCTCTTTAAAACATTAGGATTCTAAATCGGTTTAATTTTATTCCACTCTTGTAATATTGTTTTTATAGTTGCTTATTTCTATGAGATCACACGCATGTACATATACGTAGTTTAACTAGACCTTCCGTGGTCAATGGCTGGTAAAACCACGGTATTAAACAGTGCCAAAAAGAAAGAAAAAAATTCGAATTAAACTTATGGTTAGACTCTCTCACATATACTTGCACTAACATTATGTCATAAGAAGAAGTACTGCATATAATGTTGCTTTAAGTTTCACAAAGTTTTCATAGTTCTGTTCTTATTTATGTAGAAGAATCTAAGCATTCCTGCATACCTACATAACATACACATAAAACATAGTAGAGAATACAATTTACTCTTCCTCGTAGGAGCCCGGTCCCCCGTATTCTCTAGCGAGTTCAGATATTCAAAGTTAAATCAATCAAGGGAGGGTTGTGAGTAGGGGAGGTTTGGATAAACGCCCAATTAGTGTAGCGATCCGCGACACGTAACGAACCACATTACACTTCAATTTGTTGTGCCAAGACTTATCGAGTGTTTAGAGATATAAAAGGAATTACGATTGGGGTTGGAATTGTAATTGTACGTTGAATAAAGTTGCTAAATACGCGATATTTTTTGCTTCGCCGGTTAACTTTCGAGATGAAGGAATTATTGTAGGATAAACAGTTGCTGTCACAAATTTCGAAAGCCTTTTAATATTACATCGATTGACCTTATAAGAACGGTGATACCATTGTGGGTATACATTAGGTAAAATACTTTTTGTGTATTATAGTATTGTGACATTAATAAAAAAAGTACGTATAAACGATTGTCTTAGCGAGGCAAGTTACCGGGGTTCTCCAGCCAAAATATTGAATCTGATATGTGATATTACATTCGTATCTCTGATGAAGGAGCGAAGCCGTTACACGGAAGCATGTCGGTCACTGCGGTCGACAAACACATAGTAAGGAGATGCACTCGACGCGATCGGGACACCCGATACCCACTCCCGACTGGAATAATACTCGGAGGCTCTCCAGTTTACAAACAATACCCTGGCTCATTTGGTTTGTGGAAAAAACCCGGGACTTATTATAAACGCGGTAATTTGGGAGCTAATGGAAGTGCCTAAAACATTAATGTCCATTTGCCTAGTTTATCTCGGGTAGAAGAGGCTACAATAGGCAGCAGATGATTAAATTTACAAAATATTATTTTCGTGTGAAGACAATGATCTACAAAATTGCGTCCATTATATGTAGACTTTAAAAGAGGAAACAAATTATGTAATATGTTATACAGCAAGTACTTATGTCACAAAATGTCCTTTCTTCTATGATACTTCGCTAGCAGTATACTATAACTACACCGTGAAATTTTAGTAGTTGTTTTACCGTGGCAGAACGACTTGCCTTTAGTAATACTATCGAATCATGCAACTTATTCCTCGAAAAAAAAAATTTTTTTTTTGCGATTTTTCAGAATAATATTTTTCCAACTCGAAAACGAGAGAAGCTATCGTTGTTTTTGAAGATGTGACGTATTCAGGTACTGCTTGCCGCATGAAATCGATGCTCAAAGCTAAAGAAGCTCTACACCCTAAGTCATAAAGCGGTTCGAACGTGTTTTCGAGTTACGGTTAAACCTTTCGTAAAACCGGCATTTATTGATTTTACCAAAAAGAACTGCACACATCTTTTGTACTACTAAGATAGAATCATTTTACTACGGGAAAACAACCACTAAAATTTCACGGTGTATATTATATAGTACATATCTTCGCAAGTTCCGTCGCCAGAACCATATAAAAACATAGTTCACCTAATATTATCTTGTCCGTCCCAAAACCATCGTTATTCCAACAATATTGACTGTTTACACACACCTTGACCGTTGAACCGGCCGTTTATTTTTGTCTTGAACCTGGATAGTTTGAAACGCACTGCAAACTCCTCGAGACCGCTTCAAGTGCAAGGCTGGCTTATCGCTGGAGCTGGCTTGTTTGTGCTAAAGGCCCTTGACACACGCTGTTTGCTTTAGCATTCTTTCTCTGGAGCATCTCGACCTGACCCCTGAGAGGTGTATGAGTTTTGCTATTGAAAACTGTTATTTTTGTTGCTCTTCGTGTCTCGAGATGTACTCGTAAGCGAGCATTTCTCGCGCAAATGTTGTCTTTGTATCTTTCTCGCTGTACAGTCGATTGAATTCTGAGATATAACAATGCATTAGCTGTGTTTGATTCCTAGTTTATGGTAACAAAAGTAACGGTATAATAAAAGTATATCACTGACGTCGATCTAACCCGTTTTCGTTCTGATCTAGTCAGTTAAATGGTCTATTAACTCGCAAATTAATTATAATTCCGCAGCCTCGTCACTTATGCAAAAAGTATATTCTATAAAGAATGACTGAAGATTCAAAGTTCCAAAGAGTTCAATAGGCAGTGATTAAGCAGTGTTTCAGCATTCAGCATTACCGAAAGTATATTCGCTCAAACTCCTCGCAAACGATCTCCCAGCCATACAAAATTACCACCTCGGCAAATACAAAATTGTGAGCTAAAGCTAGCGTTACACAGACGAGGTAATGGCCACCTCCCGGCACGTAGCGTCTGACATGCGTCGTATTGGGTTAGTGGGCGCAAGTGGAGGGTGTATGCAAATCGCCCCCGCCTCGGGCGCCCTGTTTGTGTGGTAATGTTTGTTATGTACGTGTGCACGCCGCTTTACATAGCCGCAAATGCGCTCGCCCCACGCTGCATATATTAAGGTTGTTTTTTAAGGTTTTGCCAAGGCTGATACGGTGGAGTTGCTGTCTGATGTACGCGATCCGCTCGCTATGGTTTCGGTACAAGTTTGAAATTCAACAATAATGAACGTGGTCTAAATATTTATCAAAAGACAGGCCAATTTTTGGGTAAACAGAGTTTTGACGATTGAAGGTACAGGGACAGATTATTATTACTCATCGATATTTCAATTCTCATACTGGCCTAATTACTTATCGTTTAGGGCTATGTACAAATAATTTCAAAATATGTCTTATGAGTTTCTATCTAAGAACTTGACTTGTACTCGTATAAAATTGTATAAATCAATGCGTATATCCATGCACTAGTTATTACGTTATCCGTGTTCAAAGAGTCATCAGCCGAGCGTCCCTCCACGCCCGCTGGCGTTGATTGGCGCGTGTCTTTGTTTTCACAACATGGCCGCAATCTCAACTCTTTATTTACGCACATTGTTGCCCAACAGACCAAAACTGTTGACCTCTACACCTATGTAATGCCAGCTCAGTCAGAGGCCAGGGTATATTTGATGCAGTTTTCGAGGGCCATTGTTAATTTGAGTCGATTGAGTCTTACCGAAAGCGATCGCGTATTGTTTGGCCGATTTTACATAACGAGGCGGCAAACGCGGGCTTTGTGGCCGGCCATTGTGGGGGAGTGCCCAAACGTTTGAGACGGATTGAAAGGCGCCGCGCGATGACGAGGCGCAACCCACACGCTGGGCCAAGCGACGGGAGACAGACTTGCTAACGTTATGAAGCCTTACATTTGACTGGCTTGGTGGACAAATATTTGTGTGATGAACATTGGTGCTGGTTCCGTGTCTGAGTGTAATTATGTATCTATGTAAGTATAACAATCTCTGACGGCCATAGTACAAGCACTGCTTAGTTTGGGGTCGGATGACCGTGTGTGGGAATGTGCTAGATATTTATTTATTTAGCTAACACCGAAAAAAAGGTAAGGGGACAAAAACGGCGGCTATTTGATTAATTCTGTTCTAGGAACCAAGTCGAAAAAGTTAAGAAAAGTTTGATTTTGGCTTTTGGTGCGTTTGCAATTTTGTGTATAGTAAACATTTGATTGGTCACAAAATTGACGGAATTAACTAAAACTAATAAAGGCTATATTATCTTAGTTTAGTGATTCTACTTCGCTACCTCTTCACCCTTGGAGCACGCACTCACGTTGCGTCAAAACCGCCGCTCTTTGATCTGTCCAAATGATTGTTTTATATTTGTAAAGCGGCGGCCCCACTCTGACGTAATGTAGCATTTCAATTAGTCCCTGCGCCCGACCGACGATTTCTATCTGATTCATACCAAACTGTATTAATTGATGACAGCTAAGGCTTTTCTGTTAATCCTTTTCATTGTGACGATACAATGAGAGGCTTTTTTTGTAATCGACACATGTTATTCTTCGTTTCGTTGGTTTGATCAGGGAATAAAAATGGTCGTGTTAAAAAATGTAGGGTCTTTTAATATACATATGGTATATCAATAACAATAGAAACCTATATCAATTACAAAAGATACCCAAAAGCTTTTTTTGCTCAAATTGTTTATAGATAACATAAGGATAAAGTAAACATTTGCTACAACGCTACGAAATCACGTAGCGCAGTCGTAGCAATGTGTAAGCGCATCCGTAACGACTGAAAAGACATCAACGCGAGTTTATGTTATTGGAGTGAGCAGATAAATTTAATTTCGTCACTACAACTAATATAAAAATTCAGGTAGGTAGTTCAAACTGTGTTACAGACAACATTATACTATAACCCCTGTGCAAAGTAAACATTAATTTAGACCTCATTTTTGTGAGCCATATCGTAAAGTCAGGTACTTTATATTTAATTATCTTAAGAAAATTAATTAACACTTAAATTTACGCTTTCTGTAAATAGTAACCGTCAAATTAAATTTTTTTAACGTCGTCAGGGAGCTAAGAAAAGTAGCCTGGGCTGCATTTATATTTCAAGCATGTAGTATTATTGCTTATTAAACAATACTACATACCCGTGCTATTTCCGAACTACTTGGTGCCTTAACACATGTCTACACTAGTGGTAAACTGTGTCTACAGTCCGGCTGAGTGCAGACGCGCGGCACAACGGCGTGATTAGAGGCCGCGCTGATTGCGAGGCCCGCGTGCCCTCTGATGGGACGTCGCGGGACTCCGGGTAACGCCAGGTTTGGGAGTGTCACGATTGACACCAGACCAACACTACAACGTATAAAATAAAGACGCTTCCCGCTGCCTATCCCGATGCATGCATACTATGCTTCTTTGAAACTATGCTACTGATATGAAACGTGTTTTTAATAGGTAGTGGTTTGAGAATAAAGTTTTAAACCTATAATAAAAGCAAATTATACTTAGTAGAGAAACACTGATAATTTTACCAATATTGCATCCGTGCAAAGCTGCTAGTGTAACATAAAGAAACCCCGCTGGAAACAGGCTTGAAGTAATCCTTAAAAAACTGTTTTCGCAAAGTGTACCTAATAAGCCAAAGGGTATAATTTCGCTCGTATGTTCGACTTGCTTCTTGAAAAAACTTATTAAACGTGTTTCGAAAAAACCGCGATCATCAACATCGATTGAAAACTTTATTTGAGTGATAAAAACAGAGCGATATGAAAAACTTTGTAATATTGTTTCAATCTAACACCATTAGCGGTGAGTTTGAAAAAAAAATCAATAGCCGGCAAGAACAAAACACGGCGAGGGTCACTGTAATGCTGACGTGTAAATCCTGCGATAGGATCTCGCCCGCGCCGGCGCCTACTGATCTACTGATGAAATAATTGACACTACATGACGCAAAAAACACACAAAAAGTCCGAACCAAAGTACGCCGGGCTTAAGCGACTCCTTCTCACATTTAAAACGGTCGAGATTGACATGTTTTCTTTTGCAACGTGCACAAAAAAGATTCTCACGCGTCAAATGTGAATCAACGATGAGTTGATGTTCCAAATATTGTTGATTTATTTGTCTCTGAACTTGTCTTTAAATATTAATTGCCAAACCAGCGAACTTAGTGATATTAAGTACCTACCTATATATCCTATATCCAGGTTTCGTGTGTAAGAGTTATTTTATGTAACGCAAAGTACATTCATTTCACATTTTCACTTCTGTTGCGTTTTCACTTCTTAAGGTAAGCCGAAATAGCGATCAAGAAAATAATCCTTGCGCCACAAATTTGCTTTTTTAATATCGAGGCCAGAACACACTTACAGTCATATAATATGTGATTACTTGTACCTATTATTGTAAAAACTAAGCCAATTTTCTGTAGAAATGTACGATTTCTATCATAGCAAAATGTGTAGAAATAAAATCAAAAGTTTACTTCGACATACGGGCTATTATTATATGCCTATCGTATAGAAAGTGTGAAATTAAATCGTAATTCGTGAGAAAACGTGTGAATTAGCCATCATCGAGTCGAGTGGCGTTAGGTTGGGTAACAGACTACGCCGCGTTTCCTAAAAACATTTGTTCAACAAAAGTGTCCAATCATTCTTTCCATTTACGCTATAATATTCGGCTGTTGGAAACATTTGTTCAATTGGGCCGGAAAAAAATACGTAAGTGGCAAGCTATGAACAGGAAGAAAATATTAAAGTTGATAGATGGTAGTGGTTCGAAGCCAACTTCTAGAAAAGAGTGGCAATTCATTTTAATTTGTTGTTGTCACTTTTTATGATGCATAAAATCGCATGTTAATTTTAATGTTTTACAAAACAGCGACCACTACTAAATAATATTCCTCAGATAAGCTAAACTGTATCTACTTCTTTAACAACCGTGTTTCATGCGTAATGAAACTTTTTTCATTCTATTGTGACCATTTTGAAAAGTTTTATTAAACCAAACATAGTGGTGCTTAGGGCAACTGTAAGCCAGTAAGAAATAAATGTATTATGAATAAACAAATATTTTTTTACTACATACATTATGTTCCAAAACATGAGGTATCAATACCAGTTATGTGTCTAAATCAACAAAATGTTGTGCACAACTGTTGTCGACCTGTTTGGCTGTTTGCGCGCGGCGGCCGATACCGATCCATCAGCACGATCTAACCGAATTACAGGAAACTTGTGCTGC
Source organism: Maruca vitrata (assembly GCA_039566165.1). Classification (NCBI taxonomy): domain Eukaryota; kingdom Metazoa; phylum Arthropoda; class Insecta; order Lepidoptera; family Crambidae; genus Maruca; species Maruca vitrata. The sequence goes on along the minus strand of CM076927.1, from coordinate 11,083,899 downwards.
CACGAAAATACTCGAAAACACGTGAGAAACTACTAATGTAGCGCTTTCACTCTAATGCTTTTATCGGAAGGATTTAGTTCATCGATAAAGAACGCTTAACACAGAAAAGAGATGTACTTCGATATTATAAACAGGCGCTATTCAGTACGGGCTATTTCAACTTCTGGGCTTATCTACTCAGTGTCAGTAACATGATATTCAATTTCCTGATTAATAATTGCATTATTCAGTTTGACACCTTTTTTATATGAGTAAAAGTCCCGACTTTTAGTAAGAATATCCATGTAACGTCGTATTTTTGAGACTTTAAGAGTTTTAAAACGCTGAAATGCACCTTTGACCGTTACACAGGCATCGCTAATGCAGGCATTTCGCAATTAACGTCACCGATAGCGGGTCATTAAGTGTTTTGCTTCTTACTGAATATTTATAGGGCAATTTGACTAAAAGCAAAATGATTGTTGTGTAGGAAGTGGGGTAAAGTGAGCCGAGTGGTACGACACATAGCTACCGGTCAGTGCTTAGTTATTTTGTGACGCTTTTAGAATGTGATATTGCTAGGTATCGTTTTTAAGTTTGTGCCTATTATAGGACAATTACGAGACAGACTCAGACTTATTAACAATGATCTATTTAATTACATTTTCAATTAGGTAAGCTAAATACGGAAAAATTCTCAAAAGTCGCCAATAGAATGAGTTTTTACTTAAGTTCTTACTTTACTATTTTTATGTACCTAGGTAGGAGACAGTCTCTACTGACTCTGTTAGAATACACACTGAACTACTTATTTCAGTAGGTAATACTGTTTTAGAACATGCAGTATTACTGTTCATCATCCTCGTTTCTGCCCGTGCAATATAAAATCAAAGCCAAAAGTGTACATCAAAATTACTTTATATAGGGCGGACCAATCACGGGCAAATTGAAACGGACTCGGAATCGCGGCCACCGAGAAATTTGATTTATCTACACGTAAATACGCGGCGTAAATATTTACAGCTGCGATGTGACGGAGCACATAACGAGCCGGCATGTACGGCGGTGTAGCTTTAAGTGGCGCGAAGGAAGAGCGCGGCCCTCTAATTACGCGATCCGCCCGATAGCGCGAGCTTTTATCTCGAACACTCTTCCATTAAGCAAATATACAGCTTTGTAGCTCGCTAATCATATACTACATGATTTTTTCAACTCTAAAACCAATTAGAAATATTTTGATAGATAAAAGTAAATTGTAATTACACGTTACGGCGGCGGCCATTTCGTTCCGTGAGGCCGCTTCGCCCTAATGGACGGAGCCGGCTCCAAACAGATTCGCTTCCGCGACAAACTTATCTACGCTCTTTATATTGTTTAATTTATGCGTGAACGCTATTGTTGTGGCTGCAACAAGCAAACACCAATTAACTCCAACTACAAGCGTAAAACAAAAAACAGCCTTATCTCTATATTTTTATCTTAAAACAGTGAGCATTAGAAATCAACTAACAAAAAAATTATAGGTTACCGGGTAAAATCCATTACTACATGTTGATTAAATCGTTAGGAAAACATAAGTAATTAAACATTCGTAAAAACGAACAACATTTTAATTTGTGAATGGAATAACATATATTGTTCACTCACTAGCCTTTTTTCATTTCAACCCACTAAATTCGCACGAATTACCGATTAGTGTGTTACTATTTTATTTATTTATTTATTCATTTATTGCACACATAAAAGTACATTTTACAGCACAGTTTATGAACCCTGTAAGGGTGTAGCAATTGTCTTATATCTAAGGTTATACATATTAAAATAGCTCAGTATATGGCTTCTTTACTTAAACAATAGTGGTATTGATAGGTATTATTATTACATATATTATTCTTCTTATAATCTAAATTAGTAATCATATTTATTTATTTATTTATAACATAGTATTGGTTAAGTAGGTACGGCAGATCAGTGGGACTTTTTTATACATCAATTACTGGTGAGTACCTAGGTAAATAGTGCTCAAAGTAGATTTCTGAGTGACCACATAGGTAAACCAATTACCATCAGGCTATCCAGAAAATCAGATGCAAATGCAATCTAATTACAAAACGCAACGCTCTCAGCGCGAAAGAAATTACGTATCATCGGAGGCATTAATCCAATCGGCATACATAATGAAGCGAGCATAAATTAAGTGAAATAGAGAGATGAAACGCGTCGCTTGGCGCGGGGCGTCGGTGCGATTGAACGGCGCTTTGTCGGCTAATTTGCGAATTAGTCGCGCAATGAGTGCGGGCCACTCAGCCGCGGTGATCTAATTAACCTTTGAGTGTCTGCCGAGCTGCGTTTGGAAACTGCGCTCGGTAACACTAGCGATTGCTAGACGACGTTTTTGTTACTAGTAAGTATGTACATGCAGTTGTGTGCATCGAGTGCCCTTCTGAAGTTACCTTAATTGAGATCTACGTCATCTGTACGGATAGATACAGTTAGGACAGATAATGTTAGAGAGATACTTGGATAAATCTGATCCAATTTGACTATGGACTATGATATCATATTTACACAGAGTACCGAGCATTGACTACAGACTATATAAATTTAGTTGATTCGCGAAAAGTTAAAATTTACCTAGAATACAACAAGCGCTATGAAACATGGTACATAGGTAAGAAGGTACTCCTGGTTTAAGTTATAAGTAACTCGTTTGAAGTTTGAGCCAAATGACCCGGCATTACTCTAATAATTTCTTAGTAGCTTCCTACCTATCTGAAAATCAAAGTTATTACTATGTATGTATGTTAGGGTGGTCCTTATTTTTCGACTTTTGAATTATCCCCGGGGCACTTTCTCATTCGATTATATACCTCTAAATATGAAATAAACTTTTATTTTTTTTATTTGGTCTAGATTTAGATGTCGCTACCAGCTGTCAAAATTTTTACAAAAAGCGTTGAAGGATATCTTAAATCATGGTTTCATTAATGTTTTATTTAAGTGTTTGTATCACATTTTACGTGCAAATGAACATCGCATAGATAGAATAGACAATCGCTGTTTGTCCCCTTCCCCCCAACCCCTCTTCTGTACCGACGCGTCGCCATTTAGCCCGCCCCGCACTTCAGTTCTAAGAAGTCATCAACTAGGGCGCAAATATGTACAAAATATCTTAGTTCATAGCTACAACAATCATTTTGTAATATTTTTATTTCTTGGCTATAAAAAAAATGAATCTAAAAAATACAGATTTTGTGTTTTTACTTAAAATTCAACCCTTGGTAGCGATCTTTAAAAAAAAATTAAAAAAATAATGAAAGATTTTCTTATGGTATATATTCAAATTACGTAGTGCCCCGCACAAAAAAGAAAAAAATTTTTTCGTAGGAATAAGGACCACCTAATGTATATAAATAGCTCAGACCGAGCATTGCACAAAGCCTCGCCACCCCTGCCGGCGAGTCCGGGTATATTTCAGCACAACACACTAAGGTAACGTTATTTGGACGCTCTAATGGAGTAAGTGCTTTGGCAAATGGCCCGCGCCGCGCTTTTAATGCGATTCCCGGGCCCTTTGTGCCGGGAATTGAGGCAATCAATCCATTTACACTTTGTTTCGCCAACAGCACTACAGCGACACCGCACCAAGACGAGCTTTTAACACGGCTAAATTGCTTCCCGACCTTTAGCACTATCCGCGTCCTGGTTTCTAGTTGCAGTAGATATGTATTTTAAATGTTACCTACTGTAGTACCTACCTAACTTGGTATGTGTTGCAATATGTTTAAGTAAATATCCGTTGCGATTATTTTTAGGTGGGTACTCACGGTAATTAGGTATCACATATAAAAGTAATTTGCAGGTTGCGTGCACTAACAAAGAGTTTATAAGATTGTTTGATTCAAGTGGATAACTACTGTGCTTTTAAATTTTTATGTAACGTTGATAAGATCGTGGAAATTAAACTGTTCCTACCTACCTAGATGGTGAACAACATAAATTTATTTTTATTTTGATTATGTATATTTGGTAAAACGTACTCATAGTTATTAACATGAAAAATTTTAACCATTACTTGATGGTTAAAATTTTTCATGTGAATTTTTCATGAAAACTTATTTATACCTAGCTAGTCATAACGTTCGTCATGCTGGAAACAATGTCTTGATGACAATAAATGTACCTACTCATACATATCAAATTGATAGCTGTCAACTAGCGTGCCTATGTTTTCTTTGTTGTACACAAAATGCGTGGTGATCCACATAACTATCTATTTAGAAATAAACCATGAGAAAGTGGGACATTTATAAGAATATGAATCGCAACAGTACACTGTTGAACCGTTAGTTGCTTTCTTTCCACGTAGATTATTTGAAATACTTTGTGTTTACTTACATCAAACACTAGCTATTGTTACCTAAACCTTTGATTACAAAGTAGGTGCAAGAGTACCTACAGTATTTTGTTTACGATACGATAATCTATTAAGTACCTACCTATTTCGTGAATGGCCGTGACTAGTTGACATTTCTTTACAGATTTTCATTCCAATGAGGACCGAGCAACTTCGGACACCCCTATAGTAATGGGACAGCTGTGGTTACAAAAAGATACGCCGCAAGTGGAAATCATCGAACTGGACTCCGACGACTCAGAACCAGAACTGAACGAGGGAAATAACTTTGATTACGAAAATATTTGGGATTACATCAACAAGGAACGGTTCACCCCGCTACCAGAACAGGAGTTTTATCAAGCAAACAAAAAAGCTAGAGAAAAAAGAAGGATGCTCGATAACAATTACAATGACAATTCAGATGAAACAGTCGAAAATCAAAGTCCTCCTAATAATGTCGTATTTACAAGCTTTTACGATTTCACTAATGATCTTTCCGTAAAGGATAACGCTATAAAACATCAAGCAAACTGTTTCACTATTATAAATAAGCCTTTCAATGCTTCAGAATCGTCATCTGACGAGCGTCTTAATACTCCTGAAAATTTATATAATAATGGTAACCCCTACGACAGTGAAATGGTCGCCTTCGACGATGATATAGACGCAGCCAAACGAACAATATGGATATATTCGTTTCGGAACAAGCGCCTCTTGTCGGAACATGACTTTGAGATGGTGAACATCCCCAGCCAAGACAGCGAGAGTTCGACATCCTGTTCCTTGGAGAACTTCCCTGAGGAACGAAAGGAAACTAAGGACGCTTACAGGGTCTCATCTCCAATACCCGCAACTTATGTACCCAGGTTAAAATTATCGACTTCCCCGACGTTACCAACAGTAACCGAGATCACAGAGCCCACTAGAAATACGAAGGAAGAAAGTCCAGAATCAGAAGAAATCACATGCAGGCGACAAAAGTGTATAAATAACTGGCTGGTCAACGAAGTGACGAACACACAGTGCGCTAAAGAGGAAAATAAACAACATAAACAGAGTAATGCCAATGTGATAAATTGGATGTGTTTGTCGCCCAGAGAGAGACGACGACGGTTCAAGCACACACATACCAGCCCCACTTACCAACCAAAACTTCCAGTCCTAATAGAAATCCCATCTTGTGAACCTATGTCGCATATTTCTCTCCCAGAAGAAAGCTCGACTAAAATCCGCACTGTAGCAGAAATAAACATAGTCAAACAGAAATCCGAGGAGGGACAAACAGAAACTCCAAAAAAGAGCCTATTGAAATGTAAAACTCGAATCAAGGATCAGTTACCTGAAATCGCCGTGGAAGATATTGAAATCGCTAATGAGAAGACGGATAATAATTTATCACATAAACCAAGAATAAAGTGTATGGGTATTATTGATCATGCTAATAAGACAAAAATAACAGATCCCATAGAAAAGCTTCGCAGCAATAAATGGATTCAAGAGGAGGTGAGGAAAGAAACGAATGCAAAGGAGTCTGATACTAGAGAGTTTGGAATCATGCCGCTAGAAGATGACACGTCGCGTCAGAGTCCCGTTCAATACTGCGCTGGAAGGAAGCTGTGGGCGCGAAATATGACCTTGCTGAAACCCGTCGAATGGACCGAGTTCATGCCCATCGCAGACAGCGTGCCCTCGCTCCACCTATCCATTGAAGGAGACTCTACTAAGCGAACATGGCTCTCTAAGCTAGCCAAGTGCTTTCGGTGTTTCAAATGATGTAAATAAAACCACTTTTCTGATGTTTAAATTAGCGAATTTATTAAATTCAATCACTATCAACTTCCAGTAATTGAAGTACTTACACAAATAAACCTGCTAATCAAATTAGGTACTTTGCGAAAAAAATAATTCAGACAATAAAATCGTTATGTACACAAGTTTTAACTATCACATCATGTTTACACACAAACTGTCGTAATCTCGCATTGTTGAATGCTTCGAAAAAATAAAAATAAAATCCTCAACTCATAATAGGAATGTAAAATGCCATGCAGTTGAAACCGATCGCCCTCGCGGGCGCTTAGCGGAGGCGGTAGTCTACGATCAAACTTATAATAACCTACTTTAAAATGCATCATCAGTATGCCACTCGTACACACTCTTCTGAATTAAGGTCAACATCATCGTATTTATAAAGGTTTAAAATCCATACAATGTTCGTCAACAACTGTGTAACTCGTTTATATGAGTATTCTGTTACTTACAAATTAACATGATATAGATTTGTATGTAAAAGGCAATTACTGTTTGAAAATATTAACTCACCTTAATTAAAACATTCTTGACCTTAACTACACTAAAAAAAATGAAAATTTAAGCTACATCTGAATCGAGAATATCTCTCGCATTAACATCATTTTCGAAATTGTAAATACAATAAAGCATAATTTTTAAGAGCCAAAAGACAATTCTCGCAATAATATTTCAAAACTTTTTACAAATGTATCGAATATAAATGATTCCGTCATCCAGTGAATATTTGTAAAATGTAAAAGTATCAAACCACACAAAACTGAGTCCAGCTCAGAAAATCATATACCTAGGAATGATGTTGAAATTGTTCTTCACATAGTGTATGAGGTAAACACCAAGGCATCGCGTGAAATTGATTTACAGACTATTACATCATGGTTCGCAAAACATTATTTATCAGTTAGTGTTGTCAATCTAATAATTGATTTGATATAGTACTTAACTCTTGGATAACACGACAATAACCATTATTATAAATTGATATAATATTGCTGCTCATGAATAACAAATTATTTATATTTATTATTTAATCATTCTATAGTTCTATCAATCGCTATTTACATTCTACTATCGATCGACAACACTATAATGTCCATGCATAATTTGTCCAAAATGTAAAAATGTAAGCGTATTTATTAACTTCTATATAATTATTGTGATCATACTGTGGAGGTATCTTGAGGTTTGCCTACAAATTGCCAAAACAGGGACCTAATTTAGGCTGTAAGAGTAACTTAATGCTTATTTCGGAATTAAACTGTGCAGCTATTATAATTCAGCCTTTATCAATCAAAACTTCAGCAAGCAGTGGTTATATATCCCAATTACGAATAGATTGCGACGAGTAAAAACTTTGTTTAACATCGACAGATGTAGTTTCATGCAATCACAAACTGCATTTATGTTACTAACCTAAGCTTTTCTAGAATTTCTTTTTATTATTGGTAAATAACACAAAAGTTAGTAATTTAAAATCTTTCGTAATTCCAAAGTTCATCCAATAGTCTAAGACCTACATAGATTAATATTATATTGATACAGCAATGCAGAAATTAATATTAATATTTTTTTTTGATTAGGGCAAACAATCAATTATTATTGTGTCAATTTAATTTTTGTATTGATATAAGCCATTATGAGGGCAAATATAATTTTAGAAATAAGGGTTCTAGAATAAAATATACGATGGGTGGCGGGATTTAGTTGGAGTAGTGAATTTTATGAATCAATTTGAACAATGTCAAATGAATAATAACATTGGAAGGTTTTCCTTATTTCATTAGTTTTTCTAAGTAATGCCCATAAAATCCTTCATCAGGAATTTGCAACACAAAATGCCACATCGAATTAACTTAACTCCAGGATTCGCGGACAAAGGTGGTATCAATAAAATCGCTATTGTTTTCATATAAGGCCGCGTTCTCAATTTTACCAATTTAGGTATCGTATCAACGAAGAGCTGTGGTTACGGCCGTCGAGAACTGCCCACCCATTCGAAGTCACTCGATAGGTCAATTCAACATGGCGCCGCACAAATGTCGTGAAAATTCAATATGGCGGCCACAAATGACGTGAAAATTCAATATGGCGCCGTACAAATGACATAAAAAACAAAATGGCGGCTATTCTCAATTTTGACACGAAGCGAAATCCGGTGACGAACACTGAAGTATCAAAGTACGGTGCTGATAGATTTAAAAATCGAACGGAACATCATCGGAGATGGGGTATATTCTCGTCAGACGCCGGCGACCGGTTCACTTGGTCTGAGAACGAGTTCGAGAGCGGGGGTCGCTGCGGGGTCAAGGTGACTTCCGGGGGGGTCGGGGTGGCCGGGGCGCCCCCGGGGGGTCACGAGGCGGCGCGCGGCTCGCGGCGGATGTAGAACAGGATGTAGGGCTTGCAGGAGGCGACGGCGGCGGCGTCGGCGGCGCGCACGGTCTGGTCGTTGAAGTGGAACCACTGCTCGTCGTGCGCCGCGAACGCCGTGTAGTGCCCCGAGCCCGCGCTGTAATAAAGTCACCGTTAACACCGATGTGGTACGCATTGACTATTTTTATTTTTTTTGTTAAAATAAGGCTGCTTTATTTTAAAAGCCTCCGCTATAAAGCTTGTAGCACACACATTAACTCTGAACCGTGACGATCCCTTTCCAAATTGATAAGCGTGCCGCGACCTTTATTTTGTAATAATGAAGTGGCAAGTTTCGTATAAGTTCCATGAGTTTCGTAAAGGGTCCATGAAATACTTTTTTTTTTCTTACGGTGACATACCCAAGTTGTATAGCATGACAATTTTTTTTAACAATGTTATGTGATTATCGGTTAAAAAGAGTAACTATCGAGTTTCTTGCCGGTGTCATCTCAGTAGAATCAGCGTTCCGAACCGGTGGTAGAATCACTTATCTATAAGTGATTTATTTACTGTGCCAACGATTTATAAGTGCATGTAAATACCTATCGCCTATACACTGTGAAATTTTAGTGGTTGTTTTCCCGTAGCAAAACAAAAATGCATGTAAATGCCTATATAAATAATGGAACTGTGACTTTTGACTTTGACTTTGACGTCGACTTTGTCTTTGAGTTCTACTGACCCGGAGCCGTGGTGCACGATGACGGCGGCGAGGTCGTAGAGCGGCGCGCCCAGCCCCGAGCGCCGCGTGTCGGGCGCGCCGCCCAGCACGAAGCGCGACATGTCCAGCGCGCGCAGCGGGAACGAGATGCCCGTGTCCACCTTGGTTCTGAACGAACAAAAATAACACAAATTTACTATATGAACTTCATTTTTTAATTTGAAATAAAATTTGAATAAAAACTAATTTTACGGATTATAAAGTATTATTATTATAGACGAGTTTTGGTGTGGTTCGGTCTACGTTGGTACGGTCATGTTTTACGGAAACCGGCAAACTACGTAGGGAACAAGTGTCTAGCCATGTCGCTACCGCCGGGTCCCGGCAGAAGGGGAAGGCCCAAGAAGGCCTGGCTTGACGTCGTAGTGGATGACATGCGTGCTAACAAACTCTCCATAAAGGATGCCGAAGACCGTGCGAAGTGGAGAGTTAGGAGTAGGAAAGCGGACCCCGGGCTCCGCAAGGATGCAACCGGGAAAACGCAAAGATGATGATGACGAGTTCGGGAGTGGAGACCGCGTCTCGGCAAACGTAGTGTAGGACGCCCGCAGGCCAGGTGGTGTGACGATCTGCGCGGGACGGCTGGTAGGAGCTGGATGCGAGTGGCCGAGGATAGAGAGAAGTGGCGAGCATTTGGGGAGGCCTATGTCCAGCAGTGGACAGGAATGGGCCGATGATGATGATGATGTATTGTTATTCTAAACATTATTTATATATAATTGATCTCTAAATAATGTTTAGAATTTTTTTAATTAAAGTGAATCTTTTTAACGGCCACTATCATCATTCTGTCTGTCGTCTTTGTAACAAGCTAGCTAGTGCAATCAAATGCTTACAATCAAGCATGAACTTCTTAATTTTATGTAAACCCTGGTTATTATAAATATTCGATCCAAATTGGAAATTAGAAATTGTGTTACCTGAAGTAGTTATGCCACCGGAACCTCTTGAGGTGCAGGCAGAGCACGTTGGGCAGCCGCCGGATCCAGAACTGCTTCGTGGACTTCTGCTTGCACTTGCAGCTGCTGCAGAAGTAGCGCTCCGTGTCTGCTAGCTCTTCAATCTGTAATACAATTTATGTTTTACATTAAATGCTTATTTATAGTAGGGGCTATCGTAGTAATTTAACTGGATATTTTTATTTTTGATATAGTATTATCACAAGTAATATTAGTATATGTACTGCCGAAGCAAGTACACATACTAAAATGTGGAACGCTTCACGATTATGCGTGTCATCCTTGCGCAGGGGCCATGCTAAACTTCTCTGTATCGTTCCAGTTTTAGTATATGTACTTCATGGAATATCTGACATTATTTGGGAGAAATATTCGCATTGTGCGTTTTTTCATGCAGCCAAATTGATTGCGTCCAATTGGATTCAGCAAAGCCACAATACAACATACATAAATTAAGTTTATTTTCTACAACATTCAAGTCTTCCACGAAACGCGTACTTAGCGTTGTTGGGCTCTGTATCAAATTGTGTGTGTCATCTAAGTTCATTTAGGCTCAAATGAAGTGAAGTATTTGTTTTTTTAAATAGGCTAACAAGATGACCCCACTCCACCTGATGGCAAGCAGTAGTGAGATCCAAAAATGAGGTCGACAGGCACAATAGACTATATTGAGCCTGTCGCACTCACCCTGAAGGCCTGCTTATGTGCCGTTTCCCGTCCCGGCTATATATTATTAATAATTATCTGTGATTGAATCATCCATATTAGAGGGAAAGAGGAAACATTATACATATGTTTGCTTACACTCCGGCGCCGCTGTAGTCTGGGGGCCAGAGATAAATAAATAAATAAATACTTCACAACATCACATACATTGATCTGATCCCATGGTAAATAGCTTAAGCACTTGTGTTACGGGTATCAGAATCAACAGTGGATACACAAATATACTCCGTGTCTGGGTGTATTATTAAATATATACCCGGAACAAACACCGATGTTCGTCACACAAATATTTGTACCGAGTGGGAATCGAACCCACGACTCTTGGAATCGTAGGTTATAAACCTGGGTCACTAGCCACTGTTTCACCGAGCCAGTCAAAAGTCTCTGAGAGAGATAGCTTCCTCCGGTCCCATGCCATGTATGTGTCGTGGCCACATCGTAGAATTGGCCATTTCATGAAATGATTGGCCATTTCATGAAATGGTTGCATTTCATGAAATGGCCAATCACACATTGGCCATATCATGATGTGGCCAGGTCAGATCAATGATAAGAAATCGTTTGACGATTGGGCCAACTAGATGCACTGCCATTTCATGAAACGATCAATCTCAATCGATCATATCGTGGAATTGTTTCGTTGACTTTACCGGTAGAGTGCCAGAGTTGCCATACCAATTAAGCACTTTGTGCAAATATGCTAAATTTGCACAATGTGCTAAATTTTCTTCCTGTTTAGCATATTATTTTATCTTTTATTTTAGAATAGCATATTTTTAGCAAAACATTTTTTTTTTATAAAATTAATGTTATTTTTAAAGTAGGTACATTTAATTTTAATTTGGACAAAATTGTCGGAAGTTTGCCTATTTTAGGCAGTAAATAAATACACTTATTTGGCAACACTGGTTGTTTTTGTGCAGTTTGTGTAAAAATGGCGGCCCTTGTAAACAAAGACGAATTTTCTCTCAGAAAAAATGCGAATAATTCTTTATTAAACACGGAAGAAAGTTAAATTATTCGTTAAATAATTCGATGAAAACGTATTAGAGTATGCAAGTCATGCAAGGTTCCGAGCAAAATGTGAAATAACCGTGGAGTTTGGAATGTATTTCTAAGGTTAGTAATATTTTACTTACTTCATATTATAATTTTATGCACCTAACTAAATAACGTGTTTTATCAAAATATTTTTTTATCTATCTGTTATTATATTGATTGTCAAAAGACTGATAGCTAATTTGATTTCTTTTTCAGGTTATACAGCAAATAAAGGAGAGTAGGGTGACACGAAAAAGAAATCCATGGACTACTACTGGTTATCGAAATATGATATTATGGAAACTGTCGAAGAGGGAGGAATATCTTATATTCAAGGAAAAAGCGCCGACTATCCTATGATTTTTGTTGTTCATGTGACTTTGTGCGCGGTGCCGTGTTTTAATCGCCTTAATGCACCTTATTATTAATAAATTTGTCTTGCGCTAGCAAGTGACTGTTACCTTGTTTACTTTTTTTTTGTTTACGTGACTTTTATACTGCTTGTACTAAAATACTTGCAAATTTCACTAAATGTACATTTTTTATAACAATAAAAAAAATCATTAAATGCATTTAATGATTTTTTTTATTGTAATAAAATTTTAAACCTTTTTATTTTGAAAGTATGTAACAACTAAAAATAAACAAATACGTATCAAAATTGATCCTGGTTTTCATTAAATATTTTATAGTCGCCCTCTTTTTACGATATGGTCAAACGTGGGTGGCCAAATCGTTAAACGTTTATCGTTTAATGATTTGGTCACCATTGATTGGCCACTTCATGAAACGTGAACACTTCATGAAATGGCCAACCATTTCATGAAATGATCAATTCATCGATTTGGCCACGACATATGTACCTGCACAAAGCTGGAGAGGCAGTCGTTTAGCGCGACGGGCGCGTCGTGGCGGCCCGCCTCCGGCAGCTCCAGCGACAGGTCCAGGAACGGGTCGAACTTCTTGCTCTCCGTGCCGCACGCCAGGCAGCGCACCTGAGATACGATACATTGTTACTTTACTTACAACATAGTCAGCATAATGGAGAATGTTCACTAGTCGGCGCTCGGTGCGGTGACGACACAGGGCATGCACTAGCATTTTAAAAACCTGGACTAATTGATAATTTGGCATCAAACAAGAATCGGCGCTCTGTGCGGTGACGTCCAAATCATACACGCACATTTTAAAAACCTGGACTTATTGATAATTTGGCATCAAATAAAAAATGTAATATTCACATAAGCTTTACTGTGCCAAGTTACAATAAATTTTCTTCTTCATTTCGTGTCGATGGCAAAACACTTTTGTATACTCAATAACATTGTCCATTTATCAGATTTGCCCGGGACTACTTCTTGCGTAAAACTTTAATCTCTTAAGTAAAATCCTTTCTAGACCTTTCTCACTGGTATAGTGTGAACTTTATACTCTGATATCTTGATCTTTATACTCTGATAGTGTGAACTTTTCTCCATACAATGAGAATATTTCAATCCGCTTATTATCCTCATATTTGGATCTCACTACCGCTTACCATCAGGTGGAGTGAGGTCATCTTGTTAGCTCATTATAAAAATAAAAAAATTCTGAATGTTGATAGGAGCGCCCTCCCGACCCATGTCACTACACCGTCCGCTCCACCCACGCCCCCTACCGGGGTAGGTATCCAATCTGTGCGCTCACCTCGCTCTGCAGCGTGCCGCCGAACACCGCCGACACGATGGACGCGTGCGGGGAGCGCGCGCCCTCCGGAGCCAGCTGCAGCAGCTCCGTGTGCAGTCTGACACACAACAAATAGCGTTTATTTATTTATTCAATAGAGGAAGATCCCAGAGCCGCCAGACATCACTTATTTTCTAATGGACGAAATATATACGATTGAGTAGTGGTGGGGTGTACTATCATCATATGACTAGTTGCTACCTTGACCAGACGGCCATTTTTCAGATATCAACCAATCAAGGTACATAGAAACACTGCTCACCTCACTTAAATTCTGATGGCTGATTTTAACATATATTTCACACAATATCATTAAAAATCAGGATTCATTACTCCCAGACACATGCGGTCGGCGGTTTTACCTTACAGACGCTTTAAAGCTATGAAAAAATTTTTACTTTTACTTATTTTCTGATGCTTGATTTTTATAATATGTTATTCAAACAACTAAAAAGTGCTCATCTGACCGCAATAATTATAGAATTGTACCTTACAAACTATTTTATTCGAAAAACTTAACTAAATTCAATTTTTAAAAAAAAATCTAAAACAGTTGGGTCTGGTGAATGTTTGGCCCCTTGGATCGGTCTGTCCGTTTGCCAAACGTTTTAAAATAGTTGTTTGAATGACATATACAAAAATCAAGCATCACAAAATAAGTAAAATTAAGTAAAAGTAAAATTTTTTTCATAGTTTTAAAGCGTCTGTAAGGTAAAACCGCCGACCGCATGTGTCTGGGAGTAATGAATCCTGATTTTTAATGATATTGTGTGAAATATATGTTAAAATCAGCCATCAGAATTTAAGTAAGGTGAGCAGTGTTTCTATGTACCTTGATTGGTTGATATCTGAAAAATGGCCGTCTGGTCAAGGTCATATGATGATAGTACACCCCACCACTACTCAATCGTATATATTTCGTCCATTAGAAAATAAGTGATGTCTGGCGGCTCTGGGATCTTGGACCACAATGAGGGTTTTCGCGTATAAGAACTTCACTAGATGGCAATACGTAGGCGTGAGGTCCAACTGCAGCATGATTGGTTATTTTTGACGTGACATTGACAGACATGTCAATATACACCAATCACGAAGCAGTTAGACCTAATATCTACGTCATGCCATCTAGTGGATATCTTATACACGAACATCCTCATTAATTTACAAAATCTACAGCTCCTAATATGTACATAAAGTATGAATACAGCGTTCCATTACATCCAAAACTATAACTTAACCCTTTAGCTGCTGATGGCAACCATACTGCCACCATAATTTAAACCTACATCATCAGCCCATAATGCATACTGCTGGGGCACTGGCTAACCCTAAACTAGGGCGATCAGGCCTTAGTCAAAAAACCTTATTCCTTCAAAATAAGGATCTGCATTTCAAAATAGTCTCCTGTTAAAGGGTTAAGTAAGGGTCCACACGCGATATATGCAAATACATAGCTAATTACGGCTCAACGTTTCGACTAGATTGCAACAGCTCACCACATGACAACCCAGTCGACAAATAATTCGCTATATATTTTATCGTTTTGTTCACTACATGAAAGGGTTAAGCCCAGAGACATAGCTTATATAAGAAAAAAAGAGACAAGAAGACACAGGGCCTAAGAATGAAATGGAGATATCACTGTATATTGGCCACATCAATATAGAAACATTCATTGAGTTTCTTGCTTAATGAATGTTATGGTCAATAACGACACATTCAATGAGCAAGAAACTCAATGAATGTGTCGTTATTGATACACTTTCGCCAACCCGAGCCCTACTAATAATTACAAAAATTATCTAACTTTCGTTATATGGTATGGAATGATAGGAAGAAAACTAATAACATCAAACAAAGAAATGAAATGATGAAAGGTATCTATATCGCTCACAATAGTACCAATTGAACTATCTTTATTGGACATGACCTTGACATACAGTTACACTATAGATTGTATCGAATGAAACTGACAATACAGATATGATTTGTTTTGATGAAGCAGGCGTTACAAATAACATACAATAATTAATACTATTTTCTTCGACTACACCCAGTATCAGTCAGTGTATATTAGGGTGGAGCGTCAAAAAAAAATTTTTGATTTTCAAATTTGAATAGCATCAATTTGTTGTATTGTACTCCCAATGGTACGGGAAAAATAATAAAAAAATATTGGAACCCACTTTTAGCCCTCTACTGCCGCTTGAAGTTTATAAAAAATCTTGATATCGACCCATTATAAAGAAATTCATATACAATGAAATAAACAATCATTTTATTATTATTGTGATTTATAAAATCCTTTACATCATAAATATCATAATAAGTGGTCCATATATTGGTCAATAAATAGCTAACATATCATAATACTACGCCAAATTTATTATAAAAAAAACAAAATAGTGGGTTATTTTGTAAGTAGAGTTGTTTAGTTTAAATGTTTTTATGGTGATGTTATTTACATTTTATATCTTCACGTTAACGTTAGTCCTGTGATATTTATTGTGTGATTCAGTTCGCTTTATATTATGAGTTTAAATTAATAAAATACCTACGTTATAATGTCTAAGAGAATTTTGCGAAACGAAGCAGATTGCCCCATTTTTGGACCGCCTTGTTTGATTAATAAATCTTTGCTTCCAACTGTAGCAGATACTTTAAAGCATATTATTTTTGTTATAAACAAAGAAAAAGAGAAAAGTAATGAATAAAGTAAAGCAGCCTCCTATTTCTGTGTGTTTTCAATATAGTTTCAAGAGATATTATTGAAGTGTGGACTACGGCATCATTACCAACTGTTACCATACGCGTGAAACGAATGGTGAAAAGCAATTATATAAAATATAATTTTATATAATTGCTGATAAAAACTTACATTCTCAGTACAGATTAGAAATATTTATACCAAATGTGTCAAGCTATAAGCAGCGGATTATGTTCCTGAGATTCGTCCAACAAAAATCCAGGTTAAATGGCTCATGCGCGATGGTTGACAACAGCTAACAGAATCTTGAGACTATATGTTTCCACACTCAATCCTTCAACACTTCAATTAAGAAAGCTCACAGAATATATTGTTAAAGATTATGCTCACGTTTGGTTTTCTATAAAGAAATAAAATTAATTTAAACGAGACCCAATCCACGTATATAAATTTTCCCGAAACCTTAGCTCTGACGTTAAGAAGATTATTGATCCAGGTATACAAAGAAATTTTCATCACATTGCAGCATATCCTGAAAATCTTTTATTAGATTATGTGATACGATAATCGGCCACATATAAAAGAATTGGCAATAAGACGAATAATCGCAGTCAGAAAAAGTCAACAATCTAGGATAAGAATATTTATTTAAAGTCTATACTGATATGATTGTATGGAGTGAATGACAAGTAACGTCTCCTCTAATAATAAGGGATATCAGTGACATAGAATTGGAAAATCTACTTACATTTGACTTGCCAACTATGGTGGAATTGCCGTATTAACCTTGTCACACACAAGCGGCAGAACAAGACAGAAGTGTAAAAATGGTCACTGAAGTATTAACTACAGTTTCTGGGGGAAAAGCCAGAGATAGTACTGCATCAGAACCCTGCTTTGTTGTTAATATTGTGTACATAAAATAAGCTTTTAAATTGTAAATGTTGTTCTGAGTGGATACCTGGTGACCTATAACACAGGTTATTTTGTTAACCTACTTCAGGCACAAGCGATCCTCAACCTAAACTACAGGTTAGGTTGAGGATCGCTTTAGTCAACTACAATAATGTAACTTGAGGTTGATGGTGAGAAATTTATATTTTTATTTATTTATTAATAGGTAAATTCGTTCTAAAATAATATCATGGTCAATAATGCCATATTTTAAGACGAAAATAAATTATGTAGTACCCAAAAAGAATTAATGATTTTCGGATTTTTTTTTCGATTTTACCACTTTTTGCATTTCAATTTCGTATTTTTGTTTTGAGTAATTTTTTTTCAAAAATGATATATAAAATTGGTTTCTTTTATTATATTCTGAATGTTAAAATATACTGTAAATTTGATTTTTGTACCATTATCTTTATGTTCAAAAATATGCCTTATTTGATTTTTTTTTGTAACTTTAAGCTTAGGTAGAGGGCTAAAAAATATGTCAAAAAATATATAATTACATATAATTTAACCAAATGCAACTTTCTGCAAGTATTCAAAAACGATTCGATTACTTTTTTTTTTCTCCATACATTGACGCTCCACCCTAGTGTATATCCAAATAAAGCAGACTTTCCTATAGTATGTTCGTCTATGTGGTCACATAGGCAATGCTACAGCCGTTATCTAACTAACATATAATTTTTTTTAATGTGTTAACGTCATTTAGGTCTCCGAAGAGAACCATGTTGGGCCCACCGACATAGTTCCCTTCGGAGACCCTAACTAACCTACCCTAACTTTGATACAAGGTACCTCCTATGCACTGCGGTACTGCATAGTGCATATATGTCATACCTATCGAGCATATAGCGCAGGAACTCGTGCGCATCCTGCTGCTGGTAGCCGCGGAACCTCGGCACCACCTTCCAGATGACGAGGAACAGGCACTCCGGGGAGATGGCCGCCTTCGACCCGCAGCCGCCAGTGTTCAGGTTTATCAGCACCTGCAGAATAATAAATGGATGTATAGTATAGTAGTATAATACAAAGTAAAACATAAATAAACGTTAGAACTCTGATTGTAATCATGTAATATAATTTGAAGGTTTGTAGGTATATAAAATCCATCATTTAGTGTATGTTTTGGACAAAGATTTTGAATAAACAAACTAAACTAATAGATTAAACAATTCTACTACTATTGTAATGCGATAGTTTGTGTTTGTACAACAGAATGGATTTTGATGAAACTTCACAATAATATACATTACATATTATTACTTATGCCACAATTGTTAAGGTAAGTTGTAAATGTACGAAACCACAAATACCACATGTGCTTACGAACGTAAGTAAGTCGCAGGTAGCCCCATTAGTAGCGAACAAAATTACAAAGGCAAATTTATCCTTTTCAGCAATATTTTTCTGATAAACCTTTTAAAAACAAGTGCATGCTGTGTTACTAACTTTCAGGGATGAACTGCCTCTCTTTGACCATATGCAAATGGAACCATCTAATTAATTAGATGCACTATTTGAGCATTTTAAATATCCAGAAATGTAGGTATTAATAGGTCTGATTTTCAAACAAGTTGTTCATTATTAAATAATATTATTTCGAGATAGTATACAAACCTTTCTTAATTCTTCCGCCATGACCACATCATGCATTTCCTGTCGGGTGTAACTTCGCGAGTGATACACCTTCTGCCTGCCATTTGTCTTGATCTCAAGGGCTGGCAACTGGCTAAAATAGCAACTAAATTCCTGTATATTATTTAAACTTTGCAAAACTGCATTCATGAAACATGTATTTCCTAAATTCTTTAATCCTACAATTTTCTTATCTCTCTGACTTTTTCCATTGCAACCTGATACTTTCTTTTCCTTATTTCTAGATAATTGTGTTGTATTATTCTCAGCTGAACTGCTGTCTTCTGAGTGAGATCTTTTACGTGACCGAGGGCGTAAACTTCTGACTGGTTCATCCAAATTCTGAAAAGGATTCAAAAATATATTTTACATTATATTTTGCTACCACATCAAATATTGAACCAAATAAAAAAACCAAAATATCGAAAAAAGTTACTGTATACACTAATAACCAAGATGAAGTGTGAATCTACCTTAGTAATTCTTGTTGGTTTATTTTCACTATTTTCAATAATACTATTTAGTGTGCTGGGTGCTTCACTAGTACTATCAGAATTGATGTCAGCGGTCCTTGTGTCTTCATGACTGCTGCTTGGTGATGCTTGATTCTTTTCACTAGAGTTGTTTGAAGACTTAGGCACAGATATATGTCCTTCAATACCCTCTTTACTACTATTTTCATCATCTTCTATGGTTCCATTGCCATTTTCATCATTACTGTCTCTTCTATTTTGCATAATACTTTGTCGAATTTTATCTATTGTCTGATGTTCTGTGTCATTGGAAACATAGTCATCACATTTGTAACTGAAATTCAAAACAAAACACATTATTCAATTTGTTTACTTTCTATAGAAATAATAAACATGTTTCACTTGATGAAAATCATTTGAATTTTCATAGTACAACTATTTTCTATGACACAATCACAAAGCAAAGATAAGATAAATAAAATATTTTTCATACATTTTTTTTAATGTGATACACAAATTGGAAGGAAATATCAATAATAATTACCAGTAGACAGACAAGACATCACAACTTAAACACAGCTGATGATCTTGTGCCTCTGCATGTAGCTTCGCATGTCCATGGACATAGCGGCCACAGTTTACAACACCACATTGCAAGCATAGCCAGGTTTGTTCTTTCACTCCACATTCTGGGAAATTACATTTTGCATTAATCAAATTTGTAACCACATAACATAACAGATTTATAACACACACTAAAGATCAGCATTGGGACTCCCCCATGGGAACCGCAACACATTATTCAGTCCGAGCACTTTTAGCACATATTTGAGTGTTTTGTTTGTATATTTGTTTTATATTTGTATGTTTTGTTTATATTTATGTACTAAATAAAACCTATTCTATTCTAGTTTTTAGATATGACATCAAACTGTTTGGTATATTTTCTTATTTCTCTAATGCATGTGACATTTTTTATAATATATTTTCATAAAAATTTACTTAATACAAGAAATGGCTAGTATACTTAATATAAATTTATTCAAATATCATAACTATAACATATATGTCTAAATTAGATGATACACAGTATAACTCATAGACTGTTTGTTGTCCTTGTAAATAGCTATCCTATTTTTATAGGGATATTATGTACTTATTGGAAAATAAATGCATTTGGATTTGACGATCTTTAAAGAAATGCGTAGCAACAGAGGAAGAAGGATAGGTAAATTTGATAAACATTCATTCATGTATGTTAGGGGAACTGAACTGCGTAAATAATGTAAATGCGGAGGTGTGAAGGCGCGGCGGGGCGGCCCGGCGTTACGCATCCGAGACGCCAATCGTTACGATCTTTTTGTTTTGCTAAGGTACTTTGTAGGCATGTAGCCGAAAATAGTCTAACTCTGTCATGTGGCTAGTATTAAAGCGAAGCACGTCAGAAACGCGAAACGCAACATCAGTCACGGTCATCCGTGCTGCTGACTCCCCCCTCCCGCTCCCTTCGAACAGCTGATTATTAGAGTTCATTGTATTGATTTTTCCAAACTAACCTCCCAATACGAAATCGAAATTGCAACCCTTGGCATTCCTCACACATATCCAAACCCGCTTCACTTCACCACTTCTACGTAATAACTATTTAATTACCTGAACAACTGAACTTCTTTGTGATCGCGGTGTCCTCAACGTCGAAATTGCTATCCACCTTGACGTTATCTAACAAATGTGAACATTCCATTCTTCATAATAATAATCTTTTAGCACAATTTAAAAAACAAGGATATATTTTAATTCATCGATATAGATTAATCAACGAAACTATTACACAGAGCAGAACTCAAGGTGCTTGCCTCAAGCCCAAAAAAATCAAAGCGACATTATTTTTCATGAGAGCGAGCGAGATAGATAATCTACTAACAAAACAATTTGTACGCTCGGATACAACCAAGATATCGTCACAGTCGATGTCAACAACATGTAACTTTTTCGCCATAAAAGCACTCGATTTGCTTTTACAAAATGTATTAACGGTTATAAATATAAAAGTCAATCGGTACGAAAAAGGGCCTTTTTCGAACAAACATTTAAATTGGAATTTGATATCTAGACCTTTGCATCTGACTGACCCTGACTGAGTAGTCGACTTGTACCCACCCAATACTTCGAACAGTATTAAATGCTGTATGTTTACAGTCATAAGAATTAAAGAAGCAACAGCAAAATGTAGGATTTGAAGATGTTGAAAAAGCCTTGCCAAATAACAATATAATTAATATTTTTAAATATCTGAACACTAATACTTTGGTGAGTGGAATGATGGCTTAGTAAACTACAAGGTCCCACATTCGATGTCGACTGCGACTGATGTTCACAAAACGTTGAAGTAATCAGCATCTATTTTATTTAATTCACTACTCGTTATATACATCACGTGAACAAACTTTATGACAAGGAGCAGTAATGTATTTTAAAATTGTTGATTTGCCTTTCATTCACGCTTTTCAATTCGGAACCCGAAGGCTAGAAAAGCAACCCTATTACTTGACTTTTCTGTCCATGACCAGGCTGTATCTCAAGAGCCATAACTATAATAGCTAGACACAAAAAATATCATAAATAATGTCATTTTCTGTTGCTGCTTCATAACAAATAGGGAGGTACCTACTTACTAGAAATAAAGTTCACAACAAGCAACTTTTTGTTCCCTAGTGACAAAGTGTGAGTTGAACTGGGACATGTTTCACACTTGACCTATTTTTCTGTATTAATATGGTAAAAATTCAAACATTTAATTTTCTCTCTCCCTATAAACTTTTTAAGGTCAGGCTCACGAACTTTTCTAATAGGAACAACCTCCTACTTCATAACGGGTTATTCCACCAATCCCTATAGGAAATCCCCATCAATGGGGATTAGTGAACTTTCCACTAATGTCCCCATTGATACCTCTGAACGGGGATTTACAGAAAAAAGTTGTTGATAAAGTTCACAAATCCCACATATCTTAGAAGTGAAAGACAAGAAAAACCAAACCGAAATTAACGAAACCTTTATTTGTCACGAAGGAAAATGAAATCTTAGTTCTACACTCATCATCGCTTAAATCACATTGCTTTTCACTTTCGATATAAAATTCGTCTTAATACTTTTATCTACAAGACATACTCGTAACATACCTACCTACATCACAGATTTTCACAATTACATAATGTCAATAAAATCATAGCTTTACAATATTATTAATAAAATAACAATTATCTATGTATCAGGTACCTATATTTAAACAAAAACAGTTTTTTGTCGATTTCATGAATAATTAAGTTTATTTTTTGTTTTAATAATTTTATGATCACACACTACGGGGTATTTAATTCGACAGATTCCGGAGAATTTAATTTACCTTCGTAACAAATAAAGGCGACCCGATCAAATAAATGCTTCATTAATTTCGGTCCGGACTTTCTTGTATTTCATTTCTAAGACAATGGGGATTTGTGAACTTTTTTATCAACAACTTTTTTCTAAAAATCCCCATCATAGGCATCTATGGGGATTAATGGACAAAAAGTTCAGTTATCCCCATTGATGGGGAAAACCCTAATTCGCCAATGGGGATTAGTGGAATAACCTGTGGGACACCCCTTCATAACATCCTGGTGCTTTCTCACTTTACTACAGTATTCTTTCAGGCATACCTATCCAACATTTATGTACAAACCTTTTATTTCAGATCATTCATAGATGGGAAAATATGTGAATTTTACATAATGAAAAATAAAAGAAAGTGTTTACTTAAACTTTAGTTTATTTCTTAATTACGTCTGCCGCCATAACCACCCTGGGTGGCAGGCTGCGTCAACTGCAGACCGTTGATGTTATTGAAGTCCAGCATCTTCAACATGTCCTTGGTGTCTGGGTCCACCTCGATGATGTCATGCTCCAGGGCGGACACCTCAGGCACGTAGTTGTCGCGCCTCTCACGCTCTTCCTCCTGCAGCTTGATGGAAATACCACGGACCTGTGAGTGTCTGAGACGTCTCATCAAGTGGGTGGCAAACCTGAAAAGTAAATAAGTAGGTAATTAGATACAACCACTCAACTTAGTTCAATTCAAGAACTATTATTACAAGGAAATTAATTAGGCAATGTAATTGTTTATAATCGTAAGAATCAGTAGAATTATGAATAATCATCATTGAAAATAGAGCTAAGCTAATTCTTATATTGTGTGCATTAATGTTATTGATCACTCTAGAAATTAAAACTTAAAAGACAAAAAGTTACTACACTATTGGTAAATTTTCCCTCAACCAAATTGTGGTTCTTTGGAGCTTTTGATTTAATGTAGACCACCATAATATTGAAACACAACCATTGCTAAGACTTAATTTTTAAAATAAATATTTGTGTGGTCTAAACTTTTTACAGTACCTACTGCTCCTTGAACCATCTATGCTACCACAAAAACTACTGAGTTTTATAGGTTACTTACCCAGCGATCTTGTTCCGAAGAGGCTTGGTGGGAATGATAGCGATTTCCTCACATATCCTCTTGTTGGTATCGAAGTCCAGAGTAAGCCTCGTGTAATATTTTTCAATGATGATCTTCGCCGCTTTCTTGACGGTCTTAGTCCTGACACGACCCTAAAAGTACAAACAGTTCTTTCGGTAAATAAACACATATCAGCACAGAACTTGGATCTTAGATGATGTACACGGCATATTACTGTGAAAATTAAATAGATTGACGAGATTTACTCAGATTTTAAACTTAAAATCGAAATTTACCATGGCTGAAACACTGTTCTCGTCTTTTGACAGATGACAAAAAGAAGTTTTTTTTTAATCTATGTGCAAATGTCTATGTGACAGTTAGGTAATAGTCTATGGATAATGTTTTTAATTTTATTATATAGCCACAGGCCCACGGCCTAAATTTGAGAAAAGTGAATGATATAAACAAAACTACACTCGGCGTCAAAAAAATCGCACCTCTAAGAAAATCTCGTTCAAATGTCAGTAACTCTTGATATGCACATGCAGTCGTATTAATTATAATTTTATTTAAAAGGTTACTTAATTAACTTAATAAAAAACATTATTTTTCATTATTAAATAAAACCTAATGCAACAAATAAAGTGACACAAAAATTCTAAGGAAATTTTGCTGCTCGGGAGAGTCGCGAGTTGCGCTACCTTTGTGGGTATAAAGGGGTCAACACGGGGTCAATGTAGGTCATTCGCTATTAAACCGTTGAAGAGGACACACGCACTGATTTTACTGAAGAAAGAACATCTGGAAAATGGATGGATACCACCTAATGAGGCCGCTCAAGTGGTTGCACTACTGCAAGCAGGGGTGCGGCAGTGTGATGTCGCCCGGCAACTGTATCTGAGCCGTTTTTCGGTTCGAAGAGTCTACCAGCGCTTTTTAGAGACCGGTGGCTATATCCGGCGACATGGGTAGACGTTCCGGTAGACGTCGCTGCACTTCGGAAAGAGACGACCGGTTCGTTGTGTCGTACTCTTTGAGAAATCGCTTCTCAAACGCTGTTCAGTTGCAACAGGAGCTCCAGGCAGTTCGCAGACGCACCGTGAGTGTCTCCACGGTTAGAAGAAGACTGAAGGAGAAGAACATAGCAGCCCGCAGAGCTGCTACAGGTCCAAAATTGACTGCAGCGCACCGGCGAGCCTGCTTGCAGTTTGCTCGCGACCACGTCGATTGGACCATTGAGCAGGGGGGAGCTGTTCTCTTCTCAGACGAGACACGAGTGTGTCTTTTCTGCAACGACCGACGAAGAAGAGTATACTGGAGGCAGGGTGAACGTTTCGCCCAAGCCTGCATCCAGGAGACGGTGGAATATGGAGGCGGATCCTGCATGTTCTGGGGCGGTATGTCGGCTGCCGGCAAAACCGACCTGGTCTGCGTCTCCCGGACCGAAGGTACTCGCGGACTGCGCGCCGCTATATCACAGAGATCCTGGATGTGCATGTGGTCCCTTTTGCCGAATCTTTTGGCGAGGGGTTCACATTAATGCACGACAACGCTCGCGCTCACACTGCAGCCATCGTGAGCGACTTTCTGCGGAGGTCCCAAATTTCTGTGATGCAGTGGCCAGCAAGAAGTCCTGATCTGAATCCGATAGAGCACCTCTAGGACCATCTTAAACGTAAGATTCGATTTTGGGATCCGGCTCCTTCGACTCTACAGGAACTCCAAACCGCGGTGATTGAAGAATGGGATCTTATCCCTCAAGAAGAGCTTCTGAAGTTGGTGAGGTCTATGAGGGACCGTATGGAAGACGTCATCAGGGCAAGGGGGGGTAATACTAGATTTTAAGTTAATTTTAAGACACTTTTTGTACATTTTTTTTTTGTAAATTGTCGATTATTAGTTAGGTTTTAATTAAGATTTTTTATTATTTTTCAACTTTTAATGTTTTTGTATAATTTTAATTTAAAAAAAGATTACACTTAGTTGTTTTTTGATACTCCTTTTTGTTACCTTTCTAATGATACCTAACACTATCCTCTACATAAGGTTTAGGAATTTTTGAATAAGATTTTTAAAAGGTGCGATTTTTTTGACGCCGAGTGTATATAGCACCAGTAACCAAATAGATACTACGACAACTTGAAAAATCAGTCAAGTAATACACACACATATTATTGATGTCAAAACGAGAAATAAGAATGTCTACAGTTATACTTTGGCATTATTTTTGATAAATGGCAATTATTTCTAAATGTCAGACTGACTTGTCTATGAAATCGTCCAGTCTCTTCGATTCGCCGTGGTCGTAGTGGCTGATTTTGCCGCGTTTCCTTGTCTCTCAACCACATGTGTTTGGAATAAAAATTATTATTAATTTTGCTGAACCCTGTGTTGCATTAGTATCGTTACATTTCAAATAATATTAGCCTGTATTAGGCATTTATTAAGTACGTAACCGGTGCATAAAACCGCTAGCAAGATGTTTTGGGGTAAGTTGCTAACCGGCATATTTCACCACGTGTTGGTGCTCCTCATGAAATGAGTACTATTTTCTCAAATTACTGCAGAATTTTCAGTTGGTAGACTATACTTTGTATTTATCTCCAGTTAAACTACGTATAAAACATATCTTATCCTATTATTTAAAATAATACTACTGCCATGTTTCCTAGCATCCATTGAAATATTATGTTTCTATGAATGGTGGTTATTTGACTTCTATTTATTACCAGATTTCTAAAATTATTATGTGTTTTTTGAATTGGGTTTGATGAAAAGGGCCATTCTTATTTTTAATGAAAACCTAGTGTGAAAATTTGTTCAGAATACTACTTGGCAGGGGCCGATAGTCCGTTCATTAATCGCAATGTTCGTTACTCAGGACTTATTATGGAGCCAAACAAACGGTACGCCCAAGTGGTGGAGAAGCCGTTCCACATATCGCAGGCGGCGATCGACATTTCGACCGGCGACAATGACGCCTGCCAGGTCATGGTGGTGGTAGACGGGAAGAACTTCCTCGTCTGCACTCTGCAGAAGACCAAGAGCGTCCAGGTGCCGCTGGACTTGTACTTCAAGAGCGGCGACTCTATTGCCTTCTTGACTAATGGTAAGTAGCAGTGATGTGTGACATATGCCAATGACTAGACTAACTTTAGGATAAGGCAGTAATTTGAAGATTGATAGAACATGTAAGGTGCTTTAGAATTGGTGGTATTAAGTTTTTATGTGTCCTATAAATGAAGCATATGCCATGTGATCACCAATCTTGATTTGCGACTTTTTTAGTAGGTAGTTTATCTACCTAGGTCATTATAAACATCTTTTTTTATTTATAAGAGACAAATGAGTCCGGATACATCACACAGTGTTGTATGTCATTGTAGATTTATTTATTTAGCCTGTAGTATACCACTGCTTGGCAAAGGCATCCCATAATGCTCAACACTTCTGACAATCTGTGGTAAGAGATGGCCAGTTTAGGCCTTTTTTAATATGAATTCTTTTTTACAGGAAAGTGCAATGTTCACTTAACTGGCTACTTGGACCCGGAATACGAAGAGTTATCTGAGGAAGAGGTTGAGGAGGAGGAGGAGGAGGAAGAAGCTGCTCCCCCGGCCAAGAACAAGAGGAAGCTGGAGAACAGCAATGATGTGTCAGCCAGCAAAAAAGCCAAGGTAAATATGCTTTAATTTGTTATTTTTTTTATACTAGGCTAACAAGATGACCTCACTCCACCTGATGGTAAGCGGTAGTGAGATCCAAATATGAGGTCGACAGGCACAAAAGGTCATATTGAGCCTGTCACACTCACCCTGAAGGTCTGCTTAAATGTCGTTTCACGCCCCACCTGAAGATTCGGGGATCATTGGAGGGAGGGAAAACATGAGCTGGAAGGGCATTCCATGCCTAAATGGCACGGGGCAGAAATGAGGAGCTAAACCTCTTAGTCCGAGCCAGCGCCTGCATTGTATGTGGATGGCAGCACTGTCCAGCACATGTCGTTCGGGAGTGGAAAGGGGAGGGAGGGAGGGACTAACTGAAATAGCACTTCAGAGCACTTTACTTGTTTAAAATTTAGTTGGAGTATAAACTTTTTTTTCAGTTTCTATTGTGAGGTTATAAGAGATGACATGATTATAATGATGTATTGGAAAACTTTATTTGGGTCTCTGTGTAGCTAAATTTGACCATTCTGTTTGGTGGCAATCACTTTATTTGCTATGAATATGATTATTCTTTCTCCAGAAAGACAAGAAAGCTGACAAGAAGGCTGCTGCCGCAGAAGATTCCGATTCTGATGGTGATGATGAAGACCAGCTCCAAAAGTTCCTGGATGGAGAGGACATTGACACTGACGAGAATGACGAGTCATTCAAAATGAACACATCTGCTGAGGCTAGTGACAGGTATGTTTCCACAATTACATTAAGAACATTCGAGAAATAATTCTTACAATATCTACACTTGGGCCTGGCCTGGCCTTGTGTAATTATGAATTTTATTGATTCAGGTTGAACTAAATCAACAATAATTGTGTGTGTTAGAAATTTAATAATAATATAATCAAGCTATGCAAATGCAACAAAAAACATGCTGCTATATTTAAAATGTCCTTTGTCACTGGCCATATGTAAAAATATATTTTTGTGCCAGGAATGTAGCACATGGCAGGAAGTGATCTCTGCCTACCCCTGTGGGAAGAAGGCGTGATTTTATGTATGTATGTATATTTTCGAAACAGTGATGAAGAAGACTCTGATGACGAAGAAGCGGAAGAGGAGGAAGATGATGATGATGAGGAGGAGAAAGACTCGTCTGACGAAGCGGACACCACCCTCGACACAAGCAAGGAGGAGAAGGTGGACATGTCCAAGCTGAGCAAGTCCGCCAAGCGCCGGCTCAAGAAGAAGCTGCAGCAGCAAGCCAAGGAGGCTGTGGTCAATGGAGTCGACAAAGGAAAGGTAAGCTCATCACCTTGATCATCATTTCAACCTATTATCCCTGAAATTATTGTTTGGCTATGTTAGGACTACTTGCTGTGCGAGATGTTATTGTATAGTTTTAACTAGTTTTATTTGGATATCTTTTTCATTTTTCTGCTCACATTGCTTGTCGTGGCAGCCTGTAAGTGAATCTGCACTTACCTATGTTCCTATTAAGTACCTTTCGTAAAGTGTTGTTAATTAGTGTAAGATTTGTTGGTTGTCCATAATAAATAAATAAATAATAAATAAATAAATATAGTTTAATTGCAAATAATAGTGGTACTTTATGATACTTTATATAATTACATAATAATTTTGTGTTTGATTCAATATTAGACAGTTTGCAATGAAAAAGGTTATTAATTTTTTTTTTATTATCTTCTATGCACAGATAGCTATCCATTACAGATTTATTATTAATTTATGTTTTAAATTTAATTTTTTTTTATTTAGAAAGAGAAACAAGAGCCACAGCAAAAGCCTGAAAAGAAGAAGGCAGATGCCAAGAAAGACAACCAAGAGGTGGCTGACAAAAAAGAAAAGAAGACACTGAATGGTGGAGTGTTCATTGAAGACTTGAAGGTTGGCAGCGGCGCGCCCGCCAAGCCCGGCAAGCAAGTTGTGGTGAGTTGTCTAACCTACATTTATATCTATTTAAAATTGCATTATATTAAAGGTATACATTATGTACTGTTCACTCTAACTATGTTATTCCATATAATCAAGATAATTTTATTGATTACCTCCAGGTCTACTATGAGGGTCGGCTGAAGCAAAACAACAAGATGTTCGACAACTGCCAGAAGGGACCCGGATTCAAGTTCAAGCTGGGAGCCAAGGAAGTCATCTCTGGATGGGACGTTGGCATTTCTGGAATGAAGGTTGGAGGCAAGAGGAAGATTGTATGCCCACCATCCATGGCGTAAGTGTCTTGAAAATACATTTATACCATGACAATTTACTTTATTTCCAATTCTCAGTGAGTTAATGAAACTGTTATAATTTTTTCACAGGTATGGAGCAAAAGGATCGCCACCAGTGATTCCGCCTAACTCGACCTTAGTATTTGATGTAGAATTGAAGAATGTCAAGTAATTTGGTAATATAATGGTATGCCAGTGACGAATGAATGTGGACAGTTGTTATATGGATAATTGTTTGTTGAATTGTTGCCATTGAGGTTGCAATGCTGAGTGTTTAATGTTGCATCTGCAATTATTTTAAAATTCTACTTATTAAACTTATTTGGCAATTATATGGTTATTATTATACAAAAATTGTTGGCATGTTCTACACTTAGTTAAAATACTTTTTCAGAGATAATTGCAGTTGCCATATTATAAACCTTTATCATAAGCTAGTATGTAAGAATTGAACTGGACTTTATTGCTAAGAATTATCTTCATTAGTCTTCAGCCAATATACTACTTTATTCTGTATTAAATAAAATGCAGCTAATATAAGGTAATATTCAAAATGCCTTCCTTAATGTATAGTTTCTATAATCATTGATTAAGACACAGGTGTTCTAAAGAAGACCAAAATTCAATGTTATGTTTGCCTATTTGTATGGAAATTAGTGAAGTTTAATTTTTATTGAAATTAGCAGTCTGTAAAAAGATCTTTACACAACATAAATGAAGACTATGCTTCCAGCATAACTCGAGCTGTTTATATTTTGGCTGGCACCATCACAGTTTAAATCTATTTTTTATATTCATATTATATTGATTATCCAAACTGATGTATAACATTTATGTTGCCAATCAAGTTAGTCGCAGGATTATCATAATGCTTGTATTCTCATGTACATTATAACTTGGTGCAAAAGCACTCAACATTTGTTTTATAAGTGTACCTTATTATAAATCCGACTATTATTGTTAAGAAAATAAAATCATATTTTTAAGTGTCATAATAAGTGTAGTAAACTCTGAACTAAGTAGTAGTCATTACATTAGTATTTTCTTAGCACAATACATTATTTCAAATTAAATGACATAATACATATTAATCTAATTACATAATGATTGTAAAAAACATACAAGGATATTCTGTTTTTAAATTAAACTATAAACCATTTTAGTCTTTTCCAAATTTTAATAAAATGTGATGTACAACATCTTTACTTTTGGTTGGGATGAATTTGATTAGTGAAAATAAAGTTTGGTATTACATACATCCATAAGCATTCTTATTTCCCTTAAACATTGTTTTGTGACATGTGGCATACATACTATCTTTCCGCCCATGACTGTTTAGGTAAATTTATCTATTGAGTACCCAAAATATAGTCCCTTCACAGTTAAGTAAGTGTCAAGTGTTGTTTCTTAACATGGTGGAACAGTCATTAGTAACCATGCTAGCGGTTCAAAGAGTGGTGGCTTCAATCCCCACTCGGGTCAAAGCATTTGTGATTCTCTGTTCTTTTTCAGTGGTAAGATTGTGTACAATTATTTAGAAAATTTTTGAAGTGGCAAAGATTTTGCTCAACATCCGCTGAGGCAACTGCAGAATATGAACTCGGGTGCCATGTTTGCACTTATAGTTTCTATTATGTGTTAGCATGACAGCTGAGCCCTTATATTTTGTGACTTTTATTTGGGTGCATTGCAGAATACAGTAGGTGCAAAATATTGCACCTAAACGTACCAATAACATGCATCATAACTATGAATAGCAAAAATATGCAAATGCATATAATCTGGTCGCTAATTATAATAATGTAGTGATGCACCATAAAAATTCTAAATTAGATTATAGAAAAGAAAAAAAAACACTTCAGTTTGTTTTGATAATAACACTTTAATGATGGTACATTAAATATTGATCACAGCTAGATACATATAATTTATAAGATAAAATAAGTTTAAATGCATAAATTTACGCACAAGTCTCCCATATACATCCTATGTAATTTGACTAAAACATTTTTATCTCTAGTCACCTTTAAGTTTTTCCTCAGCGCCTGTTTGGGTCTCATTACAAGCCTCTTTTCCAGATTCTTCTAATTTCTCCTTGTTGGCTCCTTTGCTGAACATGCATACTCCTCCTTCGCACTTAAATGGGAACTCGGTTTTCACGTTACCATCAGCATCTTTAACTGCCCAAGGGTTCCAGAAACGCAGTACGTAAGGCTGAATAAATTTATGCCACAAAAATATTAGCAGAGGGACAATGAAACACGGTACACACACCATTTTCGATGTTGTTTTGCGAAGTAAGGCCGCTGTGACTTCCGTGCACGTTTCCAAGGTTTAATGTGACAAGTCGATGAGGATAATCAATATGCGTATATTTTTGTTGAAAATGTTTTTGTTAATATTATAAGGCAAGTGGCAACTTGATGAACAACCTGTCAATACTGACTGCTTGTCACTTGTCAGATGCTGACATTGACAGTTTAGTGTTACCAATATCTCTTTATTATATTGTACCCTTTACTTTCGTTATTTGTTGTTGACTTGCTTCTTTTCATAGAAAACAACCCGATCGGTACCCGGCGAATAGAGTATTTGACTATGACTAATTTTACAAACTTTTATTTTATTTGCAATGTCCATATCTTTTCAGTTTGCTGCCGGACGTCTTACTAAATCCATCATGGCATCACATGAATTTTCTATCTTTTTGACCTGGTTGCTAGGATAACTTATACATCCCTAGATAAAGGGCGGTGTCGGTTCATCCAGCATACTCATCATGTCCAATCCAGCCAGTCCAACCAGTCCAAAAACCAAACCGGATATTTTTAAGAATGCCAAAAAAATTGTGCTGAAATAGTGCGCAAAGGAAAAAAATTGTGCTCTTATACTGACGAAGTCGCTTGCTCTTACTCATTCTTCTTTCTTTTATTTTTCGACAATTTATTTGGTTTGTGAAATTAATTTCTATTCCCTGGCCAACGCTGCGTTATGCAGTTGTGGATTTCGGATTCATACAAGGAGGACAATTTTGTATGAAACATACGCAGAACACCGCTGCGTTGTTATTATTATACTTACGACAATATAATAAGTTCCCAGCATTATAATTATGGCTCGGTCTGTGTCCATTCAGCAAATAGTTGCTCATTGTTAAATGTTGTCTGAAGTCTGCAATACAAGCTTTAAGCTTAGTGCAGACTCCGCTAGATATAGTTTAGTTGTAAGAAATTACTGAAAATAAACAAATTTTAATTTTTTATATTTTAAATCCGACGTTCGACCACGAGCCGAGCCGAGTGAGTCTTAACCGTGACCACGAGCGCTGTAAAGAGCTCGAAACGTCGGATCTCTAAATAATGTTTAGAATACCAATACACGCGAGTTTGATCCGTAAAATTAGTTTTATTTCAAATGTGCAGTGCTCGCGCAAATAAAAATAGACAATACTATGTTGTTTTGTTTTAATGAGCTCCCGATATTTCGGCACTGTTGCAAGCGCCATGATCACGGGTGAAAACTATGTGTTTATTGACGTAGCTAAATTTATAGCAAAGGTAGGAAATACCTAGTAGATTTATGGTATACATCTTTTATGTAGAATTTTCTGCGCCCTCTGTTCGAGCTTCTATAACTGCGCCCTTGTTTTTTTAGATATTATATTTAGGCTGATCGTTATACCTATCTCAGAAACGATGGCTCGTAAGAAAAAAAGAATTGATACATTTTTTATAGATAATTTTATGATCTACAATTTTTTGTCTAAAGTACTTTTATGATAAAACTTGCCGTTTTGCTGAAAATCATGAAAAACTCATTTTTTTTTTACCTTTGACCTTGAATTATTTTTTTCCTTACAGGGGAATGATGGGGAACTTCTAGACATTGTTTATAATTATATTTTGAACAATTTCACTGAAATTCAGCTTGTTGGGACTTTATGTAACTTCACCCTCATTTTTTGGTCTAATTTGACCGGACTAATAACAACCTAAGTACTACTTATAGTTAATTTGATATTTAATTTAGTCTATACCCAATTTACAACCACTTTTAAATTAAGCGCCTAATAAACGTAAATTGCCACCCCGAGTCTACGCCCTGTGTCTGGGTCTGGGCAACGGTGTGGCACCGCCCTATTTACGGCACTTTTGATAGATATCCGAGACTCGGTCCCTTCATTTTAACGATCACTCCGCGACGTGGTGTACCTACGACACAATGTTAGTACCTAAGCTATGAAATTAAAATATACGTAGTAAGTAATGTATAAAATAAAAATTGTAAACAAAAAAAACCGCCTTCAAAAACCCGACTCACTAAAAATTACAAAATAATATAATACGAACATTAATCTGGGTATGAATTTGATATGTTGTTGAAGGCGGTGCCGTTTATATTTCATGCAGTTTTCCTCAAAAATTTTATTGGCACCGCCTTCAACAACATATCAAATTCATACCCAGATTAATGTTCGTATTATATTATTTTGTAATTTTTAGTGAGTCGGGTTTTTGAAGGCGGATTTTTTGTTTACATTTTTTTTTATCCTTTTTAGTGTTACATTTTTTTACACCCTATTAGTTCAGCTCACCTATAATTCTACTGATATTATAACTAGTAGTATCAATATGTACACAGATTTGAAAGAATTATCCCTTTACTCCCAACTATTAAGGAGTTGACCTTCCATCATCAGCTCAGCATCATAACATTATGATTGCCAGAAGCAAATGCCAATATAACTTCAGAAAATATGTAAAACGCGGTACATGTGCCTATAAAATTTGAGGGTTGCCCTCGATTTCTCCTGGATCCCATCATCAGATCCTAGACTGGTCAACCTAACAGTTTAGCTCTCCTGTGATGCTACTGATATTATAACTAGTAGTCTTAATATGTATACAGTATTGAAATAATTATTCTTTTACTCATAACTATTAAGGAGTTGACCTTCCATCATCAGCTCAGCATCATAAGATTATGATAGCCAGAAGCAAATGCCAATATGAATTCAGATAATATGCAAAACGCGGTACATGTCCCTATAAAATTTGAAGGTTGCCCTCGATTTCTCCTGGATCCCATCATCAGATCCGGGACTGGTGTAAAATGGGATCACCTCGGAAGTGAACTATATCCAACCAAAAAAAAATTTTTGAAATCCGTTTATAATTGACGAAATTATCGGTGAACATACATAAAAAAAAAAAAAAAAAAAATATTATACATACAGACGAATTGAGAACCTCCTCCTTTTTTTGAAGTCGGTTAAAAACTATGTATTTGTAGTAATTAACAATTTAATAACCGAAGAAGTAACTATCTTACATTAAATCAAACAAGAATTTCAAACATAACAAAACTTCGTTTTAAACATATTATACAATGTATTGCTTATAGCACACATAAGATTAGGTACTTAGCTAAAGTGGAACAAATACTCACTCAAAAGCTTCCTTTATTTTCACAGCACCATAAAAATAGCTCAACGTTTTCAACGACCGCTTCGAAGAAATATTGAGAGAGAAACTATTCTCACCTATTAAGATAATCAGTTTCCTTGTCTATAGCGCTAGGCTGCGGCAAAAAGAAGAAAAAATCGCCACATCACATATTATTACTGCGAGCACATAGAAATTCTCAATATGCTTAGATTTTATTTATTAGGCCGCCACAAATATTGATTATACATAAATATACAATATATTAATAGGGGAAACAGATTTACAAAAAACTCAACATGCGATAGAAAGAATGGAACATAATTTGCAAAAAAAAAACTAATTCCACATTTTCCATTTTGTATACGAGTACGACTAACATTCGGTAACCATTGGTAACGACATACATATCTACGTTTAAGTGCTTATATTATTTACGAACCTATTATTTTCTAGTAATTATAAAAAAATGGTAGCTTTATTACCTACTTAATTTAAAGAGTAGTGTAATAAGTAGGCAATGGTTGCCGATATTCTTTTGCAATCTTCAGGCTACAGTTCATTAGCGCTACCATGAGTTTAAAAGCGACAGACTCGATATCGCCAATGTAAAAATGTCTATGAAAAAAATTGTTAAAAAAAAAACCGCCTTCAAAAACCCGACTCACTAAAAATTACAAAATAATATAATACGAACATTAATCTGGGTATGAATTTGATATGTTGTTGAAGGCGGTGCCGTTTATATTTCATGCAGTTTTCCTCAAAAATTTTATTGGCACCGCCTTCAACAACATATCAAATTCCCTTTCGTACCATAATGTCCACTTCCTAAAATGACCACTTCGGAAATGGTCCACATCCCAGAATGCCCACTCCCAGATCGTCCACTTCCCGTAATGACAACTTTCTCAGATTGACCACTTCCCACATCGTCCACTTCCTAAAATGACGACTTCCCACATCGTCCACTTCCCAATATCCTCGAGACATCCTTTTATCCTTTTTTTAGGGTACATGATGATAATTTAAGGCCCGGGTTCCACGAAAGCAGAGAGGAGAGGAGATGGGAGGAGATATGTGTGAATAAAGCAATCAGTAAACCTCCTATGATCCCGCATTCTTCAGGCAGGGCGTGAAACGGCATTTAAGTAGGCCTTCAGGGTGACTGCGACAAGCTCAATATGATCTATTGCGCCTGTCGACCTCATATTTGGATCTCACTACCGTTTACCATCAGGTGGAGTGAGATCATCTTGATTGCCTTTTATAAAAAAAACAGATTTCGTTATTTTCACATCTCTTCTCTGCTTAGCTCCAATGGAATTGGATTAAGCGGAGAGGAGAGGACATCTCTCCGCTTTGGTGGAAATTACCTGCCAGCTTTGCAGCATATCTCCTCCCGTCTCCTCTCCTCTCTGCTTTCGTGGAACCCGGGCCTTAAATTATATCATGTACCCTAAAAATTGGATGTCTCGTGGATATTGGGAAGTGGACGATGTGAGAAGTGGTCATTTTAGGAAGTGGTCAATCTGAGAAAAGTTGTCATTACGGGAAGTGGACGATCTGGGAGTGGGCATTCTGGGATGTGGACCATTTCCGAAGTGGTCATTTTAGGAAGTGGACATTATGGTACGAAAGGTCAAATTCATACCCAGATTAATGTTCGTATTATATTATTTTGTAATTTTTAGTGAGTCGGGTTTTTGAAGGCGGTTTTTTTTTGTTAACAATTTTTTTCATCCTTTTTAGTGTTACATTTTTTACACCCTATTAACTAATAGGCTGAACTAATAGCTGAACTCAGCTCACCTATAATTCTACTGATATTATAACTAGTAGTATCAATATGTACACAGATTTGAAAAAATTATCCCTTTACTCCTAACTATTTAGGAGTTGACCTTCCATCACCAGCTCAGCATCATAACATTATGATTGCCTGAAGCAAATACCAATACAACTTCAGAAAATATGTAAAACGCGGTACATGTGCCTATAAAATTTGAGGGTTTCCCTCGATTTCTCCTGGGTCCCATCATCAGATCCTAGACTGCTGAACCCAACAGTTTAGCTAACCTATAATTCTACTGATATTATAACTAGTAGTATCAATATGTACACAGATTTGAAATAATTATTCTTTTACTCATAACTATTAAGGAGTTGACCTTCCATCATCAGCTCAGCATCATAAGATTATGATAGCCAGAAGCAAATGCCAATATGAATTCAGATAATATGCAAAACGCGGTACATGTCCCTATAAAATTTGAAGGTTGCCCTCGATTTCTCCTGGATCCCATCATCAGATCCGGGACTGGTGAAAATGGGACCACCTCGGAAGTGAACTCTATCCAACCAAAAAAAAATTTTTGAAATCCGTCTATAATTGACGAAATTATCGGTGAACATACATAAAAAAAAAAAAAAAAAAAATATTATACATACAGACGAATTGAGAACCTCCTCCTTTTTTTGAAGTCGGTTAAAAACTTGTACAGCGCAGGGCCGCTGCGGGCGGTTACGCTAATAACAAAAATCGGTAGTATGAAAAAAAAAATCGATAGGTTTTTAACGTAAGTAACTTTCGATAGCTAACTCATGGTACCGCTACTGTTGACAGAATTATTACTTTTCCCACTTAAATGTATTCTTATGAAATACCTACAACACAATCAATTTAGGTACAATAGACAATACGAAAATAGTATACATCTATATAAATGAGGAAATTATTCCAGTAGAGAAATAATTTACTATATAAGGTTCATCTAGGAAGTTTCTATGACATAGATATGTATTATCTAAGCTTTATTTACCTCCCTCATTTCAAGCTATAAATTTCTCAAAAATATAGGTAACTTCATGACTAAATATAATCATTTTATAACAGAAAATATAAGTCTTAGTTTGAACAATATCTCTAATTTAAACATGTATGTGTATGACATATAAATAACATCTGCTAGAAACCTAAACCTAATTAACGTGAGCAGATAACGTCTAGCAAACTAAATAAAAAATATCTCACATCATTACTAACTTTAAAATAGGCAAGTGATAACTGATGTTGTACATATAACGAATCAGATAAGTAAGTGAAGATAATGACTTAAAAGCCTATGTACCTATATCTCTATGTAAATTAACAGAAAATTACTTTCTTTAATAAACAAAAATAATTTGTAAATGTATTACACAACATCCCAAACATTCATCTGATCGCGTGGAGAGTAGCTAAAGCATTTGTATTACGGATATAAGAAACAACAGTGGTATACACAAATAAACTTAAATAAATGAATAAATAACCCTCCCAGACACAGAACAAGTGCAGGTGTCATGTGAATGGGAATCGAGCTCAAGACTCTTGGCGCTTAAGACGGGGGCACTAGGCACTATCCATTGCGCTATCGAGCCACTCATGAAAGGTGATAGTGGTTATTTGTGTTGTATCTATTGATAACAAATTTTATTTACGCATTTCGTAAAATTTAACTTGCAACACAAACTATTCTTTGGCTTTTTTAAAAATATACCGAGTGAGTAATTTGATGTACCTATTAATATACAGGTAGGCATACAATTATAATGTTAGTTTAACAAACAGCCCGAATCAACGAAAATATAAGCTGTAGGTGTAACGCACAAAAAAAATCCGATCAAAAAAAGCGTTGCTCTCTCCAATGTTATACCGTCATCGCCTGTACGATAGCGCTTCTAAGTACCATTTGGAAACGTACTAGCGAATTACTATTTATTTAATGGTAATTCCCTAGAAGGTACGTATCACCAGTCATTGGTGTAGATCACAAGGTCACAACCTTCTATACATAACATAATTCTACATCAATCACGATAGCACAGCTCTAAAAATATAATTGAAAATACCTACTTACCTATCTATCATTACCGTTTTTTACATTTCCATCTATATTTTAAACTATGTACAATTTTGAGATCTTTCTCACAGCACGTAGGTATGTATCTATGTACTCACTTCGTCTAAATAATTTAAGCACCTATCTATGTATAAGAAAAATTTGTACTATAGTAAAATAAATAATATTGAAATATAAAAATATTTTTTTTATCATATAATGTATCTATCTAACTACTCAGCACTGCATAGACATAATGTCCAGTCCTCGATGGCACAGTCAATATCACACGCAACACAAGGGCAGAACACTGTTAGGTATACACTCATAAAAAGTTGGCGAAGCTTAAATATTATATTAATGAGCCTGTTGCTCTTCACCGATCCACCATCTAATCTTCAAAACGTCTACTGCTGCGCAGGCTCCAGCCAGTCCTGCCTGGACATTCTGCACAGATTTCATCAAGACGAGAGGAGCGAAGCTCGTAATCCCTTAGCAAAAAAGCTAACAGATTATGCCCCATTCAGACTGAGACGCCTTTCTAGTGGCAAATAATGGCTACACGACAGCTCATAGGGTTATATTCTGACTCTCGATTTATTCAGTTGCCGTTGAAAGAATCCCTCGCCTCACTCCCCTCTGGGAAAGATTGCACACCACCAGGGCACCGCCATCGCTCTCGCACTTGCATTTCCTCGCATTTCCCTCGTCTCGTGGAGTCCTGATTGGACTTTAGGGTCTTTCGTTCGCGTAACATAGCGGTTACCCTTATATTAGGACCACTAGGAATCCAACAATGCGGCCTTCAGCGCGTCTCTTAACGAGCACGGTAGCTTGATCCTATAGATGGGGTAGCGCACGCATACGCAGGCTGCGCTAGGTAGGCACGAATTGGCTGCGTGCTGCACTAACACATGGTACAAGGCATGAAGGCTGCCAGGATTCGAATTGTGCTGCCTTGAGCACGCCACGCAGTGATGGCGGTAACCCAGGCATTTAAATCAGACCTACCCGGCAACGCGGTAATGGCGCGCCAGACTGCGATAAATACAGTCGCCGGCGTGTTGGACCCGCGCATCACTCAAGGCATCGGGGCTACCAGGACTCTAGCCGTGCAGCTTTAAGCGCATCTCGCAGGGAGGGCGGCAACTCGGGTCGGTAGATGGGGTCGGATAACGGCGGAAGTGGTAGTGCGGTGGGCGCGCGCGCGTACGCAGCCTGCGCTAGGTAGAGCTTGGCGGCGCGCTGCACTTCCGCGTCGCTCATGCCCGCGGCGCGCAGCTGCCGGCGGAAGTCGGCGTGGGTGCTCTCGCCGCAGCGCGCGCAGACGTCGTCGCGGCGCCGGCGCGCGCGCGCCACCACCTCGGCGCCGCCGCGCATGAGCGCGCGACACAGCCGCTCGCCCGGGTTCTCCACGTCGTAGAACAGCCGCCGGGACTCCGTGCTGCTGCGCGTCTGGTTCTCGATCTCGAGGCTGTACCTGAACGAGGAAGGACGGACGTTACGATTGATAAAGACATTGCTAATTGTATTAGCACCCAAACATTTGTTTTGAAAACAATTAGCTGAATCTACATGGATATCATGAAGATTTGTTTTTACTCGTATGTTACGAATTATCTTAAAAGCTACCGAACTGATTCAAGTTAAATTTGGTACTCACATAGTCCCGAAAGTGAGAAAGGACATACGCTAATTTTAAAGTTATGTTTTACGAAATCAATATAACGCTGAATACTTAATCGTACGAATCGTCATTTAATATTAATAATATTTAGTGACCACCAGAGATCAAGAGAGTTCAAGGTCCATACAGAACAGTAACGTTATTCATACTTTTCTACAACATCCAAACAAACTGAACAGTACCGCAGGCTGATCTTCCTGGGCTCGCTGCTGTGCTTCAGGTACACGTGTATCGGGATGTCTATGGACACGTTCCCGGACTCCTGGATCTCGTACGGCGGCTCCTGGAGCACTGTAACATTATTTTCTCACATAAATTAACCCGAACTGTAAACATAAAACGAATTCGCAGTTACTTAAGTAGCAGAGATAAATGCTGACACCTCGGCGGGCTATCGAGTCGCAAGATAACGATAATGAGCCTGTTTTATGATGAAACTGTTCGCCGGAGGACGGGCGGCGCGGACTGAATTATTCGGTGTGAATTAAGAACTCGTTTGGCCGGAGCGTCCGGCTATTACGACCAGCGATTCGGTAGCGGTCACCAGCCCCCCTATTCACAACGTCTTTCTCACGTTCGGATTGGTAAATTCTATGCCCTATCATATCACTGACAATTGTTAAGAAAGAAACAGCATATTTTCAGAAATGGAATCCGGAATTCGGACGCGTTTTGTATAAGGGGGCAGAGGTCTCGTTTTGAGTCAGTAGATAAGGCCCTCCAGCCAGGTATATCAATTCCAAGGGCGTAGAATCTTCTTGTTTCTTTTATTCTATCTAATATAAGTTGTCT
This sequence comes from Maruca vitrata, assembly GCA_039566165.1. Lineage (NCBI taxonomy): Eukaryota > Metazoa > Arthropoda > Insecta > Lepidoptera > Crambidae > Maruca > Maruca vitrata. The sequence continues at coordinate 11,042,134 of CM076927.1, read as the reverse complement.
CCCTCAACTAGCGCGCATCTTGTGGACACAGTGTATTGGGTGCTAGTATCCCGCCAAACGCGCGTAGAATTTGCTATTCTGGACAGGATCTAAGCCTTGGCACGTTCGGGAACGAATTAATGTCATTCATTTATTGTATGAAGTCGTGTTACCTCTTTTAGGGTAGACGAAGGCGCTGGCGGGGCGCAGCTGGAAGACCACCTTGTGCACGAAGGCACTGATGTCGGAGCCGCGTGCGCCGCGCACCCACAGCCGCCAGTCCACCGCCAGCGCACGGCCCATCGCGGAGCGCCGCGGCTCGCACGCGTGTCCCACCTCCAGCCATATGCGCACACACATCTGTGAACGCACATTACATCACATGACGTATCTACACATACATGATGTGTAGACGTTCCACAGGGAACGCAAACTACATCACATGAGGTGTCTACACATCTGTGGAACGCATACTACATCACATAACGTATCTACACATCGGGGAACGCTCAATACATCACATGACGTGTCTACACATCTGTGGAACGCATACTACATCACATGATGCGTCTACACATCTGTGAACGCACACTTCATGACATGACGAGTCTGGAACGCACACTACACCACATGACGTGTCTACACATCTGCGGAAACGCACACTACATCACATGACGTGTCTACACATCTGTGGAAACGCAAACTTCATCACATGACGTGTCTACACATCTGTGGAAACGCACACTACATCACATGACGCGTCTACACATCGGCGAACGGACACTACATCACATGACGTTTCTACACATCTGTGGGAACGCACACTACATCACATGACGTGTCTACACATCTGCGAACGCTCACTACATCACATAACGTGTCTACTCATCTGTGAACGCATACTACATCACATGACGTGTCTACTCATGCAAACGCACACTACATCACATGACGTGTCTACACATCTGTGGAACGCACACTACATCACATGACGTGTCTACACATGTGTGGAACGCTCACTACATCACATAACGTGTCTACTCATCTGTGAACGCATACTACATCACATGACGTGTCTACTCATGCAAACGCACACTACATCACATGACGTGTCTACACATCTGTGGAACGCACACTACATCACATGACGTGTCTACACATGTGTGGAACGCACACTACATCACATGACGTGTCTACACATGTGTGGAACGCACACTACATCACATGACGTGTCTACACATCTGTGGAACGCATACTACATCACATGACGTATCTACACATCTGCGAACTCTCACTACATCACATAACGTGTCTACACATCTGTGAACGCATACTACATCACATGACGTGTCTACACATCTGTGGAACGCATACTACATCACATGACGTATCTACACATCTGCGAACGCTCAGTACGTCACATAACGTGTCTACACATCTGTGAACGCATACTACATCACATGACGTGTCTACACATCTGTGAACGCACACTTCATCACATGACGTGTCTGGAACGCACACTACACCACAAAACATGTCTACACATCTGTGGAAACGCACACTACATCACATGACGCGTCTACACATCTGTGCAACGCATACTACATGACATGACTTGTCTACACATCTGTGGAACGCACACTATATCACATGACGTTTCTACACATCTGTGGGAACGTACACTACATCCCATGATGTGTCTACACATCTGTGGGAACGCACACTACATCACATGACGTGTCTACATATCTGTGGGAACGCACACTACATCACATGACGTGTCTACACATCTGTGGGAACGCACTCTACATCACATGACGTGTCTACACATCTGTGGGAACGCACACTACATCACATGACGTGTCTACACATCTGTGGGAACGCACACTACATCACATGACGTGTCTACACATCTGTGGGAACGCACACTACATCACATGACGTGTCTACACATCTGTGGGAACGCACACTCATCATACCGTACAGTCGGGCGCAACGAAATGTTAGACATATTGTGGAAAAGTCAGGTGCAATGAAATATAAAATAATTTGATTACAATAGCGTTCATTATTGCTTGAATGGGTTCGTATACCTATTACCTAGTGATTATTTCTGTACACACATCTACCAAAAATGCACACTTCTTCATAATATCCCGTACCTACACACTCCTGAAGAAACGCACACTACATCGCGCAGCATAGGTACGTCATAGCGCTAATCACGCACATTAATATATTTTATGTGACATTTGCTCCGGCAGATAGCCGGCCGATACATACGATGGATTTAGGTATTATGTAGATTAACTGAATAAACATAAAATATATCTTTATGACTGGATTATTAAAATAGTACTATCTTCTTGTGTACTTTGTGAAAAGTCACAAACAATTAATGTTATTTTAGATAATAATATTTTTAAAAGCGATGTATTTAAATTTTACCTACTATTTAATAGGTGTGTGTGAGTGTGTGTGTGGGCACAATTAGGTTTCGATATACATCAATCAATTTAACTGAACAAGATTTAAGCAAAAGTAATATTTAACAAAATAAAGTATCGTGTTCATGTTTATGATAAGGCAAGCTGATGAATGTTCGCGGTTACGAACGACATCGACCTTGACCACGAACGCGGAGACAACATATTCGTAAAATGCGTTTACTCTTACTTGGAACGAATAACATTTTTTGAAGTGTTGTTTTTATTTCGGATAGAATGGTTGTAGTAGTTTATTCTTATGTCTAAATCACATGGACGTCATTAGTAACACAGAGTAGATAGGTAAAAATAAATTTTACGTTACCGATGTTCGACGCATACGTAAGATTAGAAATCCCAGTAGGTACCATAAGGATAACTTCCTTTAGAGAAATACAATTGCATACCGTTTTGATTTAATGTAAAGAAATATATTTATTTGAGTTAAATACTTACATAACAAAATAAATTAAAATTTACATTTAAAATAAAAAAAAAACATTACAAAATATGAGATCAAAAATAATAATAATAAAAACTAAAAAAAATAATTTACACATGTCAACAAATAAACAAAAACAAAACACAAACATAAAATTATCTTTCTTACCCGCCCCCGCTCATTCCCGGCCCAAAGGTGCCCATAACACTTGCAGCATTTCCGCGCTGGATGGCGATGGACAGTCTCTGCACCAGGAAAGAACCGGAGCGAGAGTCACCCGTTACCACATTTAGCCTACGGCCAATCTCGCCCACAAAGTCCCTATTAGTATTAAACTCAAATAAATATATTATTTCATTTAAAAAAAAAATGTGAAGAATAATTTTAAGAAAATAATAATATAGATCATATACAAGCAAAAACTGTAAAAATGATTTGAACAAGACTTACCTAATACAAAAGCCAGTCAGACTTAGGTCACAATAATGCCTATTTAAGTGAGTTATACTGCGTTCTACACGATACTAAAACGACAAGGATAATAATGTGAGCAACAAAAAAAATTTTGGAATGTGAAACATTTTTGTGAACGATGCAATTTGTTGTTTGTCGGTATTTCGATTTTACACGCATTCATTACATATGATGAATACTTACACTTACAAGTTTATGCTATGTATAATATTGTTATATTTGCAATATAATAGTAGTTAAATAGCCTTTAATTATTTCAATTCGGCCTAAGTTATTTTATTGCATTTTTCTTCGAGTTCATTGTAGATTGTAGGACGTGGAAAACATTTTTTTTATCTATCAATCATTTCACAAGAACACCGGTTCCTTTTTGATTATTTTATTTTCCTACCATAAATAATAATTGAGAAAACTCTGTGGTTTATGTGCGTAACCAAAAAGTATATATCTATTAATGATAACATGCACAATGATCTATGAATGATAATTTGTGCACAAATTGAATATAAGTAAATAAATCACCAAGGCACTAATAAAACTGAATGTTTTTTATTTGATTTGTGTACAAATTATGATTGCTTTTTTCAGTTCAGAACAGTGCTAATGAATTCTTCAAATATCCATTACATCTTTAGAGTGTGAATAATTGTGTGATGGAATACATACAAATACATACAATTATTAATAATACATAAAAAATACACAAAATCAACAGAAATAAGTAAGTTATTACGAGCATATATTCTATGCTAAGATGTTATATTGAATAAAATTACAGCACTCACCGTATCAATATATTATTATGATTTGCAACAATACCAGAGTAGTGTTGCCTTTGTTACTAAATATAATATAATAAGTAAATACCTAAAATTTAATAAAAGGCATATTTCATAACTACTTAATGATGATCTCTTTAAAATTATATTGTAATAATATAGTACTGGTATCTATTATATTGTACAAAATTATTTTAAAACGTGTTCAATTGACCTTGGATAAAAACATGGTCTGAATGCTACGTGAAATACAGATGAACAGAATAATAAAATTTTCTGTAAATTTGCATTGAATTGTTTTATTACAGAATACCTATGGCCGTTAACAGTTAGCCAAACACGACTCAAAATGTAAAAAATGTTGATACGAATAAAGATTTGGTGAGGTAGCCTGATAAGAAACCATACGAAAAAATATTAGACACTAGCCGGACTTCGTCCGCGTGGAAAAGAGATTTTCGGCAGCATTTTTGATTTTTGCAAGCAGTTAATTTAAGAGATATCAAATAAAATGAACAATGTATTAAATAACGAAAACAAATCAAAGTACCGATGGCGAAACAAACGAAAAGGAAATTGGACGTGATTCTTTAAATAAGCATAACTTATTTTATTTATGAACCGATTGACATGAACAAACACTAAAATCCACATCCAGATCGGATGAGCCGTCTGAGATTAACAAAATGGGCGAACATTAATTTTTTTTGTACACATTGTTCTTTGTAGAATTGCGTAGATAAAGGTATTGCATAGATATAATAATATTTTATATCATTGGCCAGACATGTACAGACAGCGATCTCTTACATTTTTATTATATGTGTAGGCACAGATTAAAGAATACACAAGTATGTAATAGGTGGTATAGATAGAGTTGCTTTCTGTGGGGCTACCATGAGTTTAAAACTTACGCGCTCGATATCGACTACGTAAATATGTCTATGAAAAACATGTACAGCGCCGGCTGGTGGTTACGCGAATAACTACAATCGGCCATATGAAAAAAACAACTCGATAGGTTTTTAACGTACGTAAGTTTACGATAGCCAACTCATGGTAGGCCCTGGACGTTCAGTAGGTGAGTGAAGGAACAGAGAGAGCGCACCTGTGTTTGCGTACACACTTGTACACAATAATATTATGTACGCAGTTGGTCGATTTGGCCGTAATACCCGAAATCTTCTGGACAACATTAGATATAATATGCTTTAACGAATACCGTGGTTCTAGTTTTACAAGTCTGGTTTGTACTTATGAGTAATGCGTGTTCCGATGCAATGCTGTCAACCAGTTGATTAGTGTGCGTTTTTCCTCCCAAAATATTTGCATACAAAATGTATTTATTCATATACAAATCAAATCACAAAACGCTAACTTAAGTTAAAATACATAGTGGACCAAATTATAGACTGATGATGACCTTATGTATGATATAAGTATTTTAGTGGAATATGTTGTGTTAATATTTAAGGTATTTTATAGACTTTCTAGCGTACTACTTACTGCTATACTTAATAATCTCACAACCACTGAAATATGTGATTTAATTCAGAAAATATTACTAGTTATGCCACACATTTTAATGGTTATAATAATAACTCTGTTTACTTTAATAATTTATTTACACGTACGTGCAAACTACCCAACCTTCCAATACGTTGATACCTATTTCATATAGCAAAGTAAGATATTTTCCATAAGATGCACCAAAGCGGTACTTTAGGTACAATAAACACTGATACGAGTACGAAAGCAAGCAAGTAGATTGTGATTATGTATAGTTCTATTGACTATGCACATAGTTTATTGTGTATGTAAGCGAGAAATCGCGTCGAGGTTGGAAGTGATTTTGCCATTTTCACAATCTTCCTTAGGTAGCACATAGTAACTAGCAACACTAGCACCTTTACATTGATTAGGTCTTGGTACTCTAGTTATGATGTGGCTTTGATTGACATGACCAATCGGTTTGGATTTCACGTAGATTGCATTTTGTAATACACGCTTCGTCTATATTCTTTATACATTGTGCTGTGACATGTGTTGTGTAATAAATAGTCAGCGTTAAATACAATACCCAATTAATATTAATTATGTATGTACCTACTCGTCGTATACATAGTTAAAACGTTTGTTTGGCCGGGTCGATGTCGCATTGAATGCGAGTCGTGGGTTCTATTCCCACCCAGGACAAATATTGTAAGTACGTCGAGAATTTGTGCATGTTCCGTGTCTGGTGTGGGTGTACTTATACAATTATTTGGTTATAACATTTAGCGACTACGAACGATGAACTACAAAATAAGATCTTCGTAAAATGTTATATGTATCAAGATCAAGGGATCTGAATGATAACGTCTTGGTTTATTTATATAGTAAGGTGTCCCAGAATGAAATAAGAGATACCTCTGCAAGTCTATCTACAACGTTTAATTACCCACTCTTTGTTTCTGCACTAGTAGGAGGAAATAAGGATTCACGCACACATGTTACTATAGTGTAACTGTCCCACCCAAGTTAAACATACCTTTTTAAGTATGTAACATTAGAAGTTAATATACCTACAACTAAATTAATTGCGAAAATATACATATATACGTCATATACAAAGAATATAACGGATCGGAGTAAAAATAGTATACAATTTTAGAGGAGACCTTCATCAACGCCATAGTATCCAAAAAATAATGATTTTTGAATTTTTTGTCTGTTTCTGTTTCTTGTGTTTGTGCTCGTAACACAGAAGCGGGTTATCCGACTAGATGCGGTTTTCAGTAATATATTGTGGTAAGTATTTGGCGTTTGGTTCATGTCAACCGCTTAATAAAAAAAAGTTATGATAATTATAAGTATTCTGTCGAATTTTCTGTGAGTGACGTGCTTCCTATAGTCTCTTTTCCATGCGGAAGAAGTCGCTGAGAAAGCTAGTTCATAAACTAAAGTTTTTACCGATCTGTGTAAGAATGGGAATTTTGGGAAGGTTGTAGAAGCAGACTTGAGCGATAAGGAAAATACAATGTAAATTAAGGACGTATGTTTTAAGGAAAATATGACAGTGAACTGCAGTGGACTTGTAGGTATATGAGTAGGTAATTTCACACACATGACGTCATATGACGTCATCCTGAGAATTGAGATCAATCAACGATGAACATTTTGTTTGCTGCGACTGCTGCGAGGTACGTAGCCGCGTGCCTTATTTTTATGTTCATTGAATAGCTGCTAACTTTGGATGACTGATGTTTTATTAATATAATATTGATGATGAATTATCAAGTGTTGGTGGTAATTCATGATGTATATTCAGAACACATTATAAGAGATGTTAATTTAAAGTTTTAATGTAGGCACTAAAAGCTTGCATGAGCTGTTTTTCAAATTTTAAGAAGATATTTTAAACATCTACGATCTTAATGAATAAAAACTCATATTTGCTTAATATAACGTATAAGAAATAACAATAGTATTCTGAAGGTCACAATTACTATGAAGGTCAATACCTGAAATAATGGTAACTCTAAGACGTCTAACAATGTGTCTTTAAACACTGATAAATTTAGAAATAGGTATACGATACGAATTTATTTATTTATGGCGAATGGCAACCGAACGGTCGTCGGCCAAGGGGAAGACTTAAAAAGAGATGGCGCGATGATCTCGACGCTTAAAACCTTAACTCTTAGCAAAGATTGGCAGAAATGGAGAGAATTGGGGGAGGCCAGTGAATTCGCCCAGCAGTGGGCCACTACAGGTTAAATTTTAAAAAAATACGAGAAGCTGTATACAATTTCCTTATTTTTTTTTAGAGCTTAGACTAAGCTTAACACTCACACACACTAAGTGTTAATCTTCCAATGTAAAACTACAATTAAATCAGTACCTAGTAGGTCGTTTTAATAAACATGGAATAAGGCCTACTAGGAAATCAATACAATATCAAACGTGTTTCGAAGCCCCAAAAACTATGAATGTGTGAAGAACGTGTAGGTATTTGAATATTAAGAGAATATTTTGTTATTATTGTTGACTTTATTAGTATTTCATATTTATTATTGTAGGGAAACATAACTATAAAATAGTTTTTCCAATGTCTAATTACCATTTTTATAAAACCTACGTAGCTACACATCCCATTTAGTCAATTAAATAAAAACGATAACGCGTAAGTTACTATTGTAACCTTGAATGTCTAAATTATTTATATGCATAAGTACCGATAACATATTCGCATCGTTCATTTTGTCAAAATATAACAAGATAGTAATAAGACTAAACACGTTATTATTGGCCTAGTAACTAATTAGAAAATCTGTTTAGTTAATATTAATCGGTAATTACGCGACGCTAATGACGATTCCTAATAGAATATATCAGCTACTTGTTATTAAGTGGCAAATCACCGTTAGCATAGTATTAGATAACTTTATCCGATGTTGATAAACGAAGTGCCGATAAATGACATTAGGTGCTGGAGATCTAAACATAATATAGACGATATCGTTTTGACCTATATTCTGATTTGACTGGTTACATATATAAAATAATATTCACGATCAAAGAATTGATTTAAGAGATATTGACGATTAGAGTTGAACTTTAAACTCGCATGCGGAAACAGCATGAAGTAATCATAAGAATGTCAGTGTGCGTAATCGTAACTAGGAACTCGAGGCAGGCCGGCCTTGCGACCTGCGCGCGCGCCACTCCGCGGCCACTCACCGGCTTGTCATGTTGCACTAGGAGACCTTCAGTCATTTTCCAAAATATGATAGAATCGCCGTTCTTCCTGCGGCGGAGGCTGACATCTGTAACGAGAGGCCACCGAGGTCATATGTGTTGCAGTACACCGGTTCAATCACGGGTTACGGAACAGTGCTCACTTGTGGTGCGCAGGTCGTAGACACATGAAGACGGCGTGCGTAAGCGGGCTCAGACTCGCGCCATGGCCGACAAGAAGGCGCCGGCGAGGTTTGTTTATCACTGAGTCGCTCGCGCCGCGCCGCCGCGCGCGCTGACGTAGCGCCGCCCGCGCCCGTGTGCCAGCTGCGTGCACGTTCCATTTCACGCGGTCGAGCGCTCAATATAACTCAATGCTTATATTTTTTTCTCCAAACCAGAAGGTCATGACTTTTTCATGCTAACGTCGTAGTAATGCGGTGCTATGAGTTCTCGCGTAGCACGCTACGTAGTTGCTACGTCATCGCTGCTTTAAAGATTCGTAGCGCCTGCACTGTGGAGGAAACATTCTCCGACAATCATTGTGAATTGCTATAAAATGAACGTTAGGAAAATTATAAACGTATTGACAGAAAATGCCTTGAAATTGACATTCTTAAGTATTGTAATATGGATATGAACTTGGACGTTCTGATAAAAAAAGAAAAAAATATCAATTATATTGAAAGAGGTACTAAAATGATCTAGTCCAGTAATTTAAGCTTAAATTAGGTAAGAATCTCGGAATTCGAGATACCCAGTTGCAAGTCTGTAAATACTTGGATATTGACACCCTAAAAGGGGTCTCAAAACCTACATATGGTAGGGTGTACGCAACTATTAAATTTTCAAAGTCAAATGTCACAAATATCAGTTTTATGAACTTTTGCACGTGCGATTGTGCTAGACAGTTAAAATTTTCACGGCTGATGTATTTCAGTAGCCTCTATAACATCTAATACTAGAAAAAGCTTAAAACCAATGTTTAAGTGGGTTCTCATACAAAAGCTATGGTTTTTTTTTCTCACACTTGGTCGGTTTTTAACGTGGTTACCCCAGTAAACCTATTCTAGACGACACCTTTTATACGTGAAGAACAAGTTCTTCTTATGGCAGCCCCTTAAATAATCGTTTTATGTTGTTTTTAGTATTATAAGTCTTTCGCGTGTCAGTACACTAAAACTGCTTATTATGGGTCAAAAAGTAGTAGTTTGAAGTATAACTGAAAAAAACACATTTTAAAAATGTTAACTGTCCATCTAACTCTATTATGAACGTGAAGATCCATATTAACCAAATTTACTTTATGAAACGCAGAAATCTTAAATCTTCTGAATACTGAAAACATCACAAAACAATAAAATTATTTAACTAGGCTTCCATATAAACAACGCCTGGAATAGGTTTACTGGGATAACCACGTTAAAAACCGGCCAAGTGTGAGAAAAAAAAACATAGTTTTTGTATGAGAACCCACTTAAACATTGGTTTTATTAAGCTTTATATCTTTTTATTAAGCCTCTATAACATCTAATACTAGTATTAGATGTTATAGAGGCTACTGAAATACATCAGCCGAGAAAATTTTAACTGTCTAGCACATAAACTTACTATAATGACTGAACTAATCATAATAAGGATTTTGACAGGGTCAATGGCGTATTGGATAGTATTTTTGATTCATGCTACTAGAGTCGTGTCGTAGGTTCGATTCGCACTTGGGACAAATTGTTATGTTGTGAAAAAGGGTATAGCTGGGTCGATCAACTTTTATTTGTCATGTCAGTATTATGTCAATGTCTGTCAATGTCCCTGATCAATAAATCGCAGTTCTAAATAAAATTCTTTGGTTTTTGACATATGTAGCATTTCTTGACATATGTAATTATGTTATTGAGCAAATAAACTAGTAAATAATTAAAAAAAAAATCACTATTATGCTTGATTTTTTATGGTTGTCCGGGTGAAAAACCATCTGATAAAGTGATTTATTGTTTGTCATCCAGTAGGTTAGTAAAATGAAACATTACTTTTTACAAAAAAAAATATATGGGGCGATTTATTGCGCTTGTACATAATTATTTATTGCAGTGTCTGTAATGTCTCTAGCATATAGATTTTTGTCTAATTAAAATTTTTATCAATTTTTAGGCATGTTCATTTTTGTCCCTCATATATTTGAATATCCTTATGTTCACCGGACAACGGCAAAAAAGTCCGAAAACAAAACACAGGTGGTGTGATCAGTGCCTTGACAACAAGTCGATTAATTCATTGACAGCACTCACCCAACCGCCATTTCGAATTCATCTTTTTCCGCGTCGCCAGTCGGCCGAGTGTGTCTTGAAGAAGTGGGTGGCTTTATTGTGTGTCTACCGGACAACCGGCATAAAAACTTAAGTATTTGACATATCTCCAGTAAATTAAAGTGGAAAATACTCTATTTAGACTATATTTTTACTGCGCGTAGGACCTAAATCAAAATATCATAATTTACTACCAGGGACCTCAAATACAGATAAATGTCACTCGGACAACCGGTCACTTGGGCAACCAAAACCGTTGTCCATGGGACATTTTGGTTGTCCTTAGGACAAATTTAATAGAATTGGCATAAAAAAATACTTTATCTTCCATTTATTAGTCACGTCATTGAAGACACATTCACATTGTAGTTTTGTTTTACATAAAAAAACAAATACAGGCGATTTCTATCCTAGTATTTCCTTCGAACTCCCGAGTATGTCCTATGGACAACCGTATATGTCCACTGGACAAACACTTTGTCCCTGACTCTGAGAGATACATTATTGTCATAAATACTTTCAAAAAAACAGAGAGCTTTACAAAATTTTCAAATATGAATGAAAATATAAACAGTGAATTCATAGACTGTTAAATATTACTCTATAAATTATTATTTAATAAGTTAAATGAAAAGTTTGTTACATTTGAAGGTCATCGTTGCCCAGGGGACAATATTATTGGGAATAACTTATTAATTAAAAGCCATGTCATTTATTTGTGGATAATAAATTAAAATATGTCCTATATTTAATGAGAATAAAGTGACGATTTGCAATTTGACTGAATTTTTAACGTTCAGAAGCCTATTTAGTTCAGTTGTCCAAGAGACTACTTTAGCTAGAGTCATGTGGCTTTCGGAGTCAAATTTACTATTTTATTTTAATAAATTGCACTGCTCTATGTGAATTCTTAAAATATAAATAATAATCTAGTGCAAATGTGTAAAACAAACTTAATTGACGAATAAAATTTAAAAATGAAAAATTTTCACTGATGTACACTTAAAAGTTGATCGACCCATCTGTTCAGCGTCTGGTGCTTAATTAAGCTACTTGTGCTTATCATGGGATCAGAGTAATACACCGTGAAATTTGAGTGGTTGTTTTCCCGTGGCAGAACGATTTGCCTTTAGTAATACTATCGAATCATGCATATTATTCCATTGAATATTCAAGTTCACAAAATATTATTTTTCCAACTCGGGAACGAGAGCAGCTATCGTTCTTTTATAAGATGTGACGTAATCATGTACTGCTTGCCGCATGAAATCGATGCTTAAAGCTAAAGAAGCTGTGCGCCCTAAGTAATAAAGCGATTCAAACGTGCCTTCGAGTTTCGTAAAACCGGCATTTATTGATTTCAATTAAAAAGGACTGCACAAATCTATTGCGCTACTAAGATAGAATCATTTTATTGCGGGAAAACGACCACTAAAATTTCACGTATGTGTGATTTTGTAAGTGTAATCTCCCAAAATATGGATGGAATTACCATTTATTAAAAACGTGTGTATAGGTTTAAGAAGCTTCTATTTTCTCTATCCATCTCTGCAGTTGCCAGGTAAAAACAAACAATAGGTAAAATTGCAGAGTACGCCATTAGTAAGTAGATAAGATCAACATTATCAATCTATTATTAAAAAGATTTCTACATAAAGTGTTGTATGTAGATGTATAATAATAAGTATTATAAGATAAGTATTTTGACTGAGTAGGTGCCTAAGTACCAAAAGGTGGACTTTGTGTTGATACCAAAATCGAGATATGTAGTAAAAGCTATGATGAAAATAAGTTATGAAAATTCGTGTAGACGCATCTCATAGAAAGGCATGCTACGTTGCGTAACGCTACGTCTGCGAACTTTGCAACACAAATGTAAAAAAAATATAAATCAAAAACTAAGATGTATAACGTTCATCGGCTACGGTTAGTCCATAAAACAGTTATGTTATAAGCATGTGACTGCTTGAACCGCACACACACAAATAATAAACAAATATATTATCATTATTCCTATAGTAACCAATCAATCTGTGCTGTTGGAAACATACTATAGCAGGAAATATCAAAAAACAAAAACACTTGTCGTTATATTCCAAGGCGTGATGATTAGATTAGTTTCTAGATAAGATTAATTTGGATCGTATAAGATTAAAAAAGATAAACTTATATATCATTATGAATAAGCAGTAGCCACGCAGGAGTTATGTGACATCATTTCTATGGCTTTTTTGATAATACCTAATATCAAAAAATCTGATAACAGACGAACATAGGATTCTTCTTCTTCAGCCCTGTATCACCCATTGTTGGGTATAGGCCTCTTCATGTGTTTTCCATTTGACCCGGTCTTTTGCTGATCGCATCCAGGTCTTGCCCAATATATTTGTGATGTCATCGGCCCAGCGCATAGGTGGTTTCCCAACGTTTCTCCGTCCGAGCCTCGGTCTCCATTCAGCAATTCTGCGTGCCCATCTGCCATCCTCTCTTCTGCACATATGTCCGGCCCATCTCCACTTCAACTTCGTCACAATCGATGCAATGTCCGTGACTCCGGTACGTTTCCGAATGATGGTATTTCGGATACGGTCTGCGATCGATATTCCCAGCATTGCTCGTTCCATCGCTCTTTGGGCAACTTGAAGCTTATGAACAAGTTTCTTCGTTAGTGTCCATGTCTCAGCCGCATATGTCATTGCAGGCAGGACACATTGTTCATAAACGCGTCTTTTGAGGAAGACTGGCATTCGTTTGCTCTTCAGAACGTCGGCGAGCTTGCCAAACGCAGCCCAACCCCGTTGGATACTTTTATCGATTATCTTTTTCGTGACGGTTGTCTCCGAATGAGATGACTTGACCAAGGTAGGGGTATTCCAGGACGTTTTCTACCTTCTGTCCATGAACTACAATGTAGGGCTGGTTGTTATTTGCCCGACACAATATTTTGGTCTTGTTTACGTTCATCTTTAGGCCAATAGATAAGGACGCCATGTACAGTTCTTCTAACATAGCTGTGAGTTCTTCAACCGAGTTCGCCAAAATCACTATATCGTCGGCGAAACGCAGGTGTGAAAGCGTTTCGCCATTGATGTTTACTCCGGTATGAGACCAGTCTATGAGCTTAAAAACGTCCTCCAGAGTAGCATTGAAGAGTTTTGGTGAGATGGTATCCCCTTGGCGGACTTGGTGAGATGGTATCCCCTTGGCGGACTTGGTGAGATGGTATCCCCTTGGCGGACTAACATAGGATTATTTTTCTAGATTTCTTTGATAATCATGTTCGTTGTCTAATGTCTACCTACTCTAGTTCGTCCGTTCTAGTCTTTATAGATACAAGGGGTTATTCCACGAATCCCCATTGGAATTCCTCATCAATGATGAAGATGTCCAATGGGGATTTGTGGAATAACCCGATACAAGATAGTGTTAGATGGGTACCTAATTTAATCGATGCTTTGATTTGACGCAAGTAACAAAACTTGTTATTTATTTATACGTATTCGTAAATAGGTATAGGTACTTGGATAGTTTAGATTTACCGACTGCTTTCTGTGGTTGATTTATTACCCAACCAACATTATTTAAATCTCTTCTAGACATTATTACCTGTACCAGTATTAATTTTTATACATAAAAATCTTTATTTCGCAGACAACCTGCATCCTGTTCAAGAGACTCCTCCGTTCGGTGAAAAGATGAGACTTTGATCAACTCATGCGGCTTATTATAACGTATCCTGCGGGATGAGTTGTCCACATTAATAATTTTTTTACTATTTTTCTTTGGTCAACTCATCCCGCTTTAAAGGGATGGTAAAATGTATCTGTTACAATTTTAAATAAACTATATTCGTGGACAAGAAAAGACAAGTTATATAATTGTCATTATTAATTCACTTATTAAAAAGTTTAATTTAGCTGTTTTAGTTATGAAATATTCTTTAGCATATATTAATAAGGGACAGTAGGTACTTTTTTCCATAAACATTCCCATGTTTTTAGAAGTAGAAGCGCAATGAAAAGTAGCTTAAGTGAGAAGAAGGTACCCCAAATCAGCACATGTAGCCAAAATGATTAGTAGCCACAATGAAAAGTAGTCCAAAAACGAGTCGGTTTCCATAATGAAAATCAGCCCTAATGCAACTAAACCACATTTCTTCAACAACAACAAGCCGTATAATTATATCAGCGGGATAAATAGTCCGATTTTAAAATTGCACTTAGACAACTCACTCGGGATGAGTTGACCAAAGCCACAAAAGGGAGAGAGGAAGGTGGAAAAGGCTTACTCTGGGCTTGAGAGTTATGAGGACCCTGGCGTACAACATCCGTTATTAAAACAATGGACTCTAGGCATTATACAAGTATTATAGAAGATTTGTACAAGTCAATATACTCTATACATATAGTGAGCTCGGAACGTTATCCAGAAAATCTCTTGAGCGATATAATTGTAAATAGCAAACTCTGTCACTATGACAATTTAAAGCTATTTAACGTTTGTAGGTATATACTATATGATATAGAGATAGATCTATGATAAAGAGGATATCCTCTTTATCATAAATATTAATCGCCGAATGTGTTGCTAAGCGCAGATTTCGATTGTGTTTTTTTATATTAAAGACAAAGAAAATTCAAAATTGCGCATAAAGTTAAATAAAATAAGGCATTATTAAGATTTAAGATCATTAGGAACACTATATAGTTATAATTTTTAGTATTCTAAGAAAGAAGACATCATTAGGTAATAAAATTAAAATATTGATATTGTTAGCATACATAACTTTTAATTTTATCACCTGCTAGGATTAGATCGCTAACAGCGATAAGATCGATGTACTAATCCATGAGGATATTGATTTGTTATTGTTTGTTCCTCTATTATTATAGATCTATAATAATAGAGGAACAAACAATAACAAATCAATATCCTGACTGAGGCAATCGTTATATTGTTATAACAGTATTAGTCGTAATCATTTGTACATATTAAATACTCATGGCAAGCACAATTTTATGAATTTATGACTTTATTCCACTTAATTCGCATCTCCTGTGAAAGCACATAAGACCATCATCATCATATTTGCCGTACCGTTTTCGGTAACGGCGACTTCAAGAATGTCAAATATGTAGTTTTTAATAATTATGGAACGCTCGAATCAACTCCTGTCAAAGCACATAAGACATACTCGTGCCGTCTCGTACCACCAGGAAGATAATAATTAGCTGAAACTTAAAATGCGATAAAATTATTGCGCAATAGTTTTTCTGAGCAACTAGAAAGAGATTACAATGATACTTTTTAATCGGCCGAAGATCAATCACTCGATAGCGCACATTTTCTTGGAAGCCAGTACAATAATAACGAAGTAATGACAACTTGTTTATTTTATTAATTACACTAAATGTTTCTTACAATTGTTTAAATAAAGTTAAGTTTTCATTGGACTTGCCTGTATTGCAGTAGGTATTTAAAATCTGTGTGGAATTTTGTTTGTCCTTTCCAATTATAAGTAATGTTATCAATTTTGTTTTTGTTTTTCATCTTACCTCTTCGTCAAATAGTCAATAGTCTGTCATACACTGGTTTAAAAGACCTGGTAACGTTTCCAATCAATTTAATTCAAAGTTATTAAACTTATCACGAAGTATAAAGTACTGCTCTTTTGTAAAGTTATATTTATTTAGGTACCTTCAAATGTACTACTCTGCTGAAGAAAATAAAATATACTTATTTAACTGCCCCATTTTAATGGTTCCGGGCTCAGAGGATGAATCGAATGCTAATAGTAAATATTCTGTCTAGTGTAAATACTCATTCACACAACACAATACAATAGTGGTTATTTTCAACGAGCATCCCGTGTCATTAAGGCATGGAATGCCCTTCCAGCTCATGTTTTCCCTCCCTCCTATGATCCCGGGCTCTTCAGGCGGGACGTGAAACGGCATTTAAGCAGGTCTTCAGGGTGAGTGCGACAGGCTCAATATGGTCTATTCTATTGTGCCTGTCTGTCGACCTCATTTGTGGATCTCACTACTGCTTACTGGTGGAGTGAGGTCATCTTGTAAGCCTATTATAAAAAAAATAAACATAACATATGCTTATATTTTTTATCCTAGGCGTAGACTTAAGGTACATGGCTCACAATGTATGGTTTACTTTTAATGTTCTAATAATATTTTGATTAGATCTTGGCTAGTTAGATAACTAGCTTGTTTAAAATACTGTAGCGAAATAGACAAGGATATACGATATTGACAAAGGAAGACGAATCCGGATTAAAGAAAGAAATGAGGTCATTAATGACTGATTTGTTAGAAATATGATGTGGTACTTTATCCGTGATCTGATTACGAAATAGGCAAGTAATGTATTAATCACATAGTAAAAAAGTTACATCGCGCTGTCTGTCCATATGTATTCTTAGATGCGGTTTCTTTTTAAAAGACTTGAGAAAAAAGGAGGAGGTTTCTCAATTTCGTCTGTATATACCTATGCTTTTAATAAATAGAGGGATTAACGAGGAAGGTTTTTATGTGGACACATATGTTACACCTACACCCGAAGCGAAGTAAGGGGGAGTAAAAACTTATCACTACATAGTATAAAAACAATGTCGCTTTCTCTGTACCTATATCCCCTTGTTTGCTTTAATAAATCTTTAAAACTACGCAACGGATTTTGATGCGTTTTGCGGAATAAATAAAGGGATTGAAGAGGAAGGTTTTAATGTAAAATTTATCCGAAGCGAAACGAAAGTTATTTAAAGTATAGGACTTCCTGACAACAAAGGCTTGTGAATAAAAATTAGTATGAAATGTTCAAGACCGAGCTGGTTTTTTGGTGATAAAATTAATTATAATGTCGTGTTTGTGTCTATCGATCGATACTGATCAATGACTGACAAGAATCAGCAATTCAATGGAATATTTTATATGACACTATTAGGTAGGTATTTTAAACAAATGCACAGTACAGATATATTTTTTTTTAACTTCCGAGTCGCAAAATAATACCAAGGTAAATTGATGTTATAATAATAACGAAATCGTAACGAAATAAAAATTTTGCAATCTTATTTATGCACTGCAAAAATAAAGGGAAATATTCCCAGAATAAAAATCATTCCATTGTCTAATTTACCAGGATGCTGTCTCGCACTTGTGTTACTATTTACGATAATTGGGAAAAGAAGATATTAATAAAAAAGTCATAAAATTCGAAATTGATTGATCATAATTTATCAGATACGGGGTTTGATTTGCTATATTTTTCCTGTATAAAGTGCTATCTAAAAACGTAAAGTGTGTATATTTAATAACTATCTATTTAGATAATTAACTATTTCATATCGATCGCTTTCGACGAAACCCATTGCGTTATTATCGCAATATGCATTCAAACACACATGTGTGTCTTGACGTAGGAGATCTTCGTTCGAGATAGCTTGTATAATCGTGATGTACAAGCTATGCTCTTCAACCGGAAATAAATACGTTTACCACTTACACCTCTTCCCCTTATACAGCTTATTTACTGTCCATATGGGTTAAAAGTACCCTATATATAGTTCTTACATTCCTTATAATCAGACAGTTTGTTGCTGCTCTAGAAAGTTTGAGGATTTGAAATAAGTATTAAATAACTGGTACGTTTACCATAAATAGAGAGTAAAGGTGGATTCACATAAAAGCTTTTTGAATCAATTTCATAAGAAACTGTAGATATGAAAATGAATAGGTATGTCTAAAACACAAGAACACAGATTGTAATTGTTAAATGTTACACACAGTTTAGTTGATAGTTATACAAAGTTATCCTATGATCTGGGGGGCAGTACCTCCGCCGAGAGAGACGAGATAATGCTAAATAGTTAAAATTTTAATAGCAGACACTAGTTCAATCATTAAACAGAAATTTGAATGTCCAATCTACTATTTAGATCTATTATTTATGTCTTTAAGAATATCCGAGTTTGTCCCAGTCATTATCCATATTCCTAATTGTCTTTGAAAGCTTACATTTGGTAAGTCAGCTAGTCTAAACGCAAAAAGTCAAATTACCAACTTAAAAAAATTAATGAATTTCCCAAAACAATTTTCCTGTTAAATATGTAGTTGCAAATGTCACCATGTTAAAAGGTTATCACATCTCATGTAGCGCCAAGATTCTTGATCTATTTGTCGCAGTCACCTGGTTGAATCAGCGATTTGATTGGATCACTAGCGCGTTCATTAAATGACGACGTTCAATTGAATGACTAGGTCGAACGTTGAATGAACTATCCTCACTAAACGTCCACAAACTCTATATTTTAGGCAAAATGTGTTTCTTGACCGTTTTATTTCACATATGATTTATTTATTTATTTAAGGATAGCCTACAAAGCATACACTATTACAATGAGATCTTAGTAGTATCAAATACATTTTGAAGTGCTGCCTTAATTAAAGGCTACCACGGCATGCAAACAGTTAATGATTTAAGGTCGTTTTTGAGTAAACTATTGGCAAATATTGGAAAGAACACCCGCGACGCGTCTGCCTTCAACGATGATCCACGACGACTGTTATATGATGAACGAATGCCTATGAAATCTTTGTAACAGTAGCAAAACGGCCAAGCATTACATTTTGCCTAAAATTTATGTGGAGGTAGGACGGCTGAGTGAGGGCGCATAGATCAAGAGTCTTGGCTCTACATGAGATGTGATGACTTCATTTAAGCTATGGAGACTCGTCTTGGCAACATTTTTACATGAAAATGTTCTTGGTGGGGTTGATACTTAGGTAACATATTAGAATAATGGCAAATCAAAATATGCATGTGTTACACATATAATTAGTCATCACCATAATATTGAGTCGGTGATAGCATGAGGTACAAATGCGTTCGAATAACTCATTCCTCATAAGGATGTAAATAATAAGTTATCATTGTTTATGAGTAAGATACGTACGTAATCAAAAATGATCTTATCTATTTCTTTGGTGTGCCGTCGAATTCCTTTAGTGGTGTTGTTTGACCATCAGGATTTAACCCCTTACTTATCTAGACCTTTTCAGATAGAGAATCCATGATGTAACAAGGAAACAAATGAATAAAATGATTTATTTGGTATGAAATTCAAGAAATATCAAGAAAACGCGATATCACAAATGACTAAAGAACACCAATGAACTAAATATGACTTTGTTGGTAGTGTATATGGATACTTCCACGAAGTTGATTTGACTTCAAGATTAAAAGTCGCTTATGATCGTGGGTTCGAGTCCCCGTCCAGTCGAGCATGAATGTTATTGATTAAGTCTTTACCAACAACTGTTTTTTAGAATCTTTCCATTACTAAATTTTTGATTTTCAGTAAGATCTTGGGGAAAACGTATGTTTGTAGTGTCTATATTTTTGGGTAGTGTTGATCCAGAAGTTTGATTGTTGCAGCTGTTTAAGTCTTATATCCTATAAATATTAAAGCTACTTTAGAAAATACATCAGGCGTGTTTTTTTTATTCCGTAGCGCAATCTACGGACGTTGTATGTTTTTATAGCTAGGGGATTATTGGATTATTTATAATACAAAGATTTATATTAGCATTTATGAATATCAATGTATTGTGCATTAGCAATAACTTATTTGTTTAAATTAATCACGGATTCCCGGTTATCTCTTTGAAATCAGTGTTCAGTATTAATCATGGTGATAATCAAGCAAATATTATCGAGATCTTAATTTGCAAGCTTAGTATAAATTGTGGATGAATTATTTGGTGAGTATCAGTTGTAGTGTTAAATTTGTGATAAACTGAACCAGGACTGAGGACTCGGTAATGAAAAGTGAGTACCTGCATTGTGAACTCATAATAGGGGTCTTGTAATCATTAGGCGTTGATAGCCATTATGATATCAATTTGTCTGCCATCTTGTGCAAGATCACATGATTACTTATATCATTTTTCGAATAGGGTAAAGTGAACTTAACTTAGTAGTTTGAGTGAGTTATTTCTAGTCCAATATATTATGCTCGTCATCAGTACACAATTTTTTATGCGAATAGTTCAGAAATCACTCCATTTTAATGTTCAAACGGCCGTGGTAGTATTAGTTTATATTATTTAATTTAATTATTAAAGTAGGCGTAGACATCTTCTGTGGCCTTTGTGTATGTCTAAATATTTTATTTTTTCAATATAACTTCAATTAAATATATAATTTTATACTCAGTGTCTTGAAATTTTCAGCTGGCTATTTTTATCTTGTGCATTTCCTTACAGCACATTAAATAGGGCTGTACTAAATAAAACATATTGTGCAATACTATTCGTATTATATAAATTATTTCCTAAATAAATACTGTAGATAACCAGCCTTTTTTTAAACACACTTTTTACTGTTATTATTGCAGACCCAAATGTTAATGGTATTTATTGTTGACAGATACGGCTTTATTTCTGCTGTG
Source organism: Maruca vitrata (assembly GCA_039566165.1). Classification (NCBI taxonomy): domain Eukaryota; kingdom Metazoa; phylum Arthropoda; class Insecta; order Lepidoptera; family Crambidae; genus Maruca; species Maruca vitrata. The sequence goes on along the minus strand of CM076927.1, from coordinate 11,020,484 downwards.
CGCAGTAGCCCTGGCACAAGCAAGAAGCAAGGGACAGAACCCCAATGGCTGCCCCAAAGACTGGCAGGTTGAACAGCTCCTCCCCCACCCCAATTGCCACAAGTTCTACCAGTGCTGGGATGGCGAGCTCGTCGAGCACTCCTGCGCAGCCGACCTCTATTTCAGTATAGAGGCCAACCGCTGCGAATGGAACGAAATCGTCGACTGCACAGGCCGTGAAGTCCCCGGTGCAGTGGAAGACAGCAGCGAAGAAGACAACAATGCCGAGAATGGGAGCACGGGAGGAGGAAATTGCGACCCGAGTGAGGCCCCGGCTATATGCGCGGCAGAGAACTCTGATTCAGTGCTAGTCGCTCACGAGAAATGCAATAAATTCTACATCTGCGCTCACGGAGTCCCCGTTCCAAGAATATGCCCTGAAAATCTTTTCTTCAACCCTGCGACTGATAAATGTGATCGCTTAGAAAACGTTGAATGTGGAGACAGAATCATTCCCGACGGTGGAAATGATAATAACGACAACAGTAATGGTGGTGGCGCTGATAACAACACTGAGGAGGACAACAGCTCCGATGAAGTTGATGACAGCAACAACGGTAACACAGGAGCTGGAAACTGCGACCCTAGCCAGGCTCCAGCCATTTGCGCAGCAGATAATTCCGATTCTATCTTAGTCGCTCACGAGAACTGCAACAAGTTTTACATCTGCGCTCACGGAGTCCCTGTCCCACGTGTCTGCCCCGATGATCTCTTGTTCGATCCATTGTCTGACCGATGTGATCACCCCGAAAAAGTAGTATGTGGAGACCGTGTCGTTCCTGAGAATGGTGGCAACGGAAATGAAGATGGAAACAATGGTGACAACGGCAACAACGGTGACAATAACAACAACGGAGATAACGATAACAATGGAGATAACAACGGCAACACTGGAGCTGGAAACTGCGACCCTAGCGAAGCCCCTGCTATTTGCGCAGCTGACGAATCCGACTCCATTCTAGTCGCTCACGAGAGCTGCAACAAATTCTACATCTGTGCTCATGGAGTGCCCGTGCCCCAACGTTGCCCCCAAAACCTTTTCTTCAACTCCCAGAAAGACGAATGTGATCACCCCGAAAACGTAGACTGTGGAAACCGCGTCATTCCCGAGAATGGTGGAAATAGCAACGAGGATGGCAATAACGGTGAGAACGACAACAACCAAACATGCAACTGCAATCCAGGTGAAGCTCCAGCCATTTGCGCGGCTGACGAGTCCGACTCCATCCTGATTGCTCACGAGAGCTGCAACAAGTACTACATCTGTGCCCATGGTGTCCCAGTTGCCCGTCCATGCCCCAACGACCTCTTGTTCAATCCTTACACTGAGCAATGTGATCACCCCGAAAACGTAGTATGTGGAGACCGTGTTATACCTGAAAATGGTGGCAACAGCAACGAAGATGGAAACAACGGCGACAACGGCAACAACGGTGACAATAACAACAACGGCAATGACAACAACAACAACGATAATAACGGCAACAGCACCTGCAACTGCAACCCAGGTGAAGCTCCAGCCATTTGCGCGGCTGACGAGTCTGACTCCATTCTGATTGCTCACGAGAACTGCAACAAATACTACATCTGTGCCCATGGAGTCCCAGTTGCTCGTCCATGCCCTAACGACCTCTTGTTTAATCCTTACACTGAGCAGTGTGATCACCCCGAAAGTGTAGTATGCGGAGACCGTGTTATTCCTGAAAATGGTGGTAACAGCAACGAAGATGGAAACAACGGTGACAACGGCAACAACGGTGACAATAACAACAATGGTAATGACAACAACAATGATAATAACGGCAACAGTACCTGCAACTGCAACCCAGGCGAAGCTCCAGCCATTTGCGCGGCCGACGAGTCCGACTCCATCCTAATTGCTCACGAGAGCTGCAACAAGTACTACATCTGTGCCCATGGAGTCCCAGTGGTCCGCCCTTGTCCTAATGACCTCTTATTTAATCCCTACTCTGAACAATGTGATCACCCCGAAAATGTAGTATGCGGAGACCGCGTCATTCCTGAGAATGGTGGCAACAGCAACGAAGACGGTAACAACGGTGATAACGACAACAACGGCGATAATGGCGACAATGGTGACAATGGAGACAACAACGGAAACACTGGAGCTGGAAACTGTGACCCTAGCGAAGCCCCTGCTATTTGCGCAGCGGATGAATCTGACTCCATTCTAGTCGCTCATGAGAGCTGCAACAAATTCTACATTTGTGCAAATGGATTGCCCGTTCCCCAACGCTGCCCCCCCAACCTTTTGTTCAACCCCCAGAAAGATGAATGTGATCACCCTGAAAACGTTGACTGCGGGGACCGCGTGATTCCCGAGGATGGTGGCAACAGCAATGAAGGTGGAAACAACGGTGACAATGACAACAATAACGGCAACAACACCTGCAACTACAACCCAGGCGAAGCTCCAGCCATTTGCGCGGCCGACGAGTCCGACTCCATCCTGATTGCTCACGAGAGCTGCAACAAGTACTACATCTGCGCTAATGGAGTACCAGTCACCCGTCCATGCCCTAACGACCTCTTGTTCAATCCTTATACTGAACAATGTGACCACCCCGAAAACGTAGTATGTGGAGATCGCGTCATTCCTGAAAATGGTGGCAACAGCAACGAAGACGGAAACAATGGTGAAAACGGCAACGACGGTGACAATAACAACAACGGAGGGAACGACAACAATGGAGGTAACGATAACAACGGTAACACCGGAGCAGGAAACTGCGACCCGAGTGAAGCTCCAGCCATTTGCGCGGCCGATGATTCTGACTCTATTCTAGTAGCTCACGAGAAATGCAACAAGTTCTATATCTGCGCTCACGGAGTCCCAGTTCCTAGACGTTGCCCCAGTGGTCTTTTCTTCAATCCTCAGACGGACCAATGTGACCGCCTTGAAAACGTAGAGTGTGGCGACAGAGTCATCCCTGACGGTGAAGTCGATGACAATAACAACGGTGATAACGGCAACAACGGTGAAAACGACAACAACGGTGAAAACGGTAACAATGGTAACGACAACAACAATGATAATAATGGCGGCAACGGCAATGATAACAACAACGGCAACACCTGCAACTGCATCCCCGGTGAAGCTCCAGCTATCTGCGCGGCTGACGACTCTGATTCAGTCCTAGTCGCTCACGAGAAATGCAACAAGTTCTATATCTGCGCTCACGGAGTCCCAGTACCAAGGCGTTGTCCGGAGAATCTCTTCTTCAACCCATACTCTCTTGAGTGTGACCACCTTGAAAACGTTGAGTGTGGTGACAGGATCATCCCTGACGGTGATGTTGACGGTGGTAACGACAATGGAAATGGAAATAACGATAATAACAATGGGAACGGAAATAACGACAACAACAACGGCAACACAGGAGGTGGAAACTGCGATCCTAGCCAGGCACCTGCCATCTGTGCTGCTGAAAATTCTGATTCCATTTTAGTCGCCCATGAGAAATGCAACGAATTCTACAAGTGCAGTCACGGAGTGCCCGTTTCCATTCGTTGCCAAGTCGGTCTTTTATTCAACCCGAACACAGACCAATGTGACTATCCCGAGAATGTCGATTGCGGAGACAGGATCATTCCCGATGGTGAAGTCGATGGTGGTAACGATAACAACAATGGAAACGGTGATAACGACAACAACAATAACAACACCGATGACAACAACAACAACACAGGAGGTGGAAACTGCGACCCCAGCCAAGCCCCTGCCATCTGTGCCGCTGAAAACTCTGATTCCATCCTAGTTGCTCATGAGAAATGCAACGAATTCTACAAGTGCAGTCACGGAGTGCCCGTTTCCATTACTTGCCAAGCCGGTCTCTTATTCAACCCCAACAAAGACCAATGTGACTATCCCGAGAATGTCGATTGCGGAGACAGGATCATTCCAGACGGTGAAGTCGACGGTGGTAACGACGGTGGTAACGATAACAACAATGGAAACGGTGATAACGACAACAACAATAACAACACCGATGACAACAACAACGGCAACACAGGAGGAGGAAACTGCGACCCCAGCCAGGCCCCCGCCATCTGCGCTGCTGAAAATTCTGATTCCATTCTAGTCGCTCATGAGAAATGCAACAAATTCTACAAGTGCAGTCACGGAGCGCCCGTTCCCATTCGGTGCCAAGCCGGTCTTTTATTCAACCCTAACACAGACCAATGTGACTATCCCCAGAATGTCGATTGCGGAGACCGGATCATTCCAGACGTAGACAACGGAGACAGCAACAACAACAATGGTGGTGATGACAACGATAGCGGAACCGACGACAATGACAACGGTAATGACAATGGAAGTGACAACAACGGCAACGGAGGTGACAACGGCAGCGAGAATAACGGAAATGGTGGCGACAGCAACGACGGCAACATCCTCGTGCCAGAGGACGGCACCGACATCTGCTCCGACGAGTACAAGCACGGCTTGTACTTCACCCACGTGAACTGCAACCAGTTCTACGTCTGCCTGAGCGGAGACCTGAGGACGATCACTTGCCCGGGAGGTCTGCTCTACCACGCGCAGGAGCACGCCTGCGACTGGCCTCAGAACGTGGACTGCGGCAACCGCCTCAGAGCCTCCCTCAACAAACATCTATCGGCCCGTAACGCTCTTCGTGTCTAACAACAAGTAGTGAATTTATATTAAAAAGGAAAATATTCTGAATTAGCACTAAAATTAAATATTAAATTCTAAATTATGATATTATGTTAATATTTTAATTTAACACAAATTTATAAGTTTATACAAAGGAAATACATTTAATAAATTATCTCAACATTTTAATCATGTGACATCTTTTATTCCTACCAAATGAACCATAGTTGTTGGATAGAAATAATTATAAGTAGTAGATGTAGATATATGAATGAATAGGCATTTCAAAATAAAAATTTTTATGCAAGCTATATTAGGAGTGAGAGCCATCCGCTCCCCCGCAAGTCTGGTGATGATGACGAGGCTACACCAAGCCATCACCGTATGTCAGTAAGAAAACAAAAGCTAGCTATATGGAGTTACTTGAAACAAGTGTTTCAAATAATTCTGCCTGAACCAATCCAACTTATGTAAGTTGGATGGTGGCGGAATAAGTTACCCAAATAAGACACAATTAGGTGCTAAATTCGCAAACTAAAGGCAAGTTAGGCATCTTAAACTTTGATATTTCAACAGGAACACTACCATCACTTTAAAGTAAAATTTTAAGCATCTACAGATCTGTCCTACATTTATCCCAAAATGTTATAAAAAACATCCCGGGACCGAAGCCGGGGATGATCACTAGAATACACATAAGAACTTGCGGTTGTTAATAAATATTTCGGACCGGGCTGAAACTTAATATGTTTTAGTATTTATCTATATTAATCATTCAGCCAATTTTGTGATAACGAATGTCATTATGATCATATCAGCCTACATTAATCGACTCCCTGCCGAGTTTAAGTCTTACTTATTGCAGTGTCTTACATAATTTTAATTTCGAATTAATTACTTATCATTATTAGTCAGGAACTAATTATAACATTTCAATATTGTTTCAAGTATCTCGGGATGGTCTTATTTCCAGTACTACGGCAGGTTTCAAGAATCAAAAACTACTATTTTTCATTCTATAGTAATTAAAATCAGAAATGTTTCATAAGGAAGATTTTTTGTTGAATCACTTATGTAATTTGTTAAATTTCTTCGTTATTCTTCATACAAGTCCCAAACTACGCTTTATGCTTGATATCAAGTTCAAGCGAATACCCAAATATACGGCCCTGTACTGTAAAAATATCAAGCTCTGATCGCTATGCAGAGTTATAATGGTTATTTCAATACCAATTTTTATCTTTCCACTGACGTACTGTCTGTAGTGCTTTCACACGCCATAACCTCGGAACCGATTTATATGAAATAACATGTATTGTATATGTCGTGGCCACAGCGTAGAATTGCCCATTTCATGAAATGATCGGCCATTTCCGGATAGTATGAGAAAAGAAAAAGGCAAATTTCAACAGACTTCACGCGGAGCAGTCACGGGCGGAAAGCTAGTAGAATATAAATTGACGTGCACTACGACTACGAAGCTGGTAGCAGCATTGCTACATACATAGCTTTAGTAGCTGCAAGACTACGAACGCTACGCGCTTCGTTCGGTTCAATGCTACGAATAATTTAGGGGTGAGTGAGACTCTCAGTCTTATCATTTATAATAGCATGCCCTGTAAAGGTCAGTTTACGCAGAGTTATTCGTAGTATTATTTTTCCGAATTGACTACGGATGATGGCTTGCAGGAGCCTTGTCATTATCAACGGACTTGCAGGGGAGCGGATAGGCTGAGAGCCATCCGGTACGCTATTAAAAAAGATAAGACTTATTGTCTGCTGTACTTTAGTTAGTTTGCAATGATAAAAGTGATAGTACCGAATAAGAGTTCTGAACAATTCAGAAACCAAAATAAACTAACTAACAATACCTCAAACAGACAGAGACAGAGCCTTGAGTACAGCTCGTAGACTATCGTCGAAAGATGGATGATTTTACCTTACCACAATACAGTTAACTTGCGGCGGTAATGGCCAAATAAAAATTATGATACCCTTAAATATATATCATTGCTCGATATACCTAGTTAAGATAATAAGATTCCTCATTTATGTAGATGATAAATATAATATCTATATCTTCTATACGTATTATTAATTATAACAACCTCATGCCTGTACTGTACATTATAGGAATTATACCAGAGCCGCTCTAAGTTGGCCGATTTGACACATGTCAGACTGACTGCACTAGTGAGGGACGACGGTAAAATTGCCGAAGTATATAAGTAACAGTTATTTCCACTTTATAACCAAGCAAGGTCTAATAGGGTATTCGACTGTGGTTGTTATGCTTGCCATTTTTATGAAAATCAGTAAGATTTATGTAAATCAATATTATTAATGAAAACGAAACTTAAATTTTTAGCGAAATGAGACTACAAAAAACAATTTAAAGTTGGGTGGGCAAGTCCATTCCAAAATTGCGAAAATCATTTAAAATTTCTTTTTCATCTTATTAATAACAGAATTAGTCACATCTTTCATTATGAAAACATATCAATAAACGCAACTTTTGATGAACCTACCGAACAAACTTCTTAGGCGCTGCATACAACAAACTAGCGTGTGACGTCACACGCCAGTCGACGTTTGTATGGAGCATTTTTGAGCTCGAAAATTAATGTGCAATTAAAATTGTAATATCTCGTTGAGTTATCCAGATATCAAAGTGATACTTTCAACAGTGTATTTGTGTTCGAGTGGTCCATCCAACTATATCAAAATAAAAAAATAGTCAAATACCCTATTATAACAATTTTTTATTAAAAACATTAATTCACATCCAGAAGATTGAATTGAAGTTTCTTATTTAAAATTATTATTAAAAACAATAATTATTAAATCCTTCATCCTATTTCTAAAAAATACCTAGTGAGTATTACCCATTACGTCACTATGAAAACGTGTCAAACGGCGTAACCTTGTAAAAGCGTAATACAGAGTGGAAATTGTACGTTTTCGTTTTATAATTCAATTATTTTAAGTAATAAAAGACAAATAATTAGATAATTAGGTGCATTTGACATTTTGAAATAACGTCTTATTTTTAAAAGTTGTTCTTTATGATTCGCTAAATATGTTCCTCTTAACAAGGATAAATGCAAAATATAAAATAAAAAGTGTCAAATCGGCCAACTTAGAGCGGCTTTGGTATATAGATTTTATATACATTTGTACCAAATAAACAATTCTTCTATTCTATTCTATAGAAAAACTGAGATGGAGGATCTTCATACAACCAATAGAAGGCAAATACATGATTAAAACAAATGTGTATATAGCTATTAGTCCTCGCTACCATGTAGGCTATCTTTTCTTGGAAATTCGCTCCTTAGGGGGTAGAAAAAGGGGGGTAAGTTTGTATGAAACTCCGTCAGTTTTGAAGCTAATTAGATTAAAATTTATATTTTGTTACAAATTAAGAATGACGCAATAAGGATTTTTAGAAATTCTGCCTTAACGGCCTTTGCCATGACATTGCCATTCCTGTAATTAATGAGTAGAACTCTATATAATAATATTTCTCCTAATATATAATTATATCGTAAAGCATGTGGAGGCTAGAACTGTATGTGTAGTCGAACTTGGAGATAGGGAATAAAGAACGCATTTTAAACTACTCTACAGTTATTATAGTGATTGTGTTAATACACTTTATTACAAATCCTTGAAATTGAGTTTTACGCCAACCGTAGCTATGCCTTGATATTTGAAGCGTCTTTTAGATGAAGTGGATTCATCATCATCATCATCATTAGTCTCGGTATCGTGCTTATCATCATCTTTGTCGTCTTCTGTAATTATGCATCCGGCATTACCGGGGTGATCACAAACCTGTAAATAATAGTTTTATATAAATATCAGACTTATACTTTTATTAAGTGCTGCTGATAGTAGTGTCTTGTAAGTAAAACATATTTTTTAGTTGTTACACCCATCTAAGTGCAATCCCATTGGACATATTTGTCATTGATTGAGGACTTACGAGTAAGCAAATCAATATCCGGGCGGTATCATTTGTGAACGATCAGTAGAATATTATTGTTTTTATGACAAAGTGAATTGCATTTTTTATTTGTTTTTTTTAATGCTATTTAAAGCTCTAATGTAAATTAAAAGTTGTAAAAATTCGCATTCATGACCCCCCCGTCCCCGTTCAGGCGGGGTCATGAATGCGTTTTTTTCTAATTGACAAAGTCAATTGCATTATTTTCTTTATCGTATTATTTTTTATTCGGTTTAGATGTTTTACTGTAGGCTTTGTTTTTGGTCGACCACTGTAAAAAGGAATAACAAACTACTTTTAAACTGCTCTATAGTGTGTGATGTAGTTAAGATTGTAGCGGGAGGTTAAGGTTTATGAAAAGCAGCCAATCCACAGAAACGGTAGTAGCGTGATTAGGCATGTTTTAGAATAGTAGAAATAAATGCATACAGAGGAATGTTATTAAGTTGTTTTTATTAAACATATAAATTATTTAAAATCATTCCTGAATTTTTCTCAAGAAATGAAATGTAAACAAATGTAAAATGTAATCTTAACTGTCTAATTAAAACACTTAGTATGTATAATTTGAGATAATGATGCAGGTAAGTTGTGTAGGTACTTGTATACAAAAATAGGTAATTGTCTAAGTATGTCTTGTGTGAAGGTTTAGTCGCGGATTAGCTGAATTCTCGCCGGGTAGTGTTTGTTGAAGGATAATTTGCAACCGGCATCCCTGGGGTGGTCACATACCTGGAAATAAAAGTGAGTTATGAGGTATTTTTTATCAATCTATCTTTTAAATTAATATATAGCAAGACTTAGCTGCTTATAACAAAAGAATAAGACTGTACGTTTAGGTACAAGTAATACGGAAATTTACTGATAGAGCCGATAATGATCTCTTCGTATGAATTTGATATTAAAAACGTGCAAATAAACTCTAACTTGCGTAATTGATATTTATCATTAATCATTATTGTTATCTTTCAGACTAGCATATTATTATTCAGATCTAGATAGTACTTGAATACCTATTTGTTATTAGTTCCAATATATTCCGTCTTGTAGTCCGTCCTAAACATTCGACAATATGTCAATGTGTTTTTGTTATTATGATAAATTTGTATTAATCTAAAGTATTTACTAAGATAATCCTCATATAATTCCTATCAATGTTAACACCTGTAATTAATTGAATTTATGAAAAGATTTCTGGAATTTCCCTACTACGCAATAAATTGTAAATTAGTAAGCATATTTATATTTAATCGGTAAAAAACCTAAATCAAACGATTTTTTAAATCATTCAAGGCAAAGGTCATAGACAATAGAGATTTTGACATTGGCTTTGAGCTGTTTAAATAGTTTGTCCATTATCACAAGAGCCCTTTGCCAAAATAGTTCTTTCACAACTTCTATTACTATTTTATAGATATTTTAAGTTATTTTAAGGGGCATCTGTCCATTGAAACTTTCTAACATCTAGGCAATGGTAGACACATAGCCTGCCTAACCTAGCGCGCGCGCGCAGTTAGCGTAAACGTTTAATATGTAAGTAGGTAGTTACCTGCAACTCGGGGTTGAAGTATGTTGTGGTCGGGCAGTCCTTCTGCACAAGCTCGCCCCACACGCACTGGTAGAAGATGCTGCAGTCTGAGGAGCTGGGCAGCAGCCAGTGGATGTGAGGGTTCACGGGGCAGCCGTTCTCCTGGAATTCAATTTCGCTACCGGAGCCCTCCTCGGAGTCCTCTTCGGGTTCGGATTCCGTTACGACTTCGGGTTCGGGCTCGGGGACGGGTTCAGGTTCCGGGACGGGTTCCGGTTCCGGGACAGGTTCAGGTTCCGGGACAGGTTCCGGTTCCGGGACAGGTTCCGGTTCAGGAACGGGTTCCGGTTCAGGAACGGGTTCCGGTTCAGGAACGGGTTCCGGTTCTGGAACAGGCTCGGGTTCGGGAACGGGCTCCGGCTCGGGAACAGGCTCAGGCTCGGGAACGGGTTCAGGCTCAGGTACAGGTTCAGGCTCGGGAACGGGTTCTGGCTCAACTCCGGGTACGTTTCTGCCGCTGCAGTCCACTTGGTCGGCCCAGTCGCACTCCAGCTTCTCGATGTTGAAGTACAGGTCGGGCGGGCAGAGCTGCTCCACGGGCTCGCCGTACGTGCACTTGTAGAACTTGTCGCAGTCCGGGTGCACGAGGAGCTTCTCGATGCTCCAGTCGGTCGCTTGCTCAGAGGGGCACTGGTCGGCGAAAGCCACCGCCACCAGGGCGGCTAATAACACTGCTATACCTATAAAAAAAAGTAAAAATAAACATCACATACATTGATCCATAATCGTAGAGAATAGCTTAAGCGCTTCCGTTGCAAATAACAAAATAATAGTAGGATACACTTATACATTAGACCTTTTTCTGTCCTAAACAGACATATGTCTCTATCTTAGATAGACACTGTCTACTTTTTAATGCTACGATTTTCACATTTTGACATATTAAACACTTTCAGAGGAAAAATACGTACCTTTCATAATGTTTTCGTTTCTTAGCAGTGTTGCAGTCAAAACGAACATATGTTTTATACCCGTCTCCTATCAGCTTCTTAATCGTCGTCGGCAAAAACAGTAGCTCTGATTGGACACAACTTACACGGCTGCCGGTTTTGATTAAATTTAGAGTTCCATGATAACATCATATAAACTGTTTCAAATGTATTGCAGTATTATTTAGGCCGATTGCAAATAAGTATCTATTTGCAACTATGATTTCAACAAAACATTCAATAAGTACTGCTTCTCATATTGTAATTTTGTTAAGGCACTATTCTGCATTCAAAACTATAAAATTGTGCACTCTAAACATTGCAGGTATAATTTTCCATTTTCTTTAGCAACAATATTTAAAGACCTTATTTCCGCATCCACTATAAAGCCATACTAACTACCAACTGCCAACGATTTTAAGTAGCTGCGGAACCCAGCCGGCCAGACATGACATTAACACGATGTCTGAAATATTTAGATTATATCTGTTTCGCGAAATATATCTTCTCTAATCATTTTAATTTCTGATTACTGTTCTATGATTATTTACTATGATTTCGGAAGATATTTACTATTACATAAAAACTTGTTTCAATTGTATCGTATGTCTAAGAATAATAAAATCAACAACGGTTTTAAGTTATTTAGTAGCTAAAATGAATGAAAATGACACAAATCGAGATAATTGAGCCAATGACCTCTGGATTTCCCAAGACGAACATATATACAAACAAACGTAAACAATAACGCTTCCGTACAATAGTAGGTAAATAGGTCGCGGCGGCCCGAGCGCACTAGACGGCGCCAGGATGTCGCGTAGTCGCCGCCAGAGCCTGCGTCGAGAGAACATCCCCCCCGCCCCGCCCGTGCCCTCCGCCCGCCCCAACACTCTACACGCACCGCCCGCCCCAACATGAACACCAGCTTACTTATCTCCCTCACCTTCATCATCACCTGCAACTGTGCCAAACCGAACAACTCAACACCCAACAAAACAGTGACGAACACAAAGAAAACAGATCATAAACCGAAAAAGATTGACCCCACGCCGCCGGATGACTCGGATATCATCACAATCACGCCTAGGAAGGAAATAGTGCAAACTATACATCCTGACACGTAAGTGTTTCAGCGATTTTGATGTTGATGCTGCGTCACGTTTTTCTTTGCTATGCTTGTTGGATATATTGTTGAAAATAGGTGCATTGAGGTGTCAGCTGTGTCGAACGAGACACGTACTAGTTAGCTAAGGTTACTAGTTAATCTAGTTACTAGTCAAAGTTTGCTTTGATTAAGATCATTGTGATTAAAATATAGGTACCTACTACTTATTACTTATTAAAACTACAATTAAATACATTCAACACTACACATTTTGGCAATCTTCGTTTATATATTTCGGTTGGGTTTTTTAGATCTCTATTTCTTATTAAAAGAAATATAATACAATAGGCAAAAAAGATAAAGTAAAAAATGTATAAAATGATCTTATTTTATTTTTATTATACGAAAATTTACGTCGTTCATTACGGAACTCTTTGGCTGCACGCGCGCATTCCAAACTTTTCTTTTTGTTAATGATTGTCATTTGTTTTTCCGTTTAAGTAAAAACAATGTATGTACAAGACACATTATATTAATTTATTATTCGGATTGGGGATATTAGTCCAGTCATTTAAGCTTAAATTAGGTAAGAATCTCGGAATTCGAGATACCCAGCTGTTAGTCTGTAAATACTTAGATAGTGACACCCTAAAAGTGGTCTCAAAACCTATGGTAGGGTGTACGCAACTATTAAATTTTCAATGTCAAATGTCACAAATATCAGTTTTATGAACTTTTGAGCGAAACGGGAAGTTTTATCATAAAAGTGTGTAGGAGAAAAATTGCTTATTATCTAATTATCTATAAAAAATGTCTCTACGTTTTATTTCTAAGATTCACCATTTCAGAGATACAGCGATGCAAATAGTTGAAAAAGTTGTATTTTCAAAAGCTTCCATACCCCCGTGCGATTGTGCTAGACAGTTAAAATTTTCATAACTGATGTATTTCAGTAGCCTCTATAACATCTAATACTAGAAAAAGCTCAAAACCAATGTTAAAATGGGTTCTCATACAAAAACTATGGTTTTTTTCTCACCCATGGCCGGTTTTTAACGTGGTTACCCCAGTAAACCTATTCCAGACGACACCTTTTATACGTGAAGAACACGTTGTTTATATGGAAGCCTAGTTAAATAATTGTTTTATGTTGTTTTTAGTACTATACATATACGTTTCAGTACTACTATTATGGGTCAAAAAGTACGAAATAACCAACTTTCAGAATTTCTGTCTGCAGTATAAATGTTAACTGTGCATCTAACTCTATTATGAACGTAAAGATCCATATTAACCAAATTTAAATTAATGAAACGCAGAAATCTTAAATCTTCTGAATACTGAAAACAACACAAAACAATTATTTAACTAGGCTTCCTTATAAACAACGTGTTCTTCATGTATTAAAGGTGTCGTCTATAATAGGTTTACTGGGGTAACCACGTTAAAAACCGGCCAAGTGTATGAAAAAAAAAACACAATTTTTGTATGAGAACCCACTTAAACATTGGTTTTAAGCTTTTTCTAGTATAAGATGTTATAGAGGCTACTAAAATACATCATTCGTGAAAATTTTAACTGTCTAGCACAATCGCACGTGGGCCTGGAAGCTTTTGAAAATACAACTTTTTCAACTATTTGCATCGCTATATCTCTGAAATGGTGAATCTTAGGAATATAATGTACAGACAATTTTTATAGATAAATAGAAGATAAGTAATTTTCTCTTACACACCTTTATGATATAACTTCCCGTTCCGCTGAAAAGCTCATAAAACTGATATTTTTGACATTTGACCTTGAAATTTGATAGTTGCGTACATCCTACCATATGTAGCTTTTGAGATAACTTTTAGGACGTCAATATACAAGTATTTACAGAATTACAGCTGGGTATCTCGAATTCCGAGATTTTTACCTAATTTGACTGGACTAATATATGTATTATTCAAAGGTATTTACAGATTGTTTTAAGTTTATCTCACAACGATTTTTAGTTTAAACGTAATTTTGTATAAACAATTTAACAATTTATTTTCTAGTTGAAGTATGTGAATAAGTAGTAAAACAATTTTACTATGTACTGTGACCATAGTGATAATATTGTGAGTATATATATGAAATAATATTAATTTATTATATACTCCCACAAAACCTTCCTTTAACTTTAATATTCCTTAATTTTACACATTGTCCATGAAAACTTGTTTTGACAGCGTAGAACAATGGGCACAAGAGATATCAGAAATCCTTCTCAAGACGGAAGAGCGGGTGGTGCACAAGGAACTTTTGCTGGACGGCTTCAAGGCAGCCAAGATGAAGACGGTGGTGCGGAACGGAACAGCTATCGTGGAGCAGATGGCTAGTAAGATGGAGGAGTTGCTGTCTCGTCGCATGCGGGCGGCTGAGAGGATCATGAGGCATGCGGAGGCGTTGTCCAGTGTGAAAGATATCCGCCCACCGCCGGATTATGTTTACGACCGCAGTATTGTGAGTACTTATCTACTTAGTAGTTTGTGTATTCATCTACGCGAAATTGATGTTTTTGTTTTTTTTTGTAACTAGCTTCTGCCCGACTCTATCTTACTACGTGTAGTCATTACACAAATGGTTTTAATTTTGCAGTTGCGTTAGCGTTAATCATTTTGAATGTACATATTATATTTACATAACGTAATTTTTACCTCTGAAGGAATTTGGATACATGTATTGTAAGGATTATGTATTTCGTTTTACAAATGGAGCACGAAAGATTTGAGTTAGTTTTGAATTTTGCAATATTAGCATATGTTAATGAGGGTTATGATTTTAACCGCACAGGAAAAAAAACAAAGATTACATTAAACGCCATAACATTATTATCTATGTATAAGCAAAGTGTACTTAGTTTTCTTAATATGTACCAGAAAATTAAATATTTTTCATTAATTGTTGTACCTTTTTAGGATCTGAACGAGCTCAAGAAGAGACTGGAGAAAGAAGACAAGTGGGACATCCCGGAGACGTGCCGCAGCCTTAACAAGGTGCAGGTGTCGGCCAGCGCGCACTTCGGGGCCGACGTCACGCTCAACTCCAGCAGCGTGCACCCGTCCAACGAGGTCTTCGACTGCAGTCAGTATACCTCCTCATCATCAGCCCATATACGTCCCACTACTGGGGCACAAGCCTACCTTAGAGCGATCAGGCCGTAGTCAACCACCCTGGCCAAGTGCGGGTTGGTTGACTAGGCAACCTTAGAATTTCTTCATAGAGGTTTCCTTCACCGTTAAAGCTTCAAATAATCGTACATATACAACGACGTTAACTACTCGGCCATCGACGCTTTTTATACACCTCCTACGAGCTCTTAACCTGAGAAACAAGTGCCTCGAAAACTTATTAGTATGTTTGCCGAACACTGACTTGCCTAACTATTTGACCTACTTAGATCAATAAAAATAAATGGACAAGTAAAGCTTACGGATTTATATATGTAATTATTATACAAAGTAGAACTACTAGTTAAACTAGTTATAACCTAAAATTAGTATTATTAACTAAATTTTATTTTATAAAAGTGAACTCTCCATAATCTGCAGACGGAATATTCTTCTAAAGTTAGATAGGGGCTAAGCAAAGTAGGTACACCGTGAAATTTTAGTGGTTGTTTTCCCGATACCGTGGCAGAACGATTTGCCTTTAGTAATACTATCGAATCATGCAAATTATTCCGCGAAATATTTTTTTTTTTTTCAAATTTTCTAAATAATAATTTTCCAACTCGAAAACGAGAGAAGCTATCGTTCTTTTATAATATGTGACGTAATCAGGTACTGCTTGCCGCATGAAATCGATGCTTAAAGCTACAGAAGCTCGACGCCCTAAGTCATAAAGCGGCTCGAACGTGCTTTAGAGTTTCGGTTAAACCTTTCGTAAATCCGGCATTTATTGATTTTAACAAAAAAGAACTGCACAAATCTATTGTACTACTAAGATAGAATCATTTTACTGCGGGAAAACAACCACTAAAATTTCACGGTGTATTTGTTTAGCCCTTATCTATCTTTAAAATTACGAGTCTAAACAGAATTCTAAAGATGACCTTCTTTATTACACTTTTAATATTTCGCGTTCAATCTTTACAGATCCTGAAATATTGAAGCATTTATATTGGTCGGAAGAGCTACTGTCTACGTTCAAAGACAATTATGCTGAGGATGCGTCTACGGGATTCCAATATTTCTGCAGCGCGCAAGGATTTCTACGCCATTATCCTGGTAAGGAACACCAGATGCTGCCAACTGATTGGATTGCATTGCGATGTTTAGCTATCACGAAAGGAAACCCCAGCTGACGACTGGATGAAAATTATATTATTCCGTCCGTAAGTTAGTTTATAGAAAAATATCAGATAACTTTTGGTTTTCATAAAAAATATTAAAAGACAAAGACAAAGATAAAGATAGAAACTTTAGGAGTAACGTCACTTCTTGGCCAAAGTTGTACCATAATATAGTGACGCCATCCGAAACTTTTAAGCACTACATCTTTGTCATATGGTGTTATGAAATAAAATAGAAAATACCTGTACAACATTCTTTATTAATCTTTCTAACACACTCAATATTTTTTTAGTCGTCTAGCCTATTGCCCTTGTCTACCAACTACATACATAGTTGCCGTTGTCTGATCATAGGCATGACTAGTTTTTATCTCCATGAAAAATACCTACTGACGTAATAAAATTGTTGACAGCGGCAGTGTGGAGTTCTCTGTTCAAACTGCCGTTGGAGTCTGACGATGTGTTCGACTGCCGGCTGCGGCCGTGGTACGTGAGTGCGGGCGGCGCGCCGCGAGACGTGCTCATCCTGGTGGACGGCTCGGGCTCCATGAACGGCTCCTCAAACCAGGTGCGATGATGATGTTGTTAGTACCAAGGGGTCACCTAGGGGTCCCAATACCAAGAGTCTGGGGCTCTCAGTATGTACGAGCGGCATCTGGATGCGAACGCTGTGATCGACAATATTACTCTTAATTCTTTACTGCTGTGTGTACAAGTTGTCTCTGAAAGGTTAGACAGTTAGTCCTTATATACGTTTTTCCAAAAATGAAAAGCATGTATGGTAGATTCCTAAGTCTGATTTTACATGCTATTTCACAATTAACGGTAAGATATAGGTAAATTAATAAAATTAGTCAAATCAAAATCAAAATATCTGACGAAATGAGTCAGAATAGAATAGAATAGTTTTAAACGCAATTGATATAGCTGCTGAACAAAGTTCTTACGATGCATACAGTATCACAAGAGGTGACATCATAGTCCGCTGCGACAATTGTATTAAGCGTTTTGAGCTCACCCAAATTATGTGCTATACTATAGCGTAACGTACGTAAAAGGTAGTTTCCTATAGCAGCCTTAATATCGACAAAATCCCATTTTTCAACGTATTACCTCCAGGTGATAGCGCGTCACTTCACGCACACTCTGCTGAACGCGCTGACCGACGACGACCAGGTCAACGTGCTGCGGTTCAACCTCACCGTCAAGTCGCCCATCGCCTGCTTCGACAACAAGCTCGTGCCGGTAACTAGCCTCAAAATTTTTTTTTTTTTATAAGAGGCTAACAAGATGACCTCACTCCACCTGATGGTAAGCGGTAGTGAGATCCAAATATGAGGTCGACAGGCACAATAGACCATATTGAGCCTGTCGCACTCACCCTGAAAGCCGTGAAAAAGGAGACCACTGCTGCGGCAACAACGAGACAAGGCGTGGAGTCTCGCATTGGTATTGAGCTGTGCGGGTCGGAGTTGACCAGTCCGCCGGACGGAAGGGCCCCCGTGTCTACGGGTCTCCTGGCCGGCGGGCTGACCCGCTCCGCACGCACAATACCGCCGCTAAGACTCCACTGGTCCGGCGCTTGCCGCACCAATGGTCCCCCCTGGCTCCGGTTCGTACAGTGCTGATCCCGGAACGCGACCTGACCGAGAGAGGTCAGAGTCACTTGGCGGGTTTTACACAACTGTATGGTGGTAACAGCAACCGGTCGACAAAATGTCTCCCACCTGAAAAATGTTTACTAACCACAAAAGAGAAAAAAATAATAACATAAAACACACAACGTTGATCATTGATTTGTGGTCAACTAGATCCCAGCCTCAACATATGCGTCAACGACAAGGAGCCGCTCTGGGCGGTATTCTAATCATTGATTTTGCTCTTGAAAAAAATGAAAAAAATGAAAATGAAAATGCTTTATTACTCTCAGAATGTAGCTTAGACTAGGTTTACAGTTGAAGGTTATACATGTACTTAAACTAGACATGGGTTAATTGCTGCCTAAGAAGTGTCGAGTACTACAGGGGATCCCAAACTAGGCTTAGCCTGTATCTTGGGTAACCAAATTCGTATGTTTTTAATGTAAAGAAGCATTGGAATACAATAATAAAAATAATCTAATATTGTCTTCTTTCCCGTTCTATTACTGTTTAAGAGTGAACGTTCGCGTCGCGACAGAGACATCGACTGAGATATGAGACCAGGACTAGAGGCTGAGATATATGTACGAAGGATTCTCATGAGCTTTCTGTGTCCCAGCGCAAATCGCCACCTTTACTTTCCACAACCGCATCGTGATAGTTTCCATGTTGCCGTTTGCGAGTGGCCTAGAATATCCTTACTAATATTATAAATACGAAAGTAATTGTCTCTTACGCAATCACGCATAGAGTACTGAATCGATTTAAATGATACAGATATAGTCCAGACTAGCAGACTGCGCTATAAAGAAGTAACGTTTTACCCGTTAAACGTCTCTACGCGGACGGAAACTAGAAGAAAATATATTTGTATCCGTCTACTTAGGCAGACCACGTGAACACGGCGGCCATGATGGGCGCACTGGCCGACTATACAGTGCACAACAAGACCAACATGACGTACGTGCTGCGCTACGCCGTGAACATGCTCAAGAGGATCCATATTGGGTAAGTCGAAAGAGCAAGCCTTAGAAACTGTTTCCGCAAACTGCCTTTTACAAAAGGGCAAAAGAAAATAAAATATATTGCGCTCAAGTTTTTACAGGAAAGGCTCATCGTACTTTTTTGATCTGATATCTCATAAAAGTACACATTGGGTTAAAAGGAAGAAGCCATTTTATCGATGACTTTTACTTTTCATATTGTTAAACAATAATTGTTTTTGCATCAGTTCGAGCCGGCCGCCCTCCTGCCAACAAGCCATCGTGTTGATCACCGACAGCTTGGATTACAACTTCACTGACCTAATGAGAACATTAGACAAAAGCGGAAAAATCAGGTATACACCGTGAAATTTTAGTGGTTGTTTTCCCGCAGTAAAATGATTCTATCTTAGTAGTACAAAATATGTGTGCAGTCCTTTTTTGGTAAAATCAATAAATGCCGGTTTTACGAAAGGTTTAACCGTAACACGAAAGCACGTTCGAACCGCTTTATGACTTAGGGTAGAGCTTCTTTAGCTTTAAGCATCGATTTCATGCGGAAAGCAGTACCTGAATACGTCACATCTTCAAAAACAACGATAGCTTCTTTCGTTTTCGAGTTGGAAAATTATTATTTTCAAAATGTAAAAAAAAAGTTTTTTTTCAAGTAATAATTTGCAGGATTCGATAGTATTACTAAAGGCAAATCGTTCTGCCACGGGAAAACAACCACTAAAATTTCACGGTGTAGATGTAAAGATTTTTGTGCTCACAATTTATTTTTGTCAATCTTGATGCCAAAATTGCCAGTGATCCCTATACCCATTTGTCGATTTCCACAGGCTCTTTGTAATCTGGTTGCACGACCAGTACGGTATCCGCGACCACACGCGCGATTACGGGCACGCGGTGAGCTGCGACAGAGACGGACACTTCGCGGAGCAGATCAGCGACAATGACGTCACGGAGCAGGTCCGCCGGCTGCTGCAGGTGCTGGAGCGGCCGCTGGTCGCGCAGCGCGCGCGGCGGCTGAAGGTGTTCAGCGACGTGTACGCGCATGTCGAGGTGACGTGTGATGAGTGCACCGTGACGTCACTGCGCGGCGCAGAGCAGCGACAATGACGTCACGGAGCAGGTCCGCCGGCTGCTGCAGGTGCTGGAGCGGCCGCTGGTCGCGCAGCGCGCGCGGCGGCTGAAGGTGTTCAGCGACGTGTACGCGCATGTCGAGGTGACGTGTGATGAGTGCACCGTGACGTCACTGCGCGGCGCAGAGCAGCGACAATGACGTCACGGAGCAGGTCCGCCGGCTGCTGCAGGTGCTGGAGCGGCCGCTGGTCGCGCAGCGCGCGCGGCGGCTGAAGGTGTTCAGCGACGTGTACGCGCATGTCGAGGTGACGTGTGATGAGTGCACCGTGACGTCACTGCGCGGCGCAGAGCAGCGACAATGACGTCACGGAGCAGGTCCGCCGGCTGCTGCAGGTGCTGGAGCGGCCGCTGGTCGCGCAGCGCGCGCGGCGGCTGAAGGTGTTCAGCGACGTGTACGCGCATGTCGAGGTGACGTGTGATGAGTGCACCGTGACGTCACTGCGCGGCGCAGAGCAGCGACAATGACGTCACGGAGCAGGTCCGCCGGCTGCTGCAGGTGCTGGAGCGGCCGCTGGTCGCGCAGCGCGCGCGGCGGCTGAAGGTGTTCAGCGACCTGTACGCGCATGTCGAGGTGACGTGTGATGAGTGCACCGTGACGTCACTGCGCGGCGCAGAGCAGCGACAATGACGTCACGGAGCAGGTCCGCCGGCTGCTGCAGGTGCTGGAGCGGCCGCTGGTCGCGCAGCGCGCGCGGCGGCTGAAGGTGTTCAGCGCCCTCAAGGCGCATGTCGAGGTGACGTGTGATGAGTGCACCGTGACGTCACTGCGCGGCGCAGAGCAGCGACAATGACGTCACGGAGCAGGTCCGCCGGCTGCTGCAGGTGCTGGAGCGGCCGCTGGTCGCGCAGCGCGCGCGGCGGCTGAAGGTGTTCAGCGACGTGTACGCGCATGTCGAGGTGACGTGTGATGAGTGCACCGTGACGTCACTGCGCGGCGCAGAGCAGCGACAATGACGTCACGGAGCAGGTCCGCCGGCTGCTGCAGGTGCTGGAGCGGCCGCTGGTCGCGCAGCGCGCGCGGCGGCTGAAGGTGTTCAGCGACGTGTACGCGCATGTCGAGGTGACGTGTGATGAGTGCACCGTGACGTCACTGCGCGGCGCAGAGCAGCGACAATGACGTCACGGAGCAGGTCCGCCGGCTGCTGCAGGTGCTGGAGCGGCCGCTGGTCGCGCAGCGCGCGGCGGCTGAAGGTGTTCAGCGACGTGTACGCGCATGTCGAGGTGACGTGTGATGAGTGCACCGTGACGTCACTGCGCGGCGCAGAGCAGCGACAATGACGTCACGGAGCAGGTCCGCCGGCTGCTGCAGGTGCTGGAGCGGCCGCTGGTCGCGCAGCGCGCGCGGCGGCTGAAGGTGTTCAGCGACGTGTACGCGCATGTCGAGGTGACGTGTGATGAGTGCACCGTGACGTCACTGCGCGGCGCAGAGCAGCGACAATGACGTCACGGAGCAGGTCCGCCGGCTGCTGCAGGTGCTGGAGCGGCCGCTGGTCGCGCAGCGCGCGCGGCGGCTGAAGGTGTTCAGCGACGTGTACGCGCATGTCGAGGTGACGTGTGATGAGTGCACCGTGACGTCTCTGCGCGGCGCAGAGCAGCGACAATGACGTCACGGAGCAGGTCCGCCGGCTGCTGCAGGTGCTGGAGGGAACGTGAAACAGTGATTTGCTTAATGATAAGGCTTTCAATGACTCTTTGAAATATTTTCAATTACTTCTTGGGATCTGTGTTCATTGAAATACTTTTCTTGTATAGGAGCCGCGGAGAAGTGAATTTTACTGGAGACAAAAAGAAAACGAAGAGCAAGCGTACCGGTACAGAGAGCTACGGAAAAACAAAGACAAATTTCTTAATGATAGTATTGACTACCAGGCCCATCTCGATAGTTTGGTAAGTAACAATTGTAATATATCTCAACTTTATTCATAGAAAGATACAAACGAACAGTTACTCTTAACTTAACTTCCTACAAAACTTCATGTGATTTGTAATCTATTTATTCTCACTTTACTAATCAGCCTTTTGTTGCGTTGCTCTTATGACTCACTATTTATAATACGCATCCCCTTAAATTATTATTGACGTATTTACAACAGAATTATTGCGTTTTACAACGGATTGCCTTTTCAAAGATTACGGGGAGTCCCTGCTCTTACCTCAAACCTTATCGCCTAATATGCTAAAATGATGTTTCACTTTACGACCTTAAAATATGTATGGGAAGTCATAAAGAACACATATCATAAGTCGCTGCACACTTCTGTTCAATTATCTGACTATTACATGTTTACAATGAAATATAAAACGGCCAATCAGTTGTTTCTTTTGATGCTAGCTTTATGTTTTAATTATCTTTCAATGAATAAAAGGTAAGTACATACTTATATCAAAATTTTGTAGGTGCTCATATTAGATGCTTTAAATATTTTCAACACTTGGTGTACCCAGTAAATAAAATCCCATCAAAAACATCCTGTAAAAAAACTAGCCAAATCTCGATGGAGCAGATTGCTCATCTCTAAAAAGTAATGAAATCTAGACAAAATCGTGCCAAGCCTAAGGTTCCTTACTGCGATTTCTTCATTATTATAGTTAGTGTTGTGTGACTTGGCCGTTGAAGGGAACACAAGGGTACATCACAGGCGCCGTAAGTTTGTCTGTGATGTCTGTTTCAGGCCTCTGCATTACATTTCAGGACCAGATGGGCTACTACTACGAAGGCGCAGACATAGACTTCTCACTTCAAATCAGCGTGTCAGTGCCCGTGTTCGACAATGCCACGTTCGAGGTAACATCGGCGATACTTTATCTACAAGATATACTTTTTACTGCAAATACCAGAAGCATGATAACTGCGCATGCAGTGACGTTGCTGGGTGACCAAGGGCATGAGTTGGGGGCAAATTATTGACACAAATTACATTTATGTAAGTACCTACTGGTATCAAAAAAATTAAAATAAAGTTCACATAGATTACACGATTTCCCGCACTGATGATTTATTGTTGTTTTGTACTTATCCATCTATATTTATGATTTAATTAATGTACAGTATTACACATAGTTCAATATTTAATGCTCTCCATAAACAAGATATCCACCCCACTTACATTAAACTCCTTCAAATGATCTATTATGAAAGCACAGCTGACATCAAATTGCACACTAAGGGCCCGTCGTTTGACATACAGAAAGGAGTAAAGCAGGAGACCCCCTATCACCGAAACTCTTTAGCAGCACGCTCGAAGAAGTTTTTAAGCTACTAGCAGATTCTTGGGCCACAAAGGTATTCGAGTAGGGAATAAACAGCTGACTAACCTTCGCTTCGCAGATGATATTGTCCTCTTCGCAAATACGTCGGCAGAGCTGGAATGGATGCTCGAACAACTGAGCGCAGCAAGCCTTGAGGTTGGACTGACGATGAATAGGTCTAAAACTAAAGTTATGACCAACAGCGCCAATAATAGGATAGCAGTAAATGACCAGGAAATGCAATATGTCGATGAGTATATCTACTTGGGCCAGATAGTCTCCTTCGAAAACAGGCAGGATAAAGAAATACTTCGACGTATAGATAACGCCTGGAAGAGCTTCTGGTCCATGAAGGCGTACATGAAGGGAGACCTTCCAATGTCACTTAAACGCAAACTCGTCGACATTTGCATACTGCCAATCCTGACATATGGTGCGCAATCCTGGTCCCTCACTGAAAGTCAGAAGTCCAAACTCAAGGTCTGCCAAAGGGCTATGGAGCGGAGTATCTTAGGTATCAAACTAATTGACAAAATAAGGAATACCACCATCCGCTCCCAAACCGGCATTGCTGATGTAGGTATGAAGAGTGCGAAGCTGAAGTGGCAATGGGCGGGGCATGTGTGCAGAATGAAGGACGATAGATGGGCCAAAATCGTCACCCACTGGGTGCCTGAAGACGGTTTTCGCCGAAGAGGAAGGCCCAAGAAAAGATGGTGTGATGATCTGGTCCAGCTATCAAAAAACTGGCAGGTCCTGGCCTTAAATAGAGAGCAGTGGATAGATTTGGAGGAGACCTTTGCCCAGCAGTGGGATGACATAGGTTAAATAAAAAAAATTAAAAAAAATGCTGGATTAATTTTGGTCCCTAAACAAATGAACTAGTTATAGTGCAATGAGATGCTACGATTTACTTTGTAGCACTACCGTAGCGATAACTGCTTAAAACAAATACAAATTAGAAACGTTACATTTTTAAATCCAGTAGGAGTGTTGCGATGTCTAATTACGTATTGTCTTTTTACAGAATATAACCATAAAGCTGGACGAAGTAAGTATAATTTATGTACACTCACCCGCTTAAATTAATTTATAACTAAATAAAACAACTGCTAACATACCTTTAATCATAATATCTTACATGCGACGAAAATTATTATTGTAAACGTCTATAGATCTCTAGTGTCATTATTTGATAAATCACGTAAATCCCTTTATCATTAATCTTTGCAAATGTTTACAGGAAAATCAAAGGAACGCCACGCGAACGGTAAATATGTGGTATCATAAGAGTTTAATGATTTATCATTTTTACGATCCAGTGTGATGCGCATCTATTGTTTGATGTTTTGCAGTACCCGGTCAACAGACTGCTTGGTGTGGCGGGAATAGACATTCCTATCAACGACTTGAAGCTCATTCTGCCCTATTATCAGGTAAAAAGTCTACTAATCAAGCTACCTTAGCGATTAGATAGATACCAGCGTTGTCACTTTGAGGAAAAACGTATAATACAAACATAACAAAGTCAGTCAAAGTCCTTGTCTATTTGACCACAAGTATTTATTAATACTTCAGTTAACAATAAATAAAATTCTGTTTTTTTTTTAAATCGACTGATTAAAAACTTAACAAAACCATTCTGCCTCAACACAAAGGGGTTCGCGTAAGTGTATCCTATTGGCAAAAGAAGAAACGCTTATAAACATTTTGTTGCAAACGTATCTACCTAATTACGGTACAATTATAAGGTACTCTAGATTCTATCAGCACAATAGGCATCTAATTTATCTGATTAAAGATACCTATTTATCGGTCAGTACAGAACTTCTCCTATAGATATTCCTACGTTAAATTGATTAATTAGGCAATCGAAATATAGATAAAATTTCGCGTAAAGTAAATGCACCAATTATGGACGGTTTAAGGATTTGTTTTTCGTTTTTTCTTCATAGTTTGTATGTTTTGCGATATACGTTCGCAGGGATTTGGAGGTTAATAAAAAGACCTTTCCTTAATAAGTATTCGATGTTTAAAATCAGTTTTAAACTAGCTTCAATAAAATATAATTTAGGAAAAATAACCTTTGCCAATCTCCATTTATGGACAGGGAAGATCCAGTTATGAACACCCAATTATGGACGTTATCCAATTATGGACACCCATTTATGGACATTCTTCAATTGAATGCTTAAATCTATAACTCAAGAGTATTAGGGTTGAGTAAGTTAGTATAATGAAATAAAAAACATTTAAATAAAATAATGTAATAGGTAACTCAAATATCAATCAACAAACAGTTATCAAAAAGTAATCGGCAAAGGCCAAAGCCTTTAAGCCAAGAAAAACCAAATAAAAATGTCCTCTTAACTAGCTAGTATTATTTAAATAGGAGACCCCTTCGTTGGTCTATTGGTAGCAAGCGCTGCGTAAGGTCCGAGAGGGCCCCGGTTCGAGTCCGGGGTCGGGCAAAATTTGTGTGAGTTTTTCTGTGATGAAATTTCTCAGCCCGTAGTTAGGAAGCTGGCGGTTGAACGCCCGTGCCTCGAAAAGCACGTTAAGCCGGTGGTCCTGCGCCCGATCTCTCATCGGTCATGTCGGATTGCCGTCTCACCGAGTTATGAGAGTAAGGGAATAGAGAGTGTTTGCGCGCGCATTTGTGCACTATAATATGTCCTGCGCACTTGGCTGATTTCAATTGAGAACGGCCGCCATGGCTGAAATCGGTCGGACGCCTTATTACTTAAATAACATTTCAATATATAATCATCTCCTTCACTTCTCGATCTTTAAGCAAATTGGTTTGGAGGTTAAATAAAAATTTTAAAAAACTTTTCTATTCACTTTGCCAACAATAATCAAAAATCAAATGTCTTCTTACTAGTTTCATACCTATCAAAATACAGCTATAATCAGTCTCAACAATTACTTATACATAAAATCACGCCTTTTTCCCAGAGGGGTAGGCAGAGATCACTTCCAGCGATCCACTTTTCACCTCTGTGGGAAACGTGACGTGACTGGTTGTGGACCACGTCGCTGCCATTCTGCCTTGTGCATTGTTTTAACAAGGTTATTGCGTTCCCACGAGTAGCAAGAATATATGACGGGGGAAGGAAAAGGGGAGGAAGGATACTATCGCCTCGGATGATTTGGACTGAGTCGATAGTAGCTCGAGGACCCGGGGTCGCTTACCCGTATACCGTTCGCCACCCACCGGACAAATAGTTGTGACTGGTATGTACATAATTATTATGTATATTACCCTGTCTTAAATTATAAATGTAACATGACATAAAAAAAAACACAAACAACTAAATAACATTTTTTTTTTAGAAAAGTTATTCTAGTTATTATTTTCTAAATAGTGGATATTTTCTGTCCTTTTCTCACTTCTTTAATTGCATTTGCCATTTGTTCTTTAGTATAAGCTTTTCTAGTCGCCATATCTAAAGTGAAACAAAATTTATTTGATATATGATTTTAAACTGTCATGGTCACACACATCAGAAAACTGAAACTGTCCGGGATATTTACCATGTTGTTTTGTTTTAATGAGCTCCCGATATTTCGGCACTGTTGCAAGCGCCATGATCACGGATGAACTGTAGGACTGCGAGAATGACGGTAGGTCTAAGGGCAGACATATCGGTCTACCCTCTTTCTCAGTCTTTTATTACGCACGACACCACTACCATCGTTCACATTATTGTCACTCAGAACTCGATCCAGACACACTACACTCACGGTATCACTTCTTTTTTCCTCGAAAACGGACACATTTTTATTTTTATTTTTACATAAACGTATCACTGGATGCCATACTTTCGCTAGTTGAAACCCGTCTTCACGATTGAAGTTTTTGAATTTTTAATTTCAATTGCTTCCCTGACCAGTCGTGGTATGTAATGGCGTTCTGTCGAAAGTATTTTTGGGTTATGTAACTCAATCCAGAGGTTCGTTCCCGATTCTAAAAGAAGCTGAGCGATTGCCGATTTTTGTGCTTCGTTGTTTTTGACTGCCCTGATATGCTCTTTCACCCGGCACGAAATCGTCCTTTTTGTTTGCCCTATGTACGAGCTTCCGCAGCTACAGTCAATTTTATAAACGCCTGGTTTTTCTAAAGGAAAGCTATCCTTCGGTGAGCGTAGAAATTGCGATACTTTTTTAAGAGGAGTGAAGATAGTTTTTACGGAGATTTTCCTAAGTATGTTTGAGATCTTATCTGTCACTCCTTTTACATACGGCAAATATGCTGGATGGCGGTCTACACTATAAACCAGGCGTTTATTACGTGTCGGTCTTGATATTCGCCCACTGTATCCATTCCACCGTAGGACGTCACTTACGTGTTCAAGTTCATCATTTATATGTTCCTCGTCACATAGATTATATGCGCGGTCTGTAAGCGACTTCACTACAGAGTTCAGTTGGCGTGGATGATGATGTGACTCTGCATGTAGGTAGCGATCAGTATGAGTAGGCTTCCTGTATACCGAATGGCTGAAAGAACCGTCCTCACGCACTTTGACCCACACATCTAAAAAGGCAATGCTCCTCTTATCTTCCATCTCGTACGTGAAATTCATCTTCCCGTGGATGCTATTTAAGTGAGCCAGTGCCGAAATATCGGGAGCTCATTAAAACAAAACAACATGGTAAATATCCCGGACAGTTTCAGTTTTCTGATGTGTGTGACCATGACAGTTTAAAATCATATATTGAGCACCGGTACGGGCCGGATATTGCAAAATTAGTCAAACAACTTGAGCGCGCGCGGAAAAAGTGAATGTTTATCGGAGTCCTTATTATTTCTAGTGAAGTGTCGGGACAATGACGTGATTCCGGTATGTGTGCGTATAAAACCTCGCCCAGACATTTACGGCTCCGCGAGCGTTCTACGTAACGCGAGCATAAAATTATTGCGTAAGGCAATTAGGAATTGCCGTTATCGACTAGACAAAATTCAGTGTGAGTTGTATAGTATACACCTGGAATGCAGTGCTGTGTTGTCCGTGAGTGATTTTGAAAAGTGTGATCGTATAACATACTTACAAGCCCAACGTTCGCGAGAACTAAGTGCTTTGAAACAGAATGGTAAGTTTGAATCACTATTGTATAAACAGAAGCGCGTCCCCTACTATGATGACTCACCCAAGCGACGCACTGTGATAAATCATTCCGATAAAGTGTTGACTAACGCAGCATTACAAGTACTGGAGAAAGGGCTTAATTACGCTCCCACATCTAAACGCATCCCTTATGAAGGAATTATAGGCACAGTGGAGGAAGTAGTTAGACGTAACAAAATTCCCGCGGCGGACGCCGAAATCTTGAGGCAGGATGTCGCCGTTGCCTTACGTCATGCGAAACCGCCCAAAGCAAATATTTCTTCAGAAGAGCTTTCCGCACTGAGAGACCTCCGTAATGACAAGAGTGTGATAGTGCTGAAAGCGGACAAGGGAAATGCAACAGTACTTTTGAATGTCACTGATTATGACAAGAAAGTCAGAGACTTACTCAGTGACATTAGTACTTATCAAAAAGTGAGCTATAATCCGACGAGTAGGACGTATCGGGCAACCCAGAAGCTCATAAAGGAATGCAGGGTGGCTATTGGGGATGATATGGCAACGTATCTCCAACGACCAAGAAACCTCCAACCTCCCAAACTATACGGACTACCAAAGGTTCATAAGCCTAATGTACCTTTGCGGCCAATAGTGAGTCAGATTGATTCTCCGACTTATGAATTGGCGAAGCATGTAGCCGGTATCCTACAGCCTTTGGTGGGTGGCACCACATCGTACGTGAAAGATTCCAGGCATTTTATAGACATTCTGCGACTTAATAAGATCAATAAGAACGAAGTGATGGTCAGTTTTGACGTGGAATCACTGTTCACGAACGTTCCCATTACTGACTGCATTGAAGTCATTAAGCGTAGAATGGAAGATAATGATATCCCTATGGAATATGCCAAATTGGTGCAACATTGCCTTTCTACTAATTACTTTATATACCAAGGCGAATACTACCTCCAAATAGACGGTGTGGCGATGGGCAGTCCTGTGGCCCCAGTAGTTGCAAACTTATGGATGGAACATTTTGAAAACAGAGCCATTGCCACTGCCCCCTATAGTATTAGGATTTGGAAAAGGTACGTTGATGACATTTTTAGTATAGTAGAGGGTGATGAAAGTACCGTGCAAAACTACTTGGCTCACTTAAATAGCATCCACGGGAAGATGAATTTCACGTACGAGATGGAAGATAAGAGGAGCATTGCCTTTTAGATGTGTGGGTCAAAGTGCGTGAGGACGGTTCTTTCAGCCATTCGGTATACAGGAAGCCTACTCATACTGATCGCTACCTACATGCAGAGTCACATCATCATCCACGCCAACTGAACTCTGTAGTGAAGTCGCTTACAGACCGCGCATATAATCTATGTGACGAGGAACATATAAATGATGAACTTGAACACGTAAGTGACGTCCTACGGTGGAATGGATACAGTGGGCGAATATCAAGACCGACACGTAATAAACGCCTGGTTTATAGTGTAGACCGCCATCCAGCATATTTGCCGTATGTAAAAGGAGTGACAGATAAGATCTCAAACATACTTAGGAAAATCTCCGTAAAAACTATCTTCACTCCTCTTAAAAAAGTATCGCAATTTCTACGCTCACCGAAGGATAGCTTTCCTTTAGAAAAACCAGGCGTTTATAAAATTGACTGTAGCTGCGGAAGCTCGTACATAGGGCAAACAAAAAGGACGATTTCGTGCCGGGTGAAAGAGCATATCAGGGCAGTCAAAAACAACGAAGCACAAAAATCGGCAATCGCTCAACATCTTTTAGAATCGGGAACGAACCACTGGATTGAGTTACATAACCCAAAAATACTTTCGACAGAACGCCATTACATACCACGACTGGTCAGGGAAGCAATTGAAATTAAAAAATTCAAAAACTTCAATCGTGAAGACGGGTTTCAACTAGCGAAAGTATGGCATCCAGTGATACGTTTATGTAAAAATAAAAATAAAAATGTGTCCGTTTTCGCAGCAAAAAGAAGCGATACCGTGAGTGTAGTGTGTCTGGATCGAGTTCTGAGTGACAATAATGTGAACGATGGTAGTGGTGTCGTGCGTAATAAAAGACTGAGAAAGAGGGTAGACCGATATGTCTGCCCTTAGACCTACCGTCATTCTCGCAGTCCTACAGTTCATCCGTGATCATGGCGCTTGCAACAGTGCCGAAATATCGGGAGCTCATTAAAACAAAACAACATGGTAAATATCCCGGACAGTTTCAGATTTCATAATTTATTTATTTAAAAAATTTGAACCTATTTTGGACACCCATTTATGGACACAATGTTCATAATTGAATTATTAAATTTAAAGTCTTAATTTGCAACCGATTTAAAAATAATGATAAAGGCAAACGATTGTACAACTATAAGATGTATGAAAAACGTATATTTTTAAAATATCCTTCATGGACAAAATGTCCATATTTGGGTACAGGCTTACAAAAATATCCAATTATGAACATCGATAAATTCCGAGGCTAAAATTACTATGAGGTTTTAGATTAGAATATATAATTAACCTTTTATTATCAGTAATTCAATAAATAATTTGATTTTTAACCACAATATTACACTTGTCATACGAAAAGCTAATAACTTTACTTACAGGCATGGCGCTCCTTATAAGAAATTTCAAATCTCGACACCAAAACGCACCGCACTAGTAAGAATCGTTATAGTCGAAAATAATATAGCGGAGAGCTGTCAAATGTTGTTTACATCAAATCTAGAATTTTGGTACAACCGATTAATGTTGCTGTTGGATAAAAAATACCTACCGGTTTCTTATTATTTGAGGCATTTTTGAAAACTGTCCATAATGGGGTCCGCGTCCATAATAGGTGCATTTACCTTATTCTTTGATGTTTTAGAAATGGCCGACTAAATTATTTTGTTTTAAATCTCCTAATACTAAATACATAT
This sequence comes from Maruca vitrata, assembly GCA_039566165.1. NCBI lineage: Eukaryota > Metazoa > Arthropoda > Insecta > Lepidoptera > Crambidae > Maruca > Maruca vitrata. The sequence goes on along the minus strand of CM076927.1, from coordinate 10,988,811 downwards.
TAAGACAACTGTTAAACTTGAAGTATATTAATGGTATAACATACTTTAACATACATTAAGATACTGTTATTTGAATACTACATGCATCTAATTATTTTGCAAATCAGCTCGGTCCAGGAGGATCACTGATGGTGATTGACCACCGAGGCAACATAGTCATTCACGACGACCTGAAACCAGTTGTAAGTACCACCACGACTTCAAATCAAAGTCATTTAATCAATCAAAAAACCCAAAAACAGATCTACGATGAATTTATATTATCGTGTTTTCCACGAAGTGATCCAGTGATAACTACTGTATACGCAAATTTCATAGAACTGCATTCATAACTGTATATAATATTCGATCATTATCTATCTGCATTCAAAATTCCGATAATATCAGGAAAACACATACCCAGTAGCAAAATATAATCTACTTACACCAAAATGTATCGTATAGCAATACTCATCGTCTACCAAAACACCCTAGGGCCTAGGGCAGGAGTTTTTAAACAGTGGGGCACGCCTCTTGTATTTTTGAAAATGTAAAGGGCATGAAAAAAAAAATATTAAGTCTCGGGAGCCTTACCTAACAAAACAAAGGTTGGGATTTGAAATAAAACTAATTTTACGGATTAAAAATACAAATAGACAATAGGTACTAAAGGTTGGGAAACCCTGCCCTAGTGTATAAATTGTCAATCAAACAATATATTAAGGGAAGAAACAACATTTGAATGATGATTACAATATCTGATTGTCAAAAGAAACTTATCCCAGGGCTGGTAAGCATTCAATAACGTAGAGATCACGAGCAGCGTTCGTCATTACTTTCTTTACCCTATTCTTACGGCCTCGTGTATTATGTGAACAAACAAATGCTTTAAATAATAAATCAAGTTGACTTAACAGTTCGATGGAGACATCTTGAAGCCTGGCTATCGAACCGTGGACTTCATACATCTGGAACAACCGGCGAAAGAATATTTGCCACGAAATTATCCAGCAAACTGGATGGAGGTAAATATTGCATACTATACAGAATAGCACTAAGCTACAAACCATCGCGGAACATACATGGGGTTGCTACTCTCGGAGGCAGAAAAAAAATTCTGTCACTTTTCGTGCCACCCGGTAAGTGTCTCCCAGTAAAACAATCATTTATTGGGTACACCATTACCTAGCCACGGATTTGCACAAGTAAATTAATAGTTAGCAAGTAATAAGTACCTAATTTGTTAATTATTGTATGAAATGACTTAACTGCACTGCGCACTGCATGCTCTCAAACCAAATAGCGGAGAAGATTGATCTGTTTTCGTGTTCTCTGAATGAATTCACCAGGATCGCTCTTTTAGTAATAAGTTATTGATATTTATATGTATATGTTTGAATAAAATTAGATAATGTTAGAATTAAGTAATTTATATTTAATATAGTTTTTCTTTAGTTACACTATTGTATTAGGGCAAAACCTGTAAAAATAGTTGTAAGTGTGGAACAAATAAATAAATAAATAAAATTCTATATTATCTTAAAATTAAGGGCCGGTATGTGGCGTAAGATATCTATGAAACAATGAGTCGCATATTCCTGTAATTCCTGTCCGTCTGATTCTGATCATGCCAATAATAACGTTCCATTGTGAAATTGATTCTCCATTCTTTCTCAGTTCCGCAACCACGTGATAAAGCACCCGCGCGGGATCCGCGTGATCGACGGGCGGGCCGTGTTCGAGGACGGCATGCGCGCGACGGCCGAACAGCGCGAGTACAGCTGGCGGCGCGTGCTGGAGCACTACACGGCGGTCGTGGCGCTGCCGGCGCACGCGCGCGCCCGCGCCGCGCCCGACCACGGGTTCACGCAGCAGGTGGCGGCCGACGCGCTTAGGACCCTCAGCAGGACTGATTTTGCTGTGCAGCCTGATTGGTAAGTCTGTGATGGAGCGGCACGGGATCCGAGTGATCGAGTGTGCGTGCCGTCTAGCACATTGTATCTTCTACCTGCCGTAGGTTTGGTGGTAAGTAGACCGCATGTCAGCGCCGGCGGCGGACCCGCGGTTGATTGTTATTCACAGTTAGGTTAGTACCCCCCAGCGATGGAACTCTAAGATGGAGGCTCTACAATACAATCAGATGCGAACCGAGTTCACTTTGCTCAGTCAGGAAGATCAGTCAAACGTACTCCACGAGATATACAATTTTATCGTGAGAGATCGTTTTTTTTTTCGTAACACGCATTTTCCCATGATTGCCACAACTGCCTTATAGTTTCAATCTACTGTAGTGGTGTGACACACATCCCCATACATAGATAGGCTTACTATTATAAAAGTAGAGCGTTAGTCTAAATTAAGTTAGTTACAATATACTATCACCCGCGCATACATCTTTTATTGTCATCTCCCGATCCCATCCTTACCTTCAAAACCTGAAGGTCAGAAATCAGAAAAAAAAGATCAAAAACAAACCAAATCAAATTTTACTATTTCAAACTAACCTCTGTGTGCAGGCTGTACTGCAGGCACGTGGAACCCCACTTCGAGTCGCGCGAGCTGGAGGTGCTGCACTTCGTGCGCCGGCGCAGCGACGAGCCGGGCTTCGCGCCGCAGCAGCTGCGGTACCCCTTCAGCCTGTACGGGAAGCTGCCGCCGGACTTGCTCGAGAAGACTTACCAATGTAAAATTATGCATAATAAAGCGTCCGACTGATTTCAGCCATGGCGGCAGATCTCAATTGAGATCAACCAAGTGCGCAGGACATATTATAGTGCACAAGTGTGCGCGCAAACACAAGTGCACTCTCTATTCCCTTACTCTCATAGTTCGGTGAGACGGCAATCCGACATGACCGATGAGAGATCGGGCGCAGGACCACCGGCTTAACGTGCTTTCCGAGGCACGGGCGTTCAACCGCCAACTTCCTGACTCCGGGCTGAGTAAATTCATTTCAGGAAAACTTACACAAATTTTGCCCGACCCCGGACTCGAACCGGGGATCTCTCGGTCCTTACGCAGCGCTTGCTACCAAGAGACCAACGAGGCAGTTATGCATAATACGCAGATATGGGCATTGCGGGGAAATCCTATAACCTAAACTATTGAGTATTTAACTTTATCTTAAAACTAGTTGACCCGGCGAACTTCGTACCGCCTTAACGTAGCTTTGATGCACTGCTTTATTTTGTTAACCGACTTGAAATAAGGATGGAGTCTCTCAATTATACGTATATATGCTTTTTATAGCTGAAAGTTGTCCCATCTTGGGTATGAGTAAGTACTAAGTAGCTTTTAAATTTGAACTGGAATCCATAATATCCTCCATATTCAATTTAATCCTTACTTCCCTGTAGGGCTACCATGAGTTTAAAACTTACGCACTCAATATCGCCTACGTAAATATGTCTATGAAAAACTTGTACCTACAGCGCCGCTGGTGGTTACGCGAAGAACTAAAATCGGCTGTATGAAAATAAAAGACGTGTGGCACTCAAAGACCTCCGCGGTAAAGCTATTGCATAGCATCGTCCGATTTCGGAGCAGCTCGTCTCGATTCGTGCGAGTTTCGTTGAGTCGTACAATACGTCTAACCGCACGCACAAACACCGTGCCGAAGTCTACCGAACTGAAACGACGTTAGACGATTGTGAGGTTTTTTTCGTTACGGATTTTTTTGGTTCGGTCGCCGCGTTCAAAGCCCGCGATAAAAGCTATGCAATAGCTTAACAACTCGATAGGTTTTTAACGTACGTAAGTTTTCGATAGCCAACTCATGGTAGGCCCTCTGGTCTCGTCATAACTGAGAAGAACTTTACTAATCTCATATTTTTTACTCATATCCAGCAATACAATAATTGCTTTCAAATGACATCATTTCATCATCATCATCAGCCCATTCCTGTCCACTGCGGGACATAGGGCTCCCCAAATCAAAAATGACATCATTTGGCGCAACAAAATTTATTCGAGATAGTTTTTGACTACTTTCAAGGCAAATACTTCGCATACCTTATTTAGTAATCTGTGGCAATTCAACCGCGCTAACAATAATTTTATTAATGCTTGATATCGATTTTTAGTAACTTTTCTACCCAATAGAATGGTTTGATGTTTGGAAAACTCTCCGAGATAGTAATGTTTCAATAGCACATCATTTAGGCGAGCTCAAATCGCTTCATACAAATGTTGCAGCACACTATAAATAAATACTGTATGCATATCGCAAGAACTTTGTTCAGTAGCTAAATATATAAAATGTTACGTTTACGAATATTTTTTCATAGTGAAAGTTACTACTAATTTTGTATTATATACGATGGCAAAGCATTTTTGAAGAATTTTCGAACTTTTGAAATGGACTTTCCCACCAAACTTCAAATGTCTATTATTGTCTCATTTCGTCAGAAATTTTAATTTCGATTTGACTAATGTTATTAATTTACCTATATCTTACTATGAATTGTGAAATCGCATGTAAAGTTTGACTTTGGAAACTACCCTATTGTGTCGATGGAAAAATGTGTGAAGTTGTTCCACAATATACAGAATAGAATAGAATAGAATAGAAATCGTTTATTGACCACATAACATAAACAAATAGGTATACAATAAATTATATCAATACAAAACACAAAACTCAAGCAAAAACACACATATATGACAGACAAAAGAAGTACAAAGACTTAACACGAACAGATAAGGACAGGATGTGTATATTATCTTCACCAAATTGTTGTGCACAACGCTGATCAATACTGATTCTTATGCTGAATTTGGTTCAAATCCGGGGTCGGGCAAAATTTGTGTGAGTTTTTCTGTAATGAAATTACTCAGCCCGGAGTTAAGAAGTTGGCGGTTGAACGCCCGTGCCTCGGAAAGCAAGTTAAGCCGGTGGTCCTGCGTCCGATCTCCTCTCGGGCGCAGGACCGCGCATCGGTCATGTCGGATTGCCGTCTCACCGAATTATGAGAGTAAGGGAATAGAGAGTGCACTTGTGTTTGCGCGCACACTTGTGCACTATAATATGTCCTGCGCACTTGGCTGATCTCAATTAAGATCGACCGCCATGGCTGAAAACGGTTGGACACCTTACTTTTACTTATGCTGAATTGCGCATAAAAAATATTTGCAAAAAATTCTTGTGTAAAGATTTAATATCTATCTTCTCCGTTTGATGCAGGTATGAACCGTATTTATTTGTAGTGCGAACAGCTCGTCTAGTCCAGTCATTTAAGCTTAAATTAGGTAAGAATCTCGGAATTCGAGATACCCAGCTGTAACTTTGTAAATACTTGGATATTGACACCCTAAAAGTGGTCTCAAAACCTACATATGGTAGGGTGTACGCAACTATAAAATTTTCACGGTCAAATGTCACAAATATCAGTTTTATGAACTTTTGAGCGAAACGGTAAGTTTTATCATAAAAGTGTGTAGGAGAAAATTACTTATCATCTAATTATCTATAAAAATTGTCAGTACGTTTTATTCCTAAGATTCAGCATTTCAGAAATACAGCGATGCAAATAGTTGAAAAAGTTGTATTTTCAAAAGCTTCCAGACCCCCGTGCGATTGTGCTAGACAGTTAAAATTTTCACGACTAATGTATTTCAGTAGCCTCTATAACATCTGATACTAGAAAAAGCTTAAAACCAATGTTTAAGTGGGTTCTCATACAAAAACTATGTTTTTTTTCTCACACTTGGCCGGTTTTTAACGTGGTTACCCCAGTAAAACTATTCCAGGCGACACCTTTTATAAGTAAAGAACACGAAAGCCTAGTTCAATAATTGTTTTATGTTGTTTTTCAGTATATTCAAACTGCTTATTATGGGTCAAAAAGTACGAAATAACAATTATTAGAATTTCTGTTTGAAGTATAACTGCAAAAAACATTTTAAAAATGTTAACTGTCCATTTAACTCTATTATGAACGTGAAGATCCATTTATTATTATCCATTAACCAAATTTAATTTAATGAAACGCAGAATTCTTAAATCTTCTGAATGCTGAAAACAACACAAAACAATTACTTAACTAGGCTTTCATATAAACAACGTGTTCTTCACTTATAAAAGGTGTCGCCTGGAATAGGTTTACTGAGGTAACCACGTTAAAAACCGGCCAAGTGTGAGAAAAAAAAACCATAGTTTTTTTATTAGAACCCACTTAAACATTGGTTTTAAGCTTTTTCTAGTATTAGATGTTATAGAGGCTACTGAAATACATCAGTGGTGAAAATTTTAACTGTCTAGCACAATTGCACGTGGACCTGGAAGCTTTTGAAAATACAACTTTTTCAACTATTTGCATCGCTGTATCTCTGAAATGGTGAATCTTAGGAATAAAACGTACAGACAATTTTTATAGATAAATAGAAGATAAGTAAATTTCTCCTACACACTTTTATGATAAAACTTCCCGTTTCGCTCAAAAGTTCATAAAACTGATATTTGTGACATTTGACCTTGAAAATTTAATAGTTGCGTACACCCTACAATATGTAGGTTTTGAGACAACTTTTAGGACGTCAATATACAAGTATTTACAGACTTACAGCTGGGTATCTCGAATTCCGAGATTTTTTCCTAATTTGACTGGACTAGTCTTTTCTTCTGAAATAAACACATTTGATGATTGAAATTTTTTGACAACGAAGCTTCTTTGGTCACTATAGATATTGAAATGTTTGTCAATAAACGAACATATGTCAATTAGATGTCACTATTTTGCTAAATGAAAATCTCTGAAATAGACAATAATCTGAATAATATAGATGAATTTTGTCGATTCAACACCCTTATAATAATCTGAGGTATTATTTTCGGATATTAAAAATCAAATAAATAATTTACACAAATTAATATCTGAAACAAACTTTTGAGATATTTTACTAAAAATTAATTTCTGAACGCACACATGAATATACTCTATTCCAATTATGAAGTCCTTTTTGACAGATGTCAATAGTTCAGTACTAGGGAAGTACCCTTAGAAATCGATATTCAGCGGCAACGATTCTCGATTTGTAACAAATTTAAATCGAACTAACTTTCAAAAACTAAGGTTAATAAAAATTATCGAAAGAACAATTTTAGACATGCCAAACTTCCAAACTTGTTTTTTGTCGAAAAAAGAAATACACGATTGGATGTTTAGTATAATAATAATGAATAATGATAGTTAAGTTATTTAAAATTTACACTGAGTTTAAAGGATCATAACAGTTATAGGCTCGTGTCAAAGACTCGTTAATTAATGGCACCCAATGTTTGACACCGTTTGCTGCCAGGAGTGTTTGCACCGAGTACCTATAGTTGCAACACTAAATTAATTATACGAATTGTATCGCGTAATGGAGTAACTCAACAGTTACTATAAGCATCAGATAAAAATAAAAACAAACAATTCATTTAAGTTTTTATATTTGATTTTATAGTTATTAATCATTACTGCTTGATTTATTAATTGATTTTGTTATTTAATCAGTTTACATATTACCTGCAAAGGACTGCACTTCTTATTATGTTTAATTGTAAAATGCATTAAAGTTATAAGCAGTCCCATTGCCGCTAGATTCATTTTCATTCGCGAATGATCGGTTTAACTAACCGAATACTTGAGGCACGTCACTACGTTTAAAAGTAAAACATAAACCATAGTACGTAACTGCATACGCGCAAAAAAATATTATTTTATTTTGAAGTTCAGATATAGAAACAATAGTTAGATCAAAAACAATAAGTTAATTTTGCTTGTAAATTAATTGTAGGGTGTTTTTGCATAATTGTATATTTTTTAAATAACGATTTCCTACTAAACACAAAAAGTGATATTAAATTGGATTTATTTGAAACGTGCAGAGTTACGTTCTTCGAAATGTCAAAAAGGACTTCATGAATGGAATAGAGTATAGTGACTGACGTTTCATGTCAAGTCCCACGGGAACGCTGTGGAACGGGATAAAAAGTATCCTATGTCCTTCTCCTGGCTCTAAGCTACCTCCCTACTAATTTTCAGCCAAATCTGTTCTGCCGATCTCGAGTTATAAGTGGTGTAACTAACACGACTTCCTTTTATATATGTTACGGTAAAAGTGGATAGAGTGGTTATTATGTATAATTACCGGTAACTATGCATAATTACTAGTGTTCGTGGTAAAGGTGGTGAAAACTATCGAATTAATCACATTTACCGGTAATTATATAAAATTACCATACCCTTTGTGTAAATGTGGCAAATAATAAAATAATACTGACTTGACTGGCTCGGTGAAACAATGGTTTTGTTAGTGACCCAGGCTGGCGATTCCAAGAGTCGTGGGTTCGATTCCCACTCGGAACAAATATTTGTGTGGTGAATATCGGTTTGTGTTCCGTGTCTAGGTGTGATTATGTAGTTAAGTATGTATTTCTAAATCAACTTTTCTGAAAACATTTAAACCGCGTAAGATAGATGATTGAAATTTAGCATAGACTTAAAGCTTACTTGCGACGCGATATTGCAAAATTCGTAAGGGATCGGGAGTTAGTGGGAAAAAACTTTTGTATGTAAAATCCTGTAGTCCACCTGAACGAAGTCACGGGCACAGCTAGTTATAAAATAAACCAGTCAAGTAAATAGAAACCAAACTTCAGGTTTGGTTTTTAAAAAAATATTATCTTATAAAAATAAAGTTAAATAAAATTAGCAAATTGGCAGGGAATTTTCAGTGGAACTCTTAAAATTCTTTCACGTCAATATATTTTTGAGATTTGTGACATTTGGAATTGCAGAGTACTTGTGATATTTGTCAGCAATGTCAACATTTACCACAGTCGAGCGGGAGTTTTATATAATTACCGGTAAATTTGAATAATTCACTACATTTACCATGTGCGTCGGGAATTATCTATATTTACCGGTGATTATAGATAATTACCGATTGCTCACATTGACCGTAACATATATATAGATATCAATCACTAAGATGCATTCGAGGGCTGTAAAGAGACAGCCGTATAGGAAAAAACACCTTCCTCTCCGGCTGCCTACTTATACATTCTTAGATATACATTCATAGTGACTCATGTTTTTTTGGTTATATTGGATTATTGTCTCGGACTAGATAATCTACCTTATCTAGGGTGCCTATTTTGTATACCACTATATTGGGTACTCCCTTGCACTTTTCATACTTATGGGACCACAAATAGATAGAAGTACGGTACTCTAGTCAAGTAAGCACCTACGTACGCACCTTTTACTGGTAAAGGCTACCATAATTTAAAGCTTATTCCCTCAAAATTTTGTCGAAAAGCAATGAAGTTTTCAATATAGTATTACTGGTTAAAGGGTCAAAAGATATTTAGAACACCAACTCCTGTTAACTGACCGGTGCTCGCATGTCAGGCAGCGCTGAGCTGATGGCGCGGCTGTGCCGCGAGGCCGTCGCGACGGACGCGTGGGCGCAGCAGCACGACGAGCTGGACTGCCCCGCCTGCGGGCTCGGCTCCGTCACCGCCTTCTTCGCCGGAGGTGAGGCAGATCGGTGGAAGTAAAAGTGTTTCTTTTCTAAAACGCCGTATATTGGAAATTTATTTCATTAATAAGGGTCCTCTTACACAAGTATAGAGTAGGTAAAGTCGCATTGACCCTATGGAACCTGTCTCACTTACCCTGAATGTTTAAAGGCCGTTTCGCGCCCCGCCTGAAGAGCCATAGGAGGAAGGGAAATATGAGCTGGAAGGGCATATCGTACCTTAATGGCACGGGGCAGAAAAGAGGATCTGAGCCTCTTGGTCCGAGTCACCAGCGTGATGCTTTAAAAAAAATATTACACAACATCACATACATTGATCTGATCCCGTGTTAAGTAACTTAAGCAAGAGCTTAAGCTACTTACCACTTGTAATATCTGTAACACAAGAATGTTACAGATATCACAATCAACAGTGGTACACGCAAAAATACTTGAATATATTTAATAACACACCCAAAAACGGATGTTCGTCACAAAAATATTTGCCCTGGGGAATTGAACCCACAACTCTTCGAACCGTAGATAGTGACTGTGGATGTGTTTGATTTTAAGCAGACAAAGACGAGAGTCGTCAGTTCGCTCGCGACCATGATTGGTGTAACCCAGTCGATACGTCGGTCAGTAAGAAGCTATGCATTTGCTACTACTAATATCGCGTGTAGGCCCATAAGACTAATATTTAGTATGGATCACTATCCACTGTTCTACCGGGCCAGTCAAACTTTACCATTGTATCGCACGTTTCAGAGAGCGGTCTGACGCGCTGGCGGCAGTACCACATGACGAGCTCGCACGCGGCGCCGCCGGCGGGGGCGGCGTGGGCGCGCGGGCCCGCCGAGCCCTGGTACCGGCGCGCCGCCGCCGCGCGCGGCGCACTGCTGGTGCACGCGCCCGTGGCGCCGCGGCGCCGCATGCGACGCACCGAGGCCTTCCCCCCGCCGGTCAGTACACTAGAGAACCAATCTTAACCATATCACATACATACAAATTTCATACATACCTACATAAAATCACGCAATCAATCATTTTCCCAGAGGGGTAGGCAGAGATCATAGTTATTAAACTTGTAAACGAGCGCAATCAACCGAATAAAATACTTACTTAGACATAGGTATAGGTATACGTATACCTTCCTCTGTCGCGTAAAAACAAAATGAGGACTATTTTGTTTTTACGTGGGTAATTTTAAACTACATCTTATAAAGTTGTTCGTTAACGTAAGAAAAAAAGAAAAACCATAAACACAGAAGTTGGTAATTTGATGACAATTGGCGCTCTTTTTTAAGCCAATAGGATTGACCCTATCGGCATAACATAGAGCGTGAAATAGAGCGTGTTTTTATTTGTAGTTGGGAATCAGAGGTGAATGGCTGACGGCCGCGCGCGCCGTGACGCTGGACAAAGCCATCATCGGCGTCGCCGGCTACCACTTCCATCCTCTGCATCTGGAAGACGTTCTTATCTCCGTTACCAAGGATTCGGTATGAATCGTATTTGAGTTCGCTCGCGACCACGATTGGTGTAACCCAGTCGAAACGTCGGGCAGTAAGTAGCTATGTAATTTGCTACTCCTAATATCGCGTGTAGACCCATAAAGACTAATTTTAGTGTAATGGAACGCGAAAGTCTAAAATCTTACATGAATCGTATTTGCTTATGGCTGACTGAGCAAACACGACTTTGTTATAGTTATGTTATGAAATTTCGGGCGTTATCAGTTCAGTTCGTTTGGACTCTGCAATCGTCTTAGATTTCTTAATAAAATTAGTGCCTACAGAGGACTTACCTGAAATAATCTTTGCCATAAAACCGTTCAGTGCGAAGAGCCTAAATGCCGCGTGAGTTGCGACGGCGTGAGCTGGGCGTGCGTGCTGGTGGACGAGGCGGGCTGGCTCGTGTCGGGCGGGCCCGGCGCCGCCGACCCCGACGACCCCTCGCCCGAGGACCCCCCGCGACTGCACCTGGCGCGCGTCTACCCGGCCGCCATGGCGGCGCTGCTCAAGGCGAAGGTGTTCACCCTCAACTGGCTGCACGACTACCAGGGCGTCTGCTTCGGCATGGAAGAGCCTAACTCAGCTTCGGTAGGTACCTAAGTATTTAGACTAAAATCTTGATCGAGGGTAGAATCAAAAATAATCCGCATTTCTAGTCGTTGGTAGGCTAATGATGTTTTATAAGTGCTCGATCAGAAGTCTCTAAGAATGATGGTTGTAATGTAATTAATAGTAAACAGTCTTGAAATTCTTACCTATCAATCCCTCCTAAAATAAGTTTGTTACAATATCAATTCACATAAAACTTTATTATACTTACATCTAACTAATAATAAATTTATTTTCAGACGTTCCCGTCGTTGGTAAAATCAATTTGGAGAACCACAGTTTTATTGGTGCAAGCGATGCAGCAGATTATTGCAATGGCTGCGCTGCTGAGTTACAGTAAATAATTTGATATTGTTTATGAATAAGACTATACATAAAATTTTTAAGGAAATTTCAGTTGAGGCTTGGGTGCTCTTTTTCCACATTCGTTGGTTAGACTGCTCGCATCCATAACCGGTATGCGGCAACTACTCAAAATGCAGTCTTAACATCGGGCGATTGAAACATGAAGAATTATCGTTAACTCCGTTTGTTTTCCAGACGGTATGGTATCCGGCGATACTCAGAAAGAGAAGGCAAAGCGGCACAACCGCGTGCGGCGCGACTTCGAGCGCGAGAAGTACGACCGGCTGTTCGACGAGCGCGTACTCGTGAACCGCAGCGAGTACGCCGCCTGCGACCGCTCGCGCGCCTTCTACGAGCTGCAGGTACGACCGGCTGCGACGAGCGCGTGCCCGTGACCCGCAGCGAGTACGCCGCCTGCGACCGCTCGCGCGCCTTCTACGAGCTGCAGGTACGACCGGCTGCGACGAGCGCGTGCCCGTGACCCGCAGCGAGTACGCCGCCTGCGACCGCTCGCGCGCCTTCTACGAGCTGCAGGTACGACCGGCTGCGACGAGCGCGTGCCCGTGACCCGCAGCGAGTACGCCGCCTGCGACCGCTCGCGCGCCTTCTACGAGCTGCAGGTACGACCGGCTGCGACGAGCGCGTGCTCGTGACCCGCAGCGAGTACGCCGCCTGCGACCGCTCGCGCGCCTTCTACGAGCTGCAGGTACGACTGTAAACTACTTTTACGTATATAGAAAACCCCTCTTAATTATATGTATAGAATACTAATATCAATTAAAGTACGATCAACGTAAATAAGTAAAATCAAAAGCGAAAGTAAACTGATTAAGCAAAATAAACACAAAAGCAAGCTGGAGATCCGTCACATTCCGTTGCTCGAACCAAAGAGGCCCCCGTCCTCCCCGTGCGCTCGGACAAAGGCGTGACGTCACGCGGAGTTGCCAACACGGCCCTCCTGCAACGTGCATGCCCTCAGGCACCACTGCACCTCGAGAAGACCATGAGCTGACACTGAGGGTAGGGTTAAGAGCAATCTGAAATTTTAAAATTATCATCACGTAAGTAATAAGTTCGGCCTATCATGACTACATTTAGCTTATCCTCACCAAGCTCCATTAGACTTAAGACTCTTTATAAAAGACTATAAATGCATTTAGCCATCATGTTCTGAAATAGCCAAAGGGAACAAAACTATCTTTATACTTAGATAATCATGAACATTTTGGATAGGTTCACTCACTATACCTGGTCAGCGCCTATTCCAGTCACACCTTTAGTTTTAGAAAATGACTGTATCAGCACACTATAACCATAACTGGTCAGCGCCTGTTCCAGTCACACCTTTAGTCTTAGGAAATGACTGCGTCAGCACACTATAACCATAACTGGTCAGCGCCTGTTCCAGTCACACCTTTAGTCTTAGGAAATGACTGCGTCAGCACACTATAACCATAACTGGTCAGCGCCTGTTCCAGTCACACCTTTAGTCTTAGGAAATGACTGCGTCAGCACACTATAACCATAACTGGTCAGCGCCTGTTCCAGTCACACCTTTAGTCTTAGGAAATGACTGCGTCAGCACACTATAACCATAACTGGTCAGCGCCTGTTCCAGTCACACCTTTAGTCTTAGGAAATGACTGCGTCAGCACACTATAAACATAACTGGTCAGCGCCTGTTCCAGTCACACCTTTAGTCTTAGGAAATGACTGCGTCAGCACACTATAACCATAACTGGTCAGCGCCTGTTCCAGTCACACCTTTAGTCTTAGGAAATGACTGCGACAGCACACTATAACCATAACTCTGGCAGTGCAACCTTCTCCACTTCAGAACTTTTTATACTTGAATAGACAAAAATAAACAAGAATATTAATAATAGTTACTTGAGAACGAATAAATGCCCTTTATTTTAGTAATTTCTAAAATTGCATAATTTTTATTCACGAAATGTAAAATTAATATAATGAAACGAAATTATACACAACTTGTTATGGATGATATGTACATAAATATCTTGCCAACACGGATTTATTGCCTGTTTAAGTTCCATACATCGATTCTGATCCACAGCTTAATATTTTCAGCGGCAGCGACTCCGTTGTAAGCTCGATTAGTCTAAATGTATTTGAAACTTTCTCCATCCAATCCCTCCACAACCAGGCCGTCCACATGTGGTCATTCCGTAACAAAGCTTCATATCATATTTTAGCCGAACCTTAGAGCTTATTTAACGCTTGATATCGTAATAAAAATAAGGCGTCCGACCGATTTCAGCCATGGCGGCCGATCTCAATTGAGATCAGCCAAGTGCGCAGGACATATTATAGTCCACAAGAGTGCGCGCAAACACAAGTGCACTCCCTATTCCCTCTCATAATGTGGTGAGACGGCAATCCGATATAACCGATGAGAGATCGGGCGTAGGACCACCGGCTTAACGTGCTTTCCGAGGCACGGGCGTTCAACCGCCGACTGCCTAACTCCGGGCTGAGTAATGTCATTACCGAAAAACTCACACAAATTTTGCCCGACCCCGGACTCAAAGCGGGGACCTCTCGGTCCCAACGCAGCACCCGCTACCAATAGACCAACGAGGCTTGATAACGTATCGTACAATCGGACCACGAAAACGTTGACGAAAATGATTCAATCGTTTTTAGCCAAAACATAACATTGTCGGTCATTTAGTCAAAAGTAGGTATCATACTATGTAACGAAATATTTTGCGTACTCACAGAACAGGCATCGTTAGTGTGGGATACCTTTGTCCTTTTCCGACCATGGGTCGCCACAGTGGAGTTCTTGCACCATCACTTGATGATGACCTGCTGCTACTTGTAGACGGCGAACGGCCACGCTTTGTCCTATATTTGCGCCTACTTTTGTGTTTTCTTTTACTACCCATTATGTTATCGATAGTTAGTGGGAGTGGTAGGTATACATCCCAATTCTGATGTAAACTACTTTTACGTATATAGAAAACCCCTCTTAATTATATGTATAGAATACTAATATCAATTAAAGTACGATCAACGTAAATAAGTAAAATCAAAAGCGAAAGTAAACTGATTAAGCAAAATAAACACAAAAGCAAGCTGGAGATCCGTCACATTCCGTTGCTCGAACCAAAGAGGCCCCCGTCCTCCCCGTGCGCTCGGACAAAGGCGTGACGTCACGCGGAGTTGCCAACACGACCGGCTGCGACGAGCGCGTGCCCGTGACCCGCAGCGAGTACGCCGCCTGCGACCGCTCGCGCGCCTTCTACGAGCTGCAGGTACGACCGGCTGCGACGAGCGCGTGCCCGTGACCCGCAGCGAGTACGCCGCCTGCGACCGCTCGCGCGCCTTCTACGAGCTGCAGGTACGACCGGCTGCGACGAGCGCGTGCCCGTGACCCGCAGCGAGTACGCCGCCTGCGACCGCTCGCGCGCCTTCTACGAGCTGCAGGTACGACCGGCTGCGACGAGCGCGTGCTCGTGACCCGCAGCGAGTACGCCGCCTGCGACCGCTCGCGCGCCTTCTACGAGCTGCAGGTACGACCGGCTGCGACGAGCGCGTGCTCGTGACCCGCAGCGAGTACGCCGCCTGCGACCGCTCGCGCGCCTTCTACGAGCTGCAGGTACGACCGGCTGCGACGAGCGCGTGCTCGTGACCCGCAGCGAGTACGCCGCCTGCGACCGCTCGCGCGCCTTCTACGAGCTGCAGGTACGACCGGCTGCGACGAGCGCGTGCTCGTGACCCGCAGCGAGTACGCCGCCTGCGACCGCTCGCGCGCCTTCTACGAGCTGCAGGTACGACCGGCTGCGACGAGCGCGTGCTCGTGACCCGCAGCGAGTACGCCGCCTGCGACCGCTCGCGCGCCTTCTACGAGCTGCAGGTGCCGTAGACAAAGTAACAATATCAAAACGATAACGAAGAACGAGTGGGATTGACATAAGACGCGACAAATCACGGGGTCAATCTAATGTCAATCCTATACATTTTATTCTTTTCGAACTTCGTTATCGTTATTATATTGTTAGGTAGGTACGTACTTTTGCTTTTGTTGTGACGACATCCTAATTACGTATGAACCAATGCACTTATGCGTTAGCAGTATAGTATTTGTATTTGGCTGTGCACTGTAGACCTGCAGATACCTCAATACATAACGGTTTTAGAGACTCGATCGTATCTATATGTTCAGATGAAAAAGGTTAATTTATACAGTCAACTGTTGAATACCAATAGCTTTCTCTAAGCATTCTTTTGCCCTCGGGGGCAAGGGGGGTCAACGGGCCAGTTGAAATCTAAGTTGCCTAGTTGACATTTGAGGCGATAAAGCTTAGAGCGGACTACTGAACTACTTCCGCAGTTGAGTTAGCAATAGCTCCCTACTGTCAACTGTCACTGCTCTCCTTTCAAATACCATGCTTACTGTTTCAGCGCACCAGCCAAGCCATGGAGGCGTTACGGAAGGGCGCCAGTCTGTGCAGCTGGCCGCTGGTGGGCGCGCCCGTGCCCGGCACCAACCTGCTGCTGCTGGCCGTGCACGCGCCGTGCGAGGCGCTCGTCACGCCGCGCGCGCCGCCCGACCCCCTCGTCAACCAGAAGGTGGGGACTGAGAAACGTGCAGGGGGGCTTGAGAGACCCTGAAAGGGTATGCCGGTGGTGAAGCGGACGGAAGACTATGCTATTTACCGCTGCACCGACATACGGCTTTGTGTTTTTTTTTCATACTTTTAAGTGTACTTCGTTCAGCTTATCTGTAAACTGCTGATATTATAAGTAGTAGTCAGAGGGCCTACCATGAGTGGGCTATCGAAAACTTACTTACGTTAAAAACCTATCGAGTTGTATTTTTCATACGGCCGATTTTAGTTCTTCGCGTAACCACCAGCCGGCGCTGTACAAGTTTTTCATAGACATATTTACGTAGGCGATATCGAGCGCGTAAGTTTTAAACTCATGGTAGCCCCACAGAACAATGTATGAATAAAAAAAAAACATTAGACCAAGCTACATTATTGTTTCATTCGATAATAGTAGCTCCCATAGTACAACAGTTCAACCAGCAATGTACAATCCAGTACAATACCGGTGCAGTGGACGGAAGGTTATATTATTTCCCACTGTACCGCCACACGGCTTGTGGTTTACTTGTTTCAAATGTTACTAACTACTGTACTTTGTTCACCTGAAAACTGCCGATATTAGAACTCGTAGTCTGAATATGCATACAGTATTTAAAGAAGTATCCTCATACTGCTAACTATTAAGGACTACCGTCATTCATGGATGCCATTGTCAGATCTGGACCAAATTGCTATGGGACCAAAAGGGAAGCACAACATTTCAAATAAAAAAAAAACACCGCCGCGCGCCCCTCCCGACCCCCTCGTGCTATCCCTCCGTATTTTTTTTTAAAACCGTCCGTAAACGTGAGGAGCTATAGCTCACGAACGTGGGTTAACCCTTAAACGCGCACTGCATGTTAGAATTTTTCGTTGGTTTTAAACCTTAATCCAACACAATAATGTTCAAATTACGGTGACAATAATCGCCAGAGCCTCTTAAACGGTTAATGTCCTGGTCCCGCAGGTGGACGTGTCGGCGCTGGTGAGCGCGCGCGGCTGGGGCGCGCTGCCGGCCGCGAGCCAGCTGGCGTGCTTCCGCAACATGGTGCCGCTGCCCGGCCGCGCGCCCGACCTGCCCTGCTTCCACCACAACTACTCGCAGGTACGTACCAACGGGATTATTTTTAACTGACTTACGATGATGGCTCAGCGTAGCCTTGTCATCATCACCGGTAAGTATTTCGGGGAGCGGATGACTCTCACCCCTAAATAAATTTAATGCATGTAAAGAAAGGGATGCATGAATAAAATTAATACATGGAATGAAAGGAACGCATGGAAAGAAAATAAATCCATGGAAAGGATAGTGTGCGATTCCCAAGCGGGAAAGTAGCTCCTAGAGAGATGTGAGTGGTTCTATAAAGGAGTCCTTCATCAGTAGTGAACGTGCGCGCCGCTTAAAAAAATAGGGAGTGTTATAGTGTTCGAAAGAAAATAAAAAAACGATTCCCGCAAGTGTAAACTAACTGTGCTCGCGACTTCTTTAGCGTGGACTAATGCAATTTTTTTTCCCACTAACGAAATTTTGAAATACATATCTCGTTTGTAGTAAGCTTTAAGTTTACTAAGGTACCTGCATGCAAATTTCAAGCGTCTAACTTAAGCGGTTTATATTTTTCATACAAAAGGATTTTTCCGCTAATTCCCGTTCCCGTGGGAATTCCTTTCTTAGTCCATGCACCTTTACGGTAAATAAGCCAAAACCAAATTTCTTCCAAATTTCAAGTGCCTACGCTTAGCCGTTTCTGCTTTTATATAGATTACATTCGGAGTTTGTTTTATCCACAGGAAGAGGGGTATCGCCAATGTGGGCCTTGGCTACCGGATCCAGAAATAGAAGAGAACCGTAGTGCTAGTTACTTATCTAACAAATTTACAGTATTGTTATTAACTGTTTTAGTTACTCGACTGACAAATTAATTAGGAAATTTAGGAATTATAAGGTATGAAAAAGAAAACCATCAAATAAATCCAATAACTTGTTTAATTCAATTTTATACATAGGTATTTGGTTCGGAAACATCTATAATACTGATCGTGGCTACATCGAAATCATTGCCGAACTTTGCTTGCTACGTGCTGAAGAATGTAGGTAAGGTAAGCAAAGTAGCTTGACACTTTTAGAGCTGTTTTTCCTCATTTTATTATAATAAGAACTACTAACTGCCAAAATATAATGTAGCTTCTTTCGATGTTGACTGTTCCACACCTTTTCGCCAGTGATTTCTGTTTTTTTTAAAGTATATTCTTTAAATTCACTGCAATTTGTATCAAATGCATATTTGGAATGATATAAAAAGTAAATGAAGAAAACATTTACAAGACCTTTTCTGTGTTAAACATAAGTAACACATTAATAACTTTGAAACACTCGAAGAAGAAAAATACCTGATAGTGAAACTTAAAGAGCTTTTAGCTTTGTGACTATTTCAAGCAACTCTATTGAAAGTTAATTTTAACATAGTATACAAATGTTGAATTCATCCAAATATATAAATAAAAGTCTGGTTTTCATGAATGGAATCAAAATATTGAAATGTATTGTATTGTATTCAAGATTAAAATGTTATTTTATACAACCATTATTTTAATACGAATTACAACCCTGAAAATTCAGACTATTAAATACTAAATTTCTTTTTGAACGGTCTAAGTTGAACATCTTACACATATCTATGCATCAAATAATCGTATTAAATACAAACTGTCATGCGGGAGTACAATAAGAAAATTACACCAAATTCAAGTACTTACACGAGAAGTTAAGATTAACACGAATCGCCTAACCAATTAATACTTTTATATCTTAATTCGACAAAAATAGATCAGTGGGCGCTTTCTTATCTACAGTATACAAATGCTATGTCTGAATGTAACCAATCCTAATAAATTCAATTTGAAAATACTATATCAACTTTGAGCCCAGAATCACTAAGCCAATAATTGGAGCCTCTGAATTGAATGAATGAATATTTTGAGATTAATATCAAATCTTACTAATTAGAGCCAACAAGTTAAATCAAAGATTTCACTAAACTCGGATTTGTAATTCAAGATCAAAAAAACTACGACAGATACGTCACTGTCAAAAGTGGTAAAGTCACTTATGTCACTCTCAAGTGATGATTTCAGGTTTCGACAACCTTTTCGTAATATAATTCTTTATTTCATTTAATGCCAACATCACTTATTGATAATTAAGGCGTATAAAATAATAATTTCTTAAAGTAAAAGGGTTCATACTATATCTAATAATTGAATGCATTATTTAGATATAAATTATACGTTCTCAAAATTGTATTGAGCCTGACTATTACTTACGTATTATAACTTCTAGTAAAAAACTTACAAATAACTCATGTCTAATTAATTTTAAGAAGACATAATTTTGAGCAATAGTGGAGGAGTCGGGAAGATAAATAAAATATTTTCTATGTTACGGATTTAAACAACAAAAACTTAACACAAAACATAAACTTAAAACAAAACAAAATCACCACGGAGCAAAAAACAATCGAATAGTTACGCATTATTTCCCGATTAGTTATGATGTGTAATATATTAATTGCGTCCGAGTATGTTCTTAACTTAGCTTGTAGTTTATTGCACCAAATGTTATGAATCCCTGAAGTGTTACAAGTACAATACCATGTTTGTTACCAAAACTTACCGATGTTTAAGTTTTTATTAAGTCGTCTTGCATTTATGGAAATATAAATAACTGGAATTACTGATGAAAATCATAGGATTAATATTACCAATAAATGTGTTGTATATGGTTGTTTTTTGCAAAAAACTGAATTTACTATTGTAAAAATATTTTATTGCAGTGGTAACCTTGTAGTAGTTTTTTTGATCTTGAATTACAAATCCGAGTATAGCTTCAAACAATTAATATCGATGTACGAAGGGTTGAAATTCTGGAAAATTTATTAAAAATTGAAAATTTAAATTATATTATTCCGAAATCTACCTAGCTACCTAACTACCATCAAGAAGAATTTTGAGTATGTTCATTCTCCACATTTCCTTGTATTCAGTTCTCAGTTTGGCACCATTTATCCTAGTAAATTAACTCTACAAACGTCAACTTGTCTATATTTTTTTCTAAGAGAGCTTTGTTTATTTTTGAACAGGATAATTTCAACACCAATTTATTTTCAAATGCAAAAATTACGACATTTTATTTTCTATGATAGAATCTGTTCATAACTATCTAATTACTAGCTTAAGTTAATTATATACTATTTTGTATGGTTTTCATACGATCCCTAATTAGACTTACAAAATGATTGATTTTGCCATATCTTTTATGTCTAGTTAAAACAATGTAAAAAATAATGAAATATAGAATATAAATTCTAATAGAAAAAATACAACAAACAATCTTTGGCATTGTATAAATAAAATAGTTGTATAAAAATAATATAATTTGAAATAAAATACAACAATCAAACACATCTTATGTGTTATTATTAAAAGCGTGTAAATACGGTCATACTCTTATCGTCCACCATGATCTTGCAGTGTTGGGATGAAGACGGAAGCTTTGAAATGGAATGCTTGAACTCAACAAATAAGATACTAATATAATAACATTATATGTTTTTGTGCATCTCTGTTAAACTCTCTAAAAATATAGCGATGCATTTCCAAACATGGAGGTAGACAATTTGAACATACACAATTTTTAGGATCACACAAGAATAATCCTTACAAGCAACGAGAAACGACTTCAGAATAATTAAAATCTATGTCATCAAAACTGTCGATATCTACCTTACAATAAATAAGAAAAAGATTATACACACGTTCAATGCCATTCATGTGAATACATTGCCGGTGAATGCTCGAAAATACTGCATACATGAAGTTTTGAACAAAAATCATATTTATATTGGAAGTATGTAGCAACAAAATGTATTGAATGTGTAGACGTTTACGATTTGATATAACATTTACCGACCAATCTTAAAATTCTTCCACTTTAACTATTCTTCTACAAAACGTACCTCATTGAGAGTAAACTCCCAAACACCGAACCAAACGTAACCACAGCTATCAAAATATAGTTGCTGTATTGTTATTCACAATACAAGTTGAAATAAAGTTATCCGTCTCCTTTATTTCTCCTGGCGACTTCTCCATTACCCTAATGGGGTCTAATTATGATCATACACGCGCTAAAATCCGCATCTACATCCTCATTGTCCGCAACCTAAAATGGTAATATCGCCAGAGTTCTGCATGTGCGTGTTAATAATGTAACAAAAACATATGTACTCATAATAATATCTATCTAATTTGTAAACTCCAAGGGCCTAATTCTTAAACTCGAACAGAAAAAATGTTTTTATTTTCTTTGTGGCCTATAAATAATATCGAAATTGGATACATCAGAGATACAAGAATTAGGCCCCAGCTACAAAAGTACCAAACGTTTCACTTTACCGAATCGATCCTCACTTAGCCCTTACTCCTCTTCGGACTCGGTGTCGGAATCCGGAATGGTGTTGAACCAATTCTCCCAGTTTGAAGGGGGGCCCATTATGTTTCGGCTGTAAAACAATAACAGATAAGTCAACATGATTGCTAGGATAGGAATTATTATCAAAAAGTCAAAATATAATATATGTAGGTAAAATCCAGCTATGAAAATCAGAATAGTATGATAACGAATCGGTTGAAATAATTTCGTCCTAAGCTTAACTTGTCTAATACAGAAATATGCTATATAATGATTATCCACATTATAAATGCGTGTAATGCATAAGGAAACAAATTTGCGCGGTCGGAGTGTTCGGAAAAAGGTAAAGGAATTCCGCAGTAACGCCTCCACATAGTCGGTGTCGCGAGCAGCGGCTAGTCTTCTTTAGCCTAGGCTCATAGTCTGCGTCCGTCCGTCGCCTCCGCCTCCCCCCGGCCCCCGCACTAGTGTCGTGTGTGTGCACACAGACAATACAACCGTCCAGGTCCGTACCTGGGCTTGGTGACGGGCTGCGGCAGCGTGTTGGTGGCGGGCGGCGCGGGCGCGGGCGGCGCGCGCTGCAGGGTCTGCGTGCCGTCCGCCGCCTCCGCCTCCCAGCCCGCCTCCAGGACCCATCTGCCGGGACGAGGAAACGCTAAGGTACACATTCATATGGTGGCAGACGGAAGTATAGGCGACGGCCCCCTACAAAACGGATTGACGAACTGATCAGAAATGTGTAACGAACGCATTGGATATGGGCTTCATGACAGGACAGGACATGGGCATGGCAAATGGAAGGTCGTAGATATAGAACAATGAAAAAGATTCGTATTAATGTTCACGCTCTCAGCGCTATCAAATGTATGTATCCAATAAGTTTGATAGGTTATAGTGTAGATTATACCTGGAGCTGCTGGCCGATTTGCAGTTCTCGCACTCGCTGCGATAGTCGTCCGTCTCCTCCGCGCCCGGCGCGTTCGACCCCTCGTAGCTGCACACGCACGACGGCTGGAAATAGCGAATGTTTTACTCGCATGAATACAATTTATAAATAAGACATAGTTTTTTACTACCTGCCGATGTTCTATACTACAAAACTTCTGCCAATATCTAAGAAGAATATAGTATGTAATCGATAGTGTCGTCTAATTATCAAATACGTCTTGTATTCAGGAAGTCGTGACGGTTCATAATTATGCGTATATATTATACTATCGAGTAAAACTCGCACCGTGCTCACCTTATCGACGGTGAGCGGCAGCGTGGCGTGCGGCGGCGCGGGCGGCGCGGGCGGCTCGCAGGCGCAGGGAGGCGCGGGCGGCGCCTCGCCCGCCTCCCGCACCCCGTCGCGCCCCGCCGCGCCCCCGCCAGCCGCGCCCGCGTCCGGCGCCGCGCTCAGCACCAGGCGCGCCAGCGGCCTGCAACACGAACGACTGCCGATTACACATTTTATACATTTGAAACATACTAATGGAATCATCATCATCAGTCATCATACGTCCCTACTGCTGGAACACTCGCCTACCCTAAATAAACTAGGGCGATAAGACCACACTGGCCGAGTTTGTTGACTACACGACCTAAGAATTTCTTCGTAGGTGTGCAGGTTTCCTTTTTCCCAATGTTTTCCTTCACCGTTAAAGCGTCGAATAATTACGATACGATAGAAATTCATATGTACGATACATATGAATTTAAAATTTTAAAAACACAGTGGTACGTGGCGGGGTTCTGTCTTCCATTCAAGAGGTTGTCGAACTGACAACCTCTTGAATGGAAGTAAGAACCTTAACCACTCGGCCATCGACGCTGTTTACTAAAATTATTTAGAAATACACCTATGATTATAAACTCTAAACGACTACATCTTAACACCGAACTAAGGCAGAGGACGAGGTTGTGTGAGTGACATCTATCTAACCGAGTCGTATACTCACTGCTCGTGCAACGGCGGCTCCGGCACACGAACGTCCCGATCGGCCAAGTTCAGGTTCCTCGGCATACTGCGTCCCGTGTCGGAGCGCGCGTCCCGGCGCACGTCCCTCTCCCGCTCGGCGCGGTGGAAGGAGCGCCGCACTTCCGCGTGCAGCGCGCGCTCGCCGCGGGCGAAGCAGGCGTCTGGTGCGCCGTCAGTCGCCGTTGATATGCGAGGGATGGTCCGGTGTCTGGGGAAATGATGTTGGTTAACTTGGGCACATTAAGCCTTTTTTACACTAATGATACCTTTGGACGATTTTACAGCAGCGCAATGAGGGTTAACGCGTACGAGAAATTTACTAGATGACAATACGTGGATTTGAGGTCCGTGACAGACCCTGTCCTGATTGCGCGTTTTAAGATCGCGCGCTGGTGAGAAAAGAAGAGTCAGAAAGTAAATAAACAAATAAATAAATATCTGGGACATTTTTTTTTTTTTTTTTTTTATAATAGGCAAACAAGATGACCACACTCCGCCTGATGGTAAGCGGTAGTGAGATCCAAATATGAGGTCGACAGGCACAATAGATCATATTGCGCCTGTCGCACTCACCCTGAAGGCCTGCTTAAATGCCGTTTCACGCCCCGCCTGAAGAGCCCGGGATCATAGGAGGGAGGGAAAACATGAGCTGGAAGGGCATTCCATGCCTTAATGGCACGGGGCAGAAATGAAGAGCTGAACCTCTTAGTCCGAGCCACCAGCGACTGCATTGTATGTGGATGGCAGCGCTGTCCTGCACGTGTCGTTCGGGAGTGGAAAGGGGAGGGAGGGATTAGCTGAAATAGCTCTTCAGAGCATTCCCCATTAAAGAGACGGTAGAGAACACTAAGACCGGCAATGTCTCTACGTAGTTGTAGAGGCTCCAGAGTTTCGGACACCTCTACATCACCGACAATACGGATAGCACGTCGCTGCAACCTATCGAGAGCGTCGAGCAAGTATTTTGCGGAGCCATCCCAGAGGTGACAGCAATATTCCACACATGGGCGAACTTGTGCCTTATAAAGAAGGCAGAGCTGCACCGGTGTGAAAAATCGCCGCACTCTGTTCAGGATCCCCAGTTTGCGGGAGGCTGTTCTAATGACGCTCTCGATGTAATCCCGCTGGTTCAGGTCGCGGCGAACATCTATGCCAAGGATGCTAAGGCTATCCTGTATTGGTAAGGGGGTGCTCTGAAGAGTAGGATGGGAAAGGAAAGGAGACACTTTACTAGAAAAAACACACACCTGTGTCTTCTTGGCATTGAACTCGACAAGATTGCATGAGCCCCATTCGGAAATGCGGTCCAAGACCCCGTCAAGCTCGGCGACAAGAAGGTTCCTCTTTTCCTCGGTTTCGGTCTGCTTTACCCCAGGTCTTCCAAAATAACGTGCGTGGACAGTGCTGTCATCTGCATAGCAATGAATGTTGCCTAGTGACAACATGTCATTGATATGCAGCAGAAACAATGTCGGCGACAGAACGGAACCTTGAGGTACACCGGAATTTATTGGGTGGAAACAGGAAGAACATTTCCACAAACGGTCATCTGACCCCAAAATAAGCAGAGCTTGGGCGTCAGAGACTGATATACATACATAGATATTTATAAATACATACTTAAATACATAATCACACCCAGACACGGAACAAACACCGATGTTCGTCACACAAATATTTGTCCCGAGTGGGAATTGAACCCACGACTCTTGGAACCGTTGTCAGTGAATCTGGGTCACTAACCACTGTTCCACCGAGCCAGTCAAGTTCATAAGTGCTATCCGCATTCAATCGCGCGTCTTGCTATTATCTCGCAAACGCATGATTCACCGCGCCATCTGACCAGTGGGGCTACCATGAGTTTAAAACTTACGCGCTCGATATCGCCTACGTAAATATGTCTATGAAAAACATGTACAGCGCCGGCTGGTGGTTACGCGAAGAACTACAATCGGCCATATGAAAAAAACAACTCGATAGGTTTTTAACGTACGTAAGTTTACGATAGCCAACTCATGGTAGGCCCTCAGGTCATAGGTAACGTACAGCGAGGTGTGCAGCGCGGGCGTGTTGGTGTAGAAGCCGGGCACGTTGTGCGGCCGCTCGTGGTCCGGCTCGCGCGCCACGCTCAGCAGCGCGCGCCCGCTGATCGCGCCCAGCGAGCCCGTCAGCCGGATCGCCGAAGGAAAGCCGATCACTGAAACGTGACAAATACCTTTCAATGCCTGCCCACCTGAGAAGCGAGGCAGTTTAACGAAGAAACAAGAGAACTTTTTTTTTAAATTTTAAATTTCCATGAATGCGAATTTTATCAAATTTTAAATGTAGGTACATTGAGCTTTAATAGCATTAAAACTACCAATAAAAATTTTTTTTTTACAAACTGACAAAAAATGCGAGCGTGTGTGTGTTTGCGTGTACATGTGCGTGTGTGCGTACTGACCGTTGGCAGCGAGCGGGTGGTGCGGCACGGGGTTGGGGTCGCGCGGCTCGGGCGCGTGCGTGTGTGTGTGCGTGTGTGTGTGTGAGCGTACTGACCGTTGGCAGCGAGCGGGTGGTGCGGCACGGGGTTGGGGTCGCGCGGCTCGGGCGCGTGCGTGTGTGTGTGCGTGTGTGTGTGTGAGCGTACTGACCGTTGGCAGCGAGCGGGTGGTGCGGCACGGGGTTGGGGTCGCGCGGCTCGGGCGCGTGCGTGTGTGTGTGCGTGTGTGTGTGTGAGCGTACTGACCGTTGGCAGCGAGCGGGTGGTGCGGCACGGGGGTGGGGTCGCGCGGCTCGGGCGCGTGCGTGTGTGTGTGCGTGTGTGTGTGTGAGCGTACTGACCGTTGGCAGCGAGCGGGTGGTGCGGCACGGGGTTGGGGTCGCGCGGCTCGGGCGCGTGCGTGTGTGTGTGCGTGTGTGTGAGCGTACTGACCGTTGGCAGCGAGCGGGTGGTGCGGCACGGGGTTGGGGTCGCGCGGCTCGGGCGCGTGCGTGTGTGCGTGTGTGTGTGTGAGCGTACTGACCGTTGGCAGCGAGCGGGTGGTGCGGCACGGGGTTGGGGTCGCGCGGCTCGGGCGCGTGCGTGTGTGTGTGCGTGTGTGTGTGAGCGTACTGACCGTTGGCAGCGAGCGGGTGGTGCGGCACGGGGTTGGGGTCGCGCGGCTCGGGCGCGTGCGTGTGTGTGTGCGTGTGTGTGTGAGCGTACTGACCGTTGGCAGCGAGCGGGTGGTGCGGCACGGGGTTGGGGTCGCGCGGCTCGGGCGCGTGCGTGTGTGTGTGCGTGTGTGTGTGTGAGCGTACTGACCGTTGGCAGCGAGCGGGTGGTGCGGCACGGGGGTGGGGTCGCGCGGCTCGGGCGCGTGCGTGTGTGTGTGCGTGTGTGTGTGTGTGAGCGTACTGACCGTTGGCAGCGAGCGGGTGGTGCGGCACGGGGGTGGGGTCGCGCGGCTCGGGCGCGTGCGTGTGTGTGTGCGTGTGTGTGTGTGAGCGTACTGACCGTTGGCAGCGAGCGGGTGGTGCGGCACGGGGTTGGGGTCGCGCGGCTCGGGCGCGTGCGTGTGTGTGTGCGTGTGTGTGTGTGAGCGTACTGACCGTTGGCAGCGAGCGGGTGGTGCGGCACGGGGTTGGGGTCGCGCGGCTCGGGCGCGTGTGTGTGTGCGTGTGTGTGTGTGAGCGTACTGACCGTTGGCAGCGAGCGGGTGGTGCGGCACGGGGTTGGGGTCGCGCGGCTCGGGCGCGTGCGTGTGTGTGTGCGTGTGTGTGTGTGAGCGTACTGACCGTTGGCAGCGAGCGGGTGGTGCGGCACGGGGTTGGGGTCGCGCGGCTCGGGCGCGTGCGTGTGTGTCTGCGTGTGTGTGAGCGTACTGACCGTTGGCAGCGAGCGGGTGGTGCGGCACGGGGTTGGGGTCGCGCGGCTCGGGCGCGTGCGTGTGTGTGTGCGTGTGTGTGTGTGAGCGTACTGACCGTTGGCAGCGAGCGGGTGGTGCGGCACGGGGTTGGGGTCGCGCGGCTCGGGCGGGTGCGCGGGCTGCAGCAGCGGCGCGTTGTAGCAGTTCTGAGGGTTCGCCATCTGACCACACACAGGAACTTCGTCATAAGTCAATATTAAAACTCGGTAGCTTACTTACTATAAACTCTTGGCACAAAAGTAATTATCCTTAAACGGGAAAGTTCGCGAGTACGTCATAGATAGATGATCAGAATAATATATTATAGCAGAATTATTTCTATATTTCAGAAGCCGCAAAAAGACAGTCATGTTTTGTGTAGGTCGTTTAATTTGTTTAATTATGATTCTTTTTGGGCGTCATAATAAACTCAAAGCTTCTAGAGCTGGAACTGACGTAGCGGTCTTTAAAATCTACCATTGTATCTTTAGATTACACACCTACTACAGATACAGCGCTGTCACCTATTTCATCACAACCAACCAACACAGCGCTAAGCTTGCAGTTCAATGATGCCGTAAGGACCCTGTGTACCTATTTGTGACCGCATTCCACACCTAAGATAACAATGATGACGCACCTGAGGCATCGGGCGGGGCATGTTGGCGTAGGGGTGTCCGACGCACGGAGCGGGCTCCTCGGGCCGCGTCAGCGCCTCCATCGTGCTGGGGTACGTGCGATGGTAAGGAGTCTCGGCGCCCATCCTGCAATAACCCAAAACTGTTTACACAGCTTAGAAGGCCGATACGATGCCATCCCACGAGATACATTTTATCTCATGGATATGGATCCTGGGGTTAGGGATGGCCCTAACCCCAGGACTAATACATTCATACAAATTCACGAGTCAAGAAGCCCGTAGTGGGGAGTTCTGTGTTTGGGAATGCGCTCGCGTCCGCGTAACGCAACGTTGGTCCTCCAAAAATATACCTTATTGGACAAGAATCTACATATAACTATACTTGCATACAACATAATGAAGAAAAGGCATGTCTTATTATTTCTACGCACCAACTATGAAGTAGGTAGGTATACCAATTTATTAATCCTTAAGTTTTCGGGATTTATATCATGTCAATGTTAAGTTTATAAAATCTGTTGTAATCCTGCTATCTAACGATAACTGATGGGATGATTATGGGATTATGTTGTTATGTTATGGATCTTTAACTTTCTGATAAAAAAGGATTAACCTTGTAATACGAAGTAAATCACGTCATTAACCTACATAAAATCTATTCAAATACTATTTAATGTGTGTAAAGAACGGAACACAGATATAATAATATTGAAAATGTGATCAATACAATGTTTAACGCTTCTTGATTGCTGTGATTTAGATAATGATAAGCATGATGAATTGGAACTTGATACCTTCTCACTTTTGCTTGTTTAAAACATCGTTTGTGAAGTAAACTAAGAAATAACTTAATTTATAGGTACATAGGTCTTTGCAGACAGACTAATTGTTCCGCATCCACGGTGCGTAAACTGTCTCAATGTCAGAGAAACCGGTTGGTTGCGACTAGATTACTGAGTCATTCATTACTATGATTATGTGACATTTTTATACAATGATGAACAACATGTAATAGCGACAAAAGAACAACAAGCAATAAAAACGTTTCTTCATCATCATGCCTCATAAAATAAAATATTTCAAATGAATTGTTCTATCTCGACAATCCTACCATCTTACAATTACAATTTATAATCTTTTAAGAAATAACGCCAACTCAGTAAACTGTTTTATACACGTGCAATAAAGAATATAGATATACCGAACGATATCTATACAAATATGTTTTACTATTTGAAATAAAACTAAGTTCACGGATTAGAGTTGGTTTTGTGACCACCTTGTCTTGTGTCCGACCCGTGCGTGTACGAGCGCTGTAAAGTGCTTGAAAAGACGTGTCTCTAAATAATATGTTTAGAATAGCAATATAACACGCGAGTTTAATCCGTAAACTTAGTTTTGTTTCAAATGTGTAGTGTTCGCGCAAATATTAGTTACTATTTATTGATTACAAGTCAGGGGATACCAGTCACAACTATCTGTCCGGTGGTTGGTGAACGATATACGGGTAAGCGACCCCGGCTCCTCGAGCTACTATCGACTCAGTCCAAATCATCCGAGGCGATAGTATCCTTCCTCCCCTTTTCCTTTCCCCGTCATATATCCTTGAAACTCGTGGGAACGCAATGACCTTGTTAAAACAATGCACAAGGCAGAATGGCGGCGATGTGGTCCACAACCCGTCACGTCACGTTTCCCACAAAGGTGAAAAGTGGATCGCTGGAAGTGATCTCTGCCTACCCTTCTGGGAAAAAGGCGTGATTTTATGTATGTGTATGTATGTATGTATGTTATTGATTACCTGACAGATTCATTCCGGCCCTGCGCCACTGCTTCATCGTAGGGCGGCGGCGCTTCGCCCCGAGGCATGTAGTTGCCGGGCGGCTTCCACCCCGCCAGGGCGGTCTCGCAAGTGCCTCCCATGTACCCCATGCTGCCGCTTATGTACCTGAAGGAAATAGCTTCTTACATATTATTTTCACTTAGGGTCCAAACTCACGCCGTGAGTTTAATTAACTCTTGAACCAGTATACTATTTTGAAAATTTCATTGCTTTTGGACCTTATATGTTAGACCAAGGTTTAAAATTATGGTGGCAATACAGTAAACGTGCCGCAAAGGGTTAATGGTCTCGTGAGTTTTGTGATAAAACCGCAAACCAAAACCGCCGCGAGCACGGAAGAAAACTGCGCCGTGAGTTCTGACCCTTACATGTATTAGAATCAACTATGACCTAGTGAAGTACATGCTGACACCTCATCCAACTCTAACTGTTTCATTTGTCGTCTAGGGAGACTTCTGAGGACAGACTCGGTCAGGAACCAAAATTATTGTCAGTCGATTTGTTTTAATATCGAAATCTCATTGAGCTGTATGTTCAAATACCAAAACTTTGATAGCTCGGTGGAAATTTGTATATTCAGCGTGAACTTAAAAGTAGGTACATAAACATTTACAATGTTTTAATAGTTATATTTTGATAAATAAACGTTACTAAGGTTAAAATCAGAAGAATCACTAAATTACCACAACACGTCAATGACCGTGCTATCACTTCCTGCCTGCACATTTATCGGTAATTACTCAAATGGGTAAATAATGAGCTGGACAATTGCATTAACATAGTTCAGAGATTTCCAAAGAGTAGGTAAGTGATGTATTACATATATGCTTAAACTACAAAAGTTTAAATCTTTACATAATTTGTCCAATTACAAACTTTCACTATAGATTATCGTTGTATAGTCATCACCAAAACATTCACAGCGTATATGATCTGTTACCAGATGTAGAAGTTGAAGCTTGTCTGGTCATCCGTGCAGCGGGTTAATTCGCGTGCCTATTTATTATATTGCACTACATGCAATAATAACTTTGTGGGAAGACCTACTACTCACGACAATAGTCGCACGCATTTTAATATTCTTTTTAGGGGTGAGAGCCATCCGCTCCCCGCAAGCCCGATGATGATGACGAGGCTACTCCAAACCATCATCGCATGACGTTCAGGAAAGCATAAAAAAATATATTTGTGGCAACTAAGTGACTACACACACCTCATCGATCATGTAGGATTGGCGTCTCACTGAACTATGAGAGTAAGGGAATAGACAGTACACTTGTGCACTATAATATGTCCTGCGCACTCGGCTGATCTCAATTGAGATCGGCCGTCATGGCTGAAATCGGGCGGACGCCTTATTAATGAATGTCGAGTGCACCAAATAGTATAGTTACCCGATGCTGGTGAGACTCCGCTGGTCGTGGGGCGGCGGGCGGCGGCGCTTCTGGCGGCGCACGCGGCACACCACCAGCGCCGCCGTCAGCAGCACCAGCGCCGCCGCGCCGCCCGCCGCCACGCGCACGCTCGCCTCCGCGCCCTCACCCTTCACCACGTCGTCCAGGCAGATGAACTCGCAGCACGTGTTGCCCACGCGGAACGAGCGGCAGTCCTGTGCGATACGTTTGCTTAGGGTGCTATACATAAAATGCCCAATAGGGTACGTATTGATCGAGTCTTAGTTTTAGATGCTAGAGACCTTATGTATGGAGTGCGATAAATCTATACTAATCTATACTAATATTATAAAGCTGAAGAGTTTGTTTGTTTGTTTGAACGCGCTAATCTCAGGAACTACTGGTTCGATTTGAAAAAATCTTTTTGCGTTGTAAAGACCATTTATCGAGGAAGGCTTTAGGCTATATGACATCACGCTGCGACCAATAGGAGCAAAGATACAATGGAAAATGTGTAAAAAACGGGGGAACGCGGACGAAGTCGCTGGCACAGCTAGTAAATAATAAATGACGTACTAGAGAATGTTGATGGATGAGGAAGAAGTAAAAGTGGTGTGCCAGGACCGTAGTACATGTCAGGAAGTAATCTCTCTGCCCAATTGTATAATTTTAAACTTTCATGATGGTTACATAAATCAGAAAACTGAAACTGAACTGAACTTAAAAAGAGGGTAGAACGATATGTCTGCCCTAGGACCTTCCGTCATTCTCGCAGTCTTACAGTTCACCCGTGAACTTGGTGATGGGCATGGCGCTTGCAACAGTGCCGAAATATCGGGAGCTCATTAAAACAAAACAACATGGTAAATATCCCATACAGTTTCAGTTTTCTAATCTCTGCCCAACCTTCTGGGAAAAGGCGTGATTTTTTATTTTCGTGAGTTAATGTTTGTGAATATATGTTGTACATGCTGGCATTCAATAGGCGTCAGGGGCAACGTTGCGTTACGCGTACGCCGGGACTGATTTATTTATGGTCCGTGTACAGCAATACCAATACAAAATGATGTTGTTAAATATATAAAAAAGGTTCAGTTTGATTGACCTAAACTGCGTTTTAGCGAATTTGATAATTTTTTATATAGAAACATTTGAAACCTGAGTAAGGGCACAGATAACATGTAAGGGTGATACAGTATAATCATGATGCAGACTTTAATTTACATCTACGCCGTGTAGACGTAAATTGCTTGCCAAATGCACAGTTTGCTAATATGGAATTTTATAACTAAGCTAACACATTCCCTAGGACCAAATTTATATTCAGCCCAATGAGGACTACTTAGTCGACCATTTGTCCATTTCGTTTGGAAAGCTATTCAACCAATTAGTATCTTTAATAATGCATTTTACCAATCTCCCTCCCTTTTTCGCCCAACATCCTGGAGTAAGCCATGACGAATCTATGGCGCCGAACAATGACGGTGGGCGCTGCGCTCTGATTATTCACTTTATGGTTATGCTTCGAATGCTGCGAACTATTGGCGTTTTAGTAGCACCTTGTCAAAAGCTTAAATTGCAATCAGAAATATACAGGGTGTCCCAAAAAGTAGTGTCAAGCGGAAGTCCTGAGATAGAACACCCCGTGGAGCATCCGAAACACCCCCATATGATTATGTTCTGCGATTTTTTATAGTTTTCGAGTTATAATTATTTTTATAAAATTTTGAGAACAACTGACCTAACCGACTAAAAATATTGTAGAGAAAAAAGTATTTGACTTTTTTGAGTAATTCTTTTTGCAAATCAATTTCCATGAGTTTTTCTTTAATGCCTTAAATATTTTTCTCCATAACTTATATGGAAATTATCAAAATTATGGTACAAACTGAAAAGTTACGTTCTGTAAATAATGTCTTACAATTTCAACGTTAAATTTAAAATATTAGGAGGTAGCTGCATGGCTCCTAAGTAACTTTAAAAACTGAGTTAGACTCTCAGCTTTCATAATCATTAATCAAAACTGGTACTTAATGGGCTACTTTTGCTGAAATCGGACCTCGAAGACAGAGAGGTGGAAAATATAAGACAGAGACATAAAATTTGTCATTTGAATGTACGTAGTATTATTTGGACATTTTATTATTTCTAAAGTTAAAAAGATTGTTAACAATCAAAATTCATACACCATTATTTTTATATACAGGATATAAAAATAATGGTGTATGAATTTCAAATCAAGATGGAACACCAATAATGTAATGATATCAATAATAAATAATTATTGCCCTAGCAATAAATTTATTTTAATCTTTCGTTTTACTGGACAGTGGTCACTCTGTTTCCGTCAATCTAAGCAGATGACCTTTTATGTATTTATAATAATGGAAACATGCTACCAGCTAGAAAACATAGCTCAAACCATACACAGTTACTTCAACTCAATCAAAAAACTAATCTTAAATAAGTATTGATCATAATTATGGTCTTGGACAAAGACACTTGTGGCAGAATGCATTATATTGCACAACAAACTTTTATTTTATGTTTTCTTTAACCCTTTTTTTCCCCTTTTCTCAACTTATATGTATTATGTTAGACCAATATTTTCTACTTAGTAATTTATTTGGTGCTATGTATACATGTGTACAAAGGTAATATGACAGATATTCCAATGTTATTCAGTCACAACTATCTGTCCGGTGGTTGGTGAACCGTATACGGGTAAGCAACCCCGGCTCCTCTAGCTACTACACCGGTCGACAGGATTTTGTAACAGATACCAATTTATGTACTTTATTCTGAAGGTTTTTGATGTGCTAAATATAATTATCTTCAAGAGTATAGTTCTACCACATCAGGTTTTCAAGTATCATGAGCCTAAAAATCCAAAAATTTGTTTTCGGGTCACTTTCTGATACTTGTAGCAAACCTAATATATTTATTAACTGTGTGTGTAAAGTGATCTCTGCCTACCCCTCTGGGAAAAAGGCGTGATTTTATGTATGTATGTATTCCATTGTTATACAGATTTTTTCGGTGGGCATTAAAGAACATAACGTAATTTAACATTTTTAAAGAAGACACAATCCATACCTAACATGAATCAGTCACACATAGTTCAGATGACATTTATTATTGATCATAGATTCATGAATGTGAAGTTTCTGTCAACTATAAGATATTATACTATGATAATAGAACCTTAATACAAACAATGATACAATGACCTTGCCTACCACATAGTGCTACCACAAGGTCTTATATTTTTAAAAAGGCATGTGAATAAATAATAACAGAGAAGAGTATTTATTTTATCTGTTACTACTCTCAACAGGGCAAGGTCATCCAGATGTTATGATGTTGGGTCTACATAAACAATCTCAAATGTAGATATTTCATGTTTTTGTGCCATTTGTTTATAACACTGCTTTTATTTATTTCAGAATAACACTACATATTCACGAATTTCTGCCCTATTTTGTTTGATCACAAGTATTCATATTCCAATAAGAATCCAGTTAGATTACTGTATAGGCTGACCTGAGGCGGAGAGCAGAGCACCGCTTTGCAGACCTTCGGAGAGCCATTGTCGCAGACACAGAGCGTGCAGGTGTCGGGCCCAGGCACGTAGTGCAGCCCGTGCGAGATCGAGCGCCCGCGGAAGTCTGTGCAGTCGCCCTGCGCCGCCGCTCCTGTAACACCACCAGTGCTCACAAACACACAACCTCACAACACCACACATGCTTCACCCCAACATTACACTATCCACAATACTAACTATTTAAATATAAAGTCGTCAGACACAGCAGAGCCGTCCCAATCATGGTGGAAAACTTCATAAATCATTTAACAACTGAAATTGATAGCCACATTTTTAAGAGCCGTAAACTGGGCCTATTTTTTAATCAATATTCACTCTCTCCCGAGTCGTTTGCTCTGTAAAATCTTATTGAACATGCGTCTTGGCCAGGGAGGGTGTTTTGCTTTAGCTTTTGCGATTGCGCTTCGATTTGCGACTGACACTACTACTGACTGACTGACGGACAAATTAAATTCACGACAGACAGAAGACATTCTAACGACCGAATGATTACTTACAATGACAGTTCGTTATTCGTTCATTCAACGTATTTATAATTTCGTATCACAGCATTGAATTTCGTATCCGAACATATTTTTCAGCTGTCAATGTGACGTTTTTGTGTTTTCTATTTACATTATATTCCACTCCCATTGGTGTACATTTATATATTACTCGTTGATTGGTCACTACAATTTGATTTAGATTATTATGATTGGTAAATAAAATAGGTAGACGATTAAATGAGATTTTTGACATTCCAATGGAAACAAACGTTATACATACATACATAGTACATTCTTTACATTTTTGAGAGAGGGTAGAGATTTGCACTGGATTTATTTTATTTGTGTGTTTCTTTATATTTTATAGTAATTTAGTAAGAAAATGTGCAAAAACCTTACGTTTTATCGATAGTAATTATGTGCTGAAGATAAAAGTACAATGGCTGGTTTTGGAGATTACAGTTCATACAACAGGCCATTTGGCTTGGATCCCAACAGAGAAACGAATGATTTGTATGATACCCGCTATCAACAAATATACGGCTATCATACACCTGTAACTGAAGAGTATCAAGGACCACCTTTGGTGATGGATGATGTTCCAGATGATGGTAAATAATTACAACAACTTTTTTTTCAAGTACACTATCTAAATACTATATACCTACTTATATAATTAATTAATTGAGTCATTTATAATTAATAAGATAGTACCACGCAATAGCTTTTCTTCCAAATGAAGGACTGAAGTATAATTTCCATACAATGTTTTTTATGGGTATCTTTTTCTTGTTATTTTTATTCCCTATGTTTTTAATTAGTAAAATATTGTCAAATTTAACTTACAGACAATAACACTTATGTTACAACAGCAATAAGTGTTGCAAGTCTCATCACAGAAAATCTTTTGAGTCATCCGTTTATTGTGTTGAGAAGACAATGTCAGGTTTGTACACAGATTAGTCAGTATTATAAATCTCTTTCTTTGAATTGCTTGGACATTGAATTAAGTCACATTTCAGTCACAAAACTTGCTATGGCCTCATGAATAAAAAAAATATTTCACAGGTCCATAATAGTCTCAGGAGTTACCACATAGTCCCTTACACCTTATTGCCAGTGGTTGTGAGGCTGCATCGGCGCCAGGATGTCACTACTCTGTGGAAAGGCATTGGGTCTACCTGTATTGTGAAAGGGCTCAACTTGGCTGTCGAAGATGTTGTAGCCAAGGGCACAGGCTGGCCTAAGTAAGTGTTGCAAAAAATAACAATTTTACACACTATAATAACTATAATTATATAATAATTCACACACTCAAAACCACCAACTCAAAAAATGTTTGATTTGATCTAGATACTTGAAGCTACATAATTTAAATTCAAATCCTACACAAGCTCTTTTTTTTTGCAGGGAAATTGATAAATGTGGTTCTGTATTGCAATATCTTCAACACATCACTCTGAAATGGTAATTATTATACTTTAAATACTATAAAGATGGCAACAAGATAAATTTCTGTGTAACTAATTAAGTGATTTTTTTTAACAGTGTGAGTTTGGCTATCGTCACTCCATTCTATTCTGCGAGCCTTGTAGAAACGGTGCAGAGTGACATTGCAAGTGACAAGCCAGCATTGCTTGATGTTTTCCGAGAAGGATTTGTTCGTATTTTAGAATGGGGCACTCCAAGCAAAGGCAGGATGTTGCCTATATGGGCCATAGTGCTGCCAACTGCTGCCATTGGGGTATCCAAATACCTTGCTCAGTAAGTATTTAGTAAAATTATCTTTATTTTATTCAAGACACAAAAAAAACCTTTATTCAGGTGATTTTAATAATTAACCTTGACTAATGGCTTACATGTGTATGTATAACTTTTTTTCAGTGTGATACTAAGGAGTATAACAGTGAGGATTATCCGCTTCCAACAAAGGAATAGGCATGAGCTGAGTGATTCTTACAACATGAATTACCACAAAAATTCTCAAAATCCACTCATTGAGGACATCAATTTAAAAGCAAATATATTTTCCTTTATCACAATGGAAATTTTGTTTTATCCTATAGAAACAATCATACACAGATTGCATATACAGGTGAGAATGATTTTCTGAAAAGATTTGTAAGATTTCGAAATATTAAGTAACAGATATTTCTCTAAGAAATTCCCTGTCCTTAATTTGAAACAATTAAATATGGATTTATGCTTTACCTGTACCTGTTTAGAAACTACTTGATATTGATTTATGCTTTTAATCCTGCAATATCTAAATAAAAAGGAAACTGCAAATAGACTTCAAGAAAACATGAAATTATATTTTTCAGGGCACTAGAACAATCATTGACAACTTGGATACTGGTACATCAGTGACACCTATCCTAACAGGATATGAAGGCTTCATTGACTGCTATCACACTACCATAGCCAGAGAGGGTGTTGCAGGCTTATACAAAGGATTTGGGGCCCTAGTACTGCAGTTAGCGGCACATTTGGCTATCATCAAACTGACAACTATAGTTGTAGCAGAGGTCTCAAATCTCTTGAAACCAGCAAAATCTCCAACTAGTTCAGAAGATTCAGTACACTCTCAACAAAAGTACTTGTTTAATTGAATTTTTCAATTGTAGCAAGTCCAAAATTAAATGTTAGAAACTGTTGGATTTTAAGAATTAAAGTGTTTAAAACTTTCTAAATTTAGATTTTATTATAATTTAAATAGACAAGCAGACCAGCCCTATTTGAGTAGGTTAGATTTTATGTAAAATTGCCACTGAGAAACTTTGATTGTTATGCTCAAAATATTCTTTTATATTTTGCATTGTAGCAGTGTAGTTTCCACTTTCCAAGTTAAGAATACTTTTTTATTATAATTTTTTCGTTAGTTCAATTACTAGAATCTAAGTAAGATGATTTGTGAGTACTGGGTTAAAAATAATCATGAATAAATTGTTAAATTTTGTTGGTAGTACATCTATTTTATTTTCTAATAGCAATAACAGAGGTATTTTAAAAGTAAACTAATTTATTACATAATGCATTGTATTAGTGGCTCAGGACATGTCTGCCCTTTAGTAGTCTTCGCATAATAACTTTACGGCCATTTGGTGTGGACATTCTAGTAGTCCAGCCATGGCGACGGACTCTTCTAACTTCGTTTGGCCGAGGGAAATAGCAGCGAACTTTAGTTCTGATTGCCGCTAATGAAAAACTTTCTGGTTTTACTAAACTTGTACATGGCGAAATTCCAGATGCAACTTGTAAACCTTGTCTCAAAAACCTAGAAAAATCAAAATAACGTAAGTAACTGATAAGGTTATTATGATCACATAAATACAGATTGATCATTCTTCACCCACCTCAACGGCTGAAGAAAAGAGGCCATTAAACCAGACATGATTTATGTTTTTACAATTTATATAAGAACCAAATGTTCAGTTCGAAACAAATTTTTCAATAAATGCTTTACACTTTGTCACAGCCTATCAGCAGTTGGCTGCTGTTGACACTTGACAGCAAAGTTTGCTGCTGTTGACAGCTGACATTTTTTTTAAAGAGTGGCTCTCGGTACTCTAGTAACTGTAAATGCGATTAAACGCAAACGTATACATAGCATTACCATAAATCTAGTGAGAAGTGAAAAATTAAAAAAAGCAAAGCCGTAGAGATGAATTAAATTTAATATGGCGGACCAAAATAACAAGGGCGCTAAAAGATTTATTTTCGTTATTTTCCAAATCAGTGATTGACTAAAAATCTTGTCGATACTAATCGTTGTGTGCGAATAACATTGCTAGAAACAAAATCGGTTTTGATGTTAGTTGCACGACCTTATGAGATTCTGGTTTTTTCTGTCTATCGAAGTCGTACCATTTGAGATGTAAATATTGGTCACTGTGCTGCTAATATATAGCAAGAATGTCGGCTATAAAAGTGTATTTTGAAATTGGACACGAAGCCTCGTTACGCTCTAAAAAGACTCCTGAAGGATTTACTCATGATTGGGAAGTTTTCGTACGCGGTCAAGAAGGAGCCGATATAAGTCACTTTGTGGACAAAGTAGTATTCCATCTGCATGAAACATTTCCGAAGCCCAAGCGAGGTAAACATAACAGTAAATAATGAAACAAAACAAGTCATAATCATAAATAATAAGTTCCTTGATATAAGAATTTGATTAGTATGTTTACATACTGATGTTGCAATTTTCGTCTTAGAAACATATATGTAGTACCTATATAATACCTAATCTTGTTATTCTGCTTATCAACAAATCCTATTGCACATGTACTTAAATACTGATAATAAATCAACATCAATTTGTAGTTATAAATAAATCTGTGCTATCAATTTATTATTCAATAATTGAATAATAAATTATTAGGGGATAGCCCCTAGATTCATTTATTGCCTAAACATAACGTTAAAATATTGTATTTATATAATTTTCTATGGACATTGACTCCACAAAAATGTCCCTTTATGCTGAACTCCTGAGTGTATGAAACTGAATAATGCACTTTAGCTTAGCCATCTCCAGAGTAAAACTTGAAAACACATAATGTGTGTAACCTATTTTATTTTATTTATTTTTTGCACTCCATACAAAAGGTATTAAATCTAGCATCTAAAACTAAGGTATGATTATTATGGACCCTTATTGGGCACGGCAACATAAAAGAGAGGAGGACACACTTCATATCTCTGCACATAAACTGCTTGTACATTCTTAACCCTATATCATATTAATTTTATTATTTTTAATTACTATTTTATCTTGTAGGTATTCTAATATAGTGTAATATTTTTGGCATAATGGTAATTGTTTTGAAGTTTTTATAAAGGATATTCATTATTAATAGATCTTACAGGCTCTGGCAGCTTATTGTATATTTTAACAGACATTGTAAGGGGACCTGAAGAATGTAGTTTTATATGAGATGTTGGATTACACTGGTCGACAGAGATTTTGCCACTTGAAGCAAAGTAATGTTTTTTGAAAATTTTATATGCGCTAAACATGGATATCTTGAAGAATTTCCTTATTAGCTCATATTATTGAGATATCCCAGCCTAAAAATGGACAAAAAGCGTTTTCGGGTCACTTTCTGAGACTTGTTGTAAAATTTCATATATTTTTGACAAACATTTACAAACGAGTCAATAAAGTGTACCTCTTGCTCTTAAAAATACCGCTGTGTTCACTTAGATATCCTTACTTATATTATAAATGCGAAAGTAACTCTGTCTGTCTGTCTGTCTGTCTGTCTGTCTGTTACGCTATCACGCATAAAGTACTGAACCGATTTAAACGAAATTTGGTACAGATATAGTCCAGAGCCTAGAAAAGGTTATAGGCTACTTTTTAACCAACTGCGCTATAAAGAAGTAATGTTTTAGCCGTTAAACATCTCTACGCGGACGAAGTCGTCACAGCCACTGGACGGATCGAAATGAAATATAGCATGCAGGTAGATGTTATGACGTAGGCATCCGCTAGGACAGGATTTTTCGAAATTCCCACAGGAGCGGGAAATAACGGGAAAGTCCTTTTGTATGAAAAATACTAACCGCATAAGTTAGACGCTTGAAATTTGACATGCAAGTACCTTAATAAATTAAAAGCTTAGTTGCAACAGGATATTGTAAAATTCCCACAGGAACGGGAGTAATAGAGAAAAAACTTTTGTATGAAAAAATCTAAGCCCCGATATAGATAGACGATTGAGATTTGGCATGCAGGTACCTAATGAACGTAAAGCTTACTTCCAACGCGATATTACAAAATTCCCATGGAACGGGGTTATTGGGAAATAACTTCTGTATGTAAAATCCCTTACGGGGGTTG
Organism: Maruca vitrata; assembly: GCA_039566165.1. Lineage (NCBI taxonomy): Eukaryota > Metazoa > Arthropoda > Insecta > Lepidoptera > Crambidae > Maruca > Maruca vitrata. Next base: position 10,947,131 of record CM076927.1, on the reverse strand, counting down.
AAATATATTATATAGAGATAGAGATATACCCGAAGCGAAGCGAAGGGCAGGTCATAGTAACTTTATATTTTCAAGACATTCAATTTTGAAATTTTTCTTTTTACTCCATACTTTTATAATCTTACTGTTTGTATGGGGCTTAATTCTAAAATTTCACAAATAAATATCTTGAAGTTAAAAACTGATATCTGAGCAAATCCAACGGTAGGTATGTTTAGTGGCACGTTATGTTTAATAATTTGACACGTTTGTAAAAGTATTATCAAAAAATATAATATATATTGGCTACATGTCCAAGAAAGAGACCCGAAAATTTTTAAGCTGGGATATCTCAAAAATCTGAGCTGATAGAAAAAAGTTGTTTAAGAAGACATGTTAATTGCACTGAAGTCATTCAAAAAACTTTACTTTGGTTCTTGTGGCATAAAAACACATTAGTTTTGTTGCCCAGTATTATTAAATTTTTTAATTTTGACTTAATGAATATTTATTGTTTGTTTCTTCTTCTCCTGTTTTATAGAACTCTGCAGCGTTAATGAGTGAAAATTGAACCAATTTTAATTATGTCTTATTTTCTTTTTCAGTTGTGAAAGAGCCACCATTTTCTATTAAGGAATCAGGATATGCAGGATTTATTTTCCCCATTGAAATCTATTTGAAAAATAAAGACGAACTTAAAAAAATTAAATTTTCATATGATTTTACATTGCAACAGAGTGGTTTCTTGAAAGACAGATATATTTTTCAGAACCCAAATGAAGAATTCAGAAAGAAGCTTTTAAAAGGTGGAGGTATACCCATCAATAACAATGCATTTTATACAAATCCAGACCAAGAGAGCAGAAGTAGAGATTCATTTAGTGATGAAAAACCTCAACTTACTAGTAAACCAAAATTGTCATCAGACACCACGAAAAAACATAAGTCGAAAGAACACAAAGAAGAAGTACCACATAGGACAAGTAGTTTTGAAAAGCTCTTTGGAGCACCTATTCAGAAACCACATAAGGTATCTCCTGATCCTAAAAAAGTTGAATTAAGCAATATGCCTAAGTCGGATAAAAAAGACAAAGAAAGATCAAGTTCAGATAAAAAATCAAAGCATGAACATAAAGAATTGAAACCTGATAAAAGTAAAATTAAAGAGGAGAAAGAAAAAGTAAAGTCAGAGAAAGTGAAAAGTCATAGCAAGGAACAGGAAAGATCTAAAGAAAAACTTGCTAAGAGACCAAGTGAGAGACCTCCTTCGCCCGAACCAGCCAAGAAACGTTGCCTCAGCCCAGTTAGGAAAGCACCAAGCCCTCCTCCTCGATCCAGTAGTGCATCAAGTTTCAAAGAAGAATTCAAACCCTCAAAACATTCAATAGAAACTGTTGAACAAAAGAAACCTAAAATAGAAGAAAAGCCTATTGAAATTAAAATGGAGAAAGAGGTAAAAGAAAAAAAGAAAAAAGAGAAAAAGAGTCATGATAGAGACAAAGAAAGGAAAGAAAAAAGGGAGCACAAAAAGGAAAGTCATAAGAATAAAGATTCACCTAAACTTGTATTTGAACCTCCTAAAGAAATTGTGAAGGAAGTACCTAAACGTGAAGTTCCTAAAGAAAAAGAACCAGTGAAAGAATCACCACCAATGAAAGAAAAAGTTAAATCTGAAAAGCCTCTTAATAAATTCTCAATAGAGAACCTGAGGAAAACACCTCCCTCAGAAACTGTGGAGAGGCCAGAAAGTCAAAAATCAAAAGAAAAAGTTAAAGAAAAACATAAACACAAGAAGAAAGACAAAAAGAGAGATGAATCTAAAGAAAAGCATAAAGAATCTAGCAAAGAGAAAAAGCACAAACATGAAAAGAATAGGGAAATTCCTGTTGAGAAGATGGAGGTCATAGAGCGTAGAGAAACACCAGTACCTAAAGAACGCCCTTTGCCAGAACCAGCATCTCCAATATCAATTGACACAGCATCACAATGTAGCTCAAAGAGTGGTCTTGCTAAAGTTTCACATTTAGGAATTGAAGATGTAAATAGTAGTCATTCTGATTCTGAGAGCTCTGTAATAGCTGATGAAGAAGAAAGTAAGGTTAAAGTTGAAAATCCTTCCCCAGAGCCACTTAAACGTGAACCAACGCCGGAGCCAGAACCGGACCCTGAGCCGGAGGTGGAACCTGAGCCGGAGCCTGTGGTGGAAGTGCCGCCGCCACAGAAAGAAAAATCCAAAAAACACAAAGACAAGTCCTCCAAGCGGGAGGAGAAGAGACGCAAACGTAAAGCTGCAGAAGAAGAGGCGGATGCTGAGAACAGAAAGGCTGCAAAGACCTCTGAAAACGCTCCTATAAACAATGACATGGAGCGGGGTGAGAGCAGCGGCTCCACTTCAGTCGAGACCAAGGTTCAGGACAATGGAGTTTCAAGTAGTCTAGGTGAGGATGCAGAGCCTGGGGATTTGTCTCCTGAGTATATGGTACAACTAAGGGATCTCCAAAAGCGCATAATGACAATAAACAATAATGAAGATCTAGAAAGAGTTGTGAATCTTATAGCAGAGACGGGAAGATATGAAGTTACTACTCAAACCTTTGATTTTGACTTGTGTTTATTAGATCGCTCGACTGTCCAACAGCTAATACAGCTAGTGGGTTGCTAACTGTTATTTTTTATAGTTAATGTATTTAAAGATTGTACAGTTGTATTGAGACACAGTTTGGTTGCTACATTCAGAGCTGGGATCAGACAAATTATTGTTTTATGTTCTGTGATGAGGTTAAAGGTGTCATGAGTAATGGTCTGTGCCCAAAAAGTTGTAAAAACATTTAATGCTAGTTATAATCTCATAAAGTTATGTCTATTGCTATTCAAATCTTAACATTGCTCTGTATAGAGTTTTAAGTGCAATACTGTATAGGTATCTAAATATATAAGACTGTTAAAAGATTGTTAAACATAATGTATATTTTGTACATTATTGTATTGATACATAATATAAGTTAAAAATTAAAAGAGTTTTTAATGAACTTCTGCAGTTAAGAAACTGGCTGTGGGGTTATGTTAATAATGTAAAGTAGGTAATGAATAATGTTACAAGTAATTTTTGAGTTTATTTTATAAGGATATGTGACTTAAGAACACAAATCATAAAACAATAATCTAAGTTGTTATGTAATTTTATGCACATATTTTAATTAGGTTTTTCTTCTATATTTGATATGTATTAGTATTGCAATATTGAATATTAATATTAATGGATATTATTTTCAACACTATTTAAATACATGAATTTGTGAGCAAATTCTTCAAGGTTAATTATGAATTGAAATCAATTTTAGATTCTTTTAATCTGCTCATTTCGGCTATGGTTTGGATCCGCATGTGTATATATTATGTTTGTTGCATAACTTATTTTTTTATTTAATTAGTATTTTAGAATACGCATTATAATGAAAATAAACTATAGAGTGAAAATTGTGTCTATTATTTCAACTAAAATTTTTTTTTTTTTTTTATTAAAAGGCTAACAAGATGACCTCACTCCACCTGATGGTAAGCGGTAGTGAGATCCAAATATGAGGTCGACAGGCACAATAGATCGTATTGAGCCTGTCGCACTCACCCTGAAGGCCTGCTTAAATGCCGTTTCACGCCCCGCCTGAAGAGCCCAAGTCAAGCCAAGTGAAAATACACATAATATATCTTAAGTTCTTTACCATTATTACTTTTATTTTGATCTTGATCACATAATCATAGGGAGTCAGTCCCCTATGATGGCTGATAAGAAGCCATGATCCCAGATGTACTCCACTATGTATTTCTATCAGTAAAAATTCTATACCTACCCGATTCAAACTGATAGTCGCACTATTTCTATTGCTGTCGACTGCGTCAGAAAAAAACGTTGGATTATTATTAACCTCATATGACGGCGTAGCTACATGAAACGATTTAATGGGATCTGTAATAAGCACAAATCATAAACCAATAAGAGAAAAGCCGTGTACCTACCTATTCGAACAGTAGGCAGTCGTGCATGGGGCGCTTTTTTTTTATAAAGAACATACATAGCATCACCCCTTTTTCCCAGAGGGATAGGCAAAGATCACTTCCTGCCATGTGCTACGGTCCAGTAAATATAGAAATAATGGAATACATGTAAATGGTATATCGCATGCTCCACTATTCCTATTTTTTATTACCATGGAAATAGTGAGATACACCATACACCCCAAAACATAAAGATCCACAGGTCATAGGCATCCGGCCCTTCTAACCCTCATTGCCTCGTCTACGAGTGGACGTCTGTCGTTTGGTCTACGAATTTCCGAGTGGTCCCTAAACAATTGGCCCCACGCCAACACATAGGCCAACCTATATCGTCCTTGCGTGAATCATTCGCAGGCAAGGCAAGGCAATCATGCAAGTGAGTTGTCACCGAGTGGTCCACCCAACGGCGAGAAGTATACGACGATGTGGTTGATGACACTAATCTTATAAGAACGACAATAAGAAATAGTTCAATAAATAAATATCTGGGACATTTCCACACACGGTCATCTGACCCCAAACTAAGCAGAGCTTGTACTATGGGCGTCAGAGACTGATAGACATACATATATATTTATAAATACATACTTAAATACATAATCACACCCAAATACGGAACAAACACCGATGTTCATCACACAAATATTTGTCCCGAGTGGGAATCGAACCCACGACTCTTGGAACCGCCAGCCAGGGCCACTAACCACTATTCCACCGTGCCAGTCAAATTCTCAAAAGTTAAGCAACATTTTTAATAATAACTTAATTATAGGTGAGTAATTTTCGTCACAGAGTGGTCCAAATAAAACACAATTTATATGAATAATTTTATTTCAAGATATGAAAATTAAAGTTTAGACATAGAAATCAAACATAAACCCAAAATACATAGGCATGCGTAAGCTGGTTTACAAAATACACATTATGCAAATAACTTCTGAAATAATATAGATATTTTATTCGAAGTGATTTCATAAAACCAATTACAAACAAGAATGTTATTAATGGCGATTCGATGGATACCCAAAATGACGAAAATGTAAATATGGAAACATAAAGATGATGATTACAATGGCGATGTGGTGAGTTAATATCTAACCTTATTTGGAGTAAGATTATATGGGCCGGAAACGCGCAGTCGGCGGCCTTCCCGTAAAAGTATAAAGTATCGTACGCGATACATATAGCATGACGTCCATAAGCCAATCATATCTCCCTGAACGAGATGGTTCGTTTGGTTCCAGAGTGCGAGCCGTGTGCTCCGGCGCTGTCGAGACCCGTCCGCGGTCCGGGGCCGCTCACCTCTTCTTGCCGTTCTTGGGTGCGGTCTGCCGCCACTTGGCGTAGAAGTCGCCGACGGTCTGCACGGAGACGCCGGCGGCGCGCGCGGCGCCCGGCAGGCTGAACTCCTTGTAGTCGTCGTCCGGGGGGTCGTCCACGAGCAGCACCAGCAGAGGGGTGGACTTCTGCGAGGCGTCGGGGTCCCCGTTGCCGGCGTGTCGTTCGTCGGCGAGGAAGTGGTTGCAGAACTCCAGTATCTGTATGTAGTTGTGGACGTGGGGGGGCGCCTTGCGCGGGTGCTTGAGCGGCAGCGGGCGCGACTGGCCCGGGCGCTGCGCGCGCAGGAAGCGCGAGCCGGCCCGCAGCTGGGCCTCCAGCCAGCGGATCGCGTCTCGCGCCGCGCTCTGGTCGCGTTTGAGCTCGTCCAGTTCTTGGAGCACTGCAAGTAAGAGAAAACATGACTTATAGTACAGTCAGTGGGGACATATAAAAGCCTGTGGTGTGCAAAAGGTGGAGTAGAAAATGTTTTGGCGTTATATTGCTTACGTATGGCAGTTTAATAGAAATCCAAGTTTTCGACCTCCGGGGGGCGCATGCGCGATCCGCCATCTTGAATTAAATCGTGCCGCGAAATTCGTTTTTCTAAATAACGTCTAAACAGTTAACTGTATGACTAAAAGTGTCTATGAAAAGCATAAAGAAGACAAAATTACTTACTTTTCCTTCATACATTTTTATTCTGTAAGTCTTATAGGTAAAAGTTTACAAGCGATGGAAAAAAACGAAAAAATATTTAAATCTCCAAGTTCAAAAAATGGTATTGCATTAAAAAAAAAACCCAGAAGACTGGGGCTGGAGATATAACACCAATGGGCTCAGTCCAATTACAACAACTGAAAGCTGCACCACCAACGCTTTTAAAAGTAATTTCTTGCCACTGTTTAAAAGGATGCAGAAGAGCAAGTAGTTGCAGAAAAGATGGATTACAACGCTCTATTGTATGTGAGGTTCTGTAGAGGTCAGTGCTGCGGAAATACGGTAGAAATTCGGATAGATAACGAGGACAACGATGACGACGAAATTTCATTGCTGGAAACCCATTTTTTTAGAAACAGCGACATTGAAACTGAAAATTCTAGCGAGATTAATGAAGATGTCGACCATTCACCTACCTGGGCCATCAAAAAGGTTTAAAAAATAATTAATAAATTTTTTTACCAAAATTTTAATTGAATTGATGATTTTTGCAACTTTTTATTTTTCAACTGCTTTTATGTTTTTACCTATAAGACTTACAAAATAAACATGTATACAAAAAACTTAAGTAATTTTGTCTTCTTTATACCTCTTATAGACACTTTAGTCATACAGTTAACTGTTGAGACGTTATTTAGAAAAAAACGAATTTCGGCACCTTTAATTCAAGATGGCGGCTCGCGCATGCTCCCCCCGAGGTCGAAAACTTGGATTTGTATTAAACTGCCATACGTAAGCAATATAACGCCAAAACATTTTCTACTCCACCTTTTGCAGAGCAAAAATACCTGCGGATTGGATTATTAGATACATCAGACAAAAATAGTGTGCAGTAGTGCAATTCTCTTAACATCACCGCAAAACTTTCACTCGTCACTAACGATAGGCCGGTAAAGATAGGCAAGACAGATATTCTTTTGGATTAATTTCCGCGCGTGTGAGCGCGAGCAGCGCTGACCAGACTGAACCGGTCAGTGAAGGAACATGGCGGGCGCGGCACAGGTGCACTCACCGACGGCGGGCACGAGCAGGATGAAGGTCCGGGCGCGCAGCAGCTGCTTGAGGCGGCGCAGGTGGTTGGTGAGCGCGCGCGCGGTGAGCGCGAGCAGCGCGGGCGCGGGGGGCGCGTGCTCCAGCTCGCGCACGCGCGCCGCCAGCCACAGGCGCCCGAGCCGCCGCAGCAGGCCCGTGGAGCCACCGCCCTCCTGCGAATGGGGAATGTTACTCTGTCACAATTTCACAATGGTACATTATTTATTGGCATGTTGAATATATTTTTCTAGTTTAAAACGTGAAAAAAAAATGTTTAAAGTTTTGACTGTTCACACTTTTCATACAAAATCAACGTTGTGATATAACGTCACAAAAATCGTCATGTAATAAAATTCCCAATTTTAGCTGTACGGCGAAACGAATGACACACATCGATTCTGTTTATTAAAGGCTACAAAGCTACATAAAAAGCTAAAATCATTAACATTCTCCAATATACATCATTGAAGCGATCTGCAGCTGATGTTTGACTGCATCTCAGCTCAACCCAGGTCGCTGAGCCACAGTAAATAGACACTTATCAAATCAGACTTTAGGTTCTAGATTCTAGGTATCCAGGGGGAACAATCGCCCTCGCCCCTGCCCCCCTCTCCCCTCGATACGCCCATGCAAGTGCGCAACATTTACAATAAAAAACTTTAGCCTGGCATGATTTCACTGATAAATACCAAAAAACCTTGATAGCCATATTGTATCATGCAATTTTGCAAAGACCACTTTGAGTTTCAAGGCAGGATGGAGCAATGTTAACTTTGAATAATTTTCTATTTAAATTTAAATGAATAAAACTTACATGATTCTTCTTTGAATTATGCCATTCCCGGCTTTTCTTGTGATTCAGTTTTGTGTTTATCTTTGGAGGATGAAGTTTTTTGAAATAGAAAATTTTCATGGATCTGTTGTACCTGATTCTTGGAACTATTTTAGCAATGCTGTTACCAAAATCAATAAAATTTAGGATTCTTATAACATTTTCTTCATAAATGGAAGGTTTGTATCTATCCAGTATTTGCCACTCTGCTGCAAACTTGTCATATTTACAGATGCTTGTCCCCTTCAAGTTAATATCTTCAGGCAGTGGTATTGTTTTGTACTCCAGTTTCAAATTTCTGGCCAAATATTTAACATAATTCAACACTTTGATATCATCATGTTCTGGATTTTCATTACACTTAGGGATGAAGTAATAAGTGAAAATATTGAGCAAATCCACCACACACTGGAAGAGTGACTCCCCACTATCTCCACAGGACAAAATCAATTCTTTCTCAGTCAAGATCCAATCCTGTAATAGTTTAATGCTTGACAAATAGTTGTTACCCAGCAGAAAGTTTTGTAATTCAAGTTCATTAATTTTTATATCTATACCATTTGTTTCTTCTGTTGCAGTATTTTTTAAATGAACTTCACCATTAGGATCCTTTAGTTTATCTGTATTTTCTTTCTTTTCTATTTTATCTCCATTTCCATTTACTTTCTCAATATCATCATTGTCAGAATCATGATAATCAGAACCCTCACTTTTGGAGTCATCTTCAGAAGCGAAAGTGGAATCTGAAAGTTCTTCTTCAGAGCATGACTCATCACTCTCTATGTCACTATTCTCAGTGTCACCATTGCTCATATCAGAGCTCCCTGATGAGGCCACACGGCGCCTCCTGCGTCTCTTAGATGACTTTTTATTGTTCTTGTTATCCCCATTTTGTAATTTGTCATCTCCATCATCATCTGATTCTACATCCTTAAAGTGCAGTTCATCTCCACTGCCAATGTTGCCATTTGTAGATACTGCATCTTGAATTTCATTTGCCTCTTGTAATATATCTGGTGTAGAACTCTCAGGCTTGTCTATAGTTTCTGGTTCAGAATCTTGAATAGAAACAGCTCTTACTCTATATTTACTTGCAGGGTTTTTCAGACCCAAAGATTCAACTTGTTTTAATAGTTTTTGCAGAAGTTGAGACAGAAAAGCTAATGTAAAAGCTTTACATGCAAAGGCCTTCAACTCATCTGTCTCTATCATTTTAGATATTGTAAAGAGGCAGATCTGTACCATCTTGTGCACCAGGTTGCTGTTCAAATAAGTGGGATTAATGTTCTCTTCTTCTATTGCCTGAGTATATTCAACATAATTCTTATTTATGTCTGGCAAGGAGGTCTTCACAAAATCCATAGAAATTTTTAGTTGATGGGCAATGGCATTGCATCTTTGGGGTATGTTGGTGTCATTTTTGCCAAGATACCATATCTCAATCAGGGAAAGAAAATTAGCAATAGTGTTTTGAATGTGCTCTGACTGTGTGGAAAATTCAGTGTTTGGAGGACTTTCATTGAATTGGTTGTTTTTCTCAAAAATCTTGGTTAAGTTCCCCATTGCACCTTCAAATGGAGATTCACAACTCAAACATTGAATGTAATAGCAGGCAGAGTCTAGATTATAGTTTTTATCCATATATAGATTTCCCAATTGATTGTATGGCATTCCAGAAGTCAAATCTGTATGTGCAGCTTGAAGGTAATAGCGAGCTGCCACGGAGGGGTCCAAGGACTGGAAGATCTCCACCTGGTATCTGCTCAGGTCCCCTAAGTATATCAAACAAGAATGAAGAGTTGAGCGGCCAAACTGGACCACATCTTCATCATTTGTCTGTTTTGTGTCTTCATTTTCCTCATCAAGTGTAAGTATGTTATAATCCAAATCTTTGAATTCTACTCCCAACTCAGACTGTATCCTTGTGATAAGGTGATGGAAGTGACCTATTCCACAAATAATATGTGTGTAAAGGTTGCTGTCATTTTCGTTATCCGTTTCCCTGAGCTTCTTGGCCGTGCACACAGTGTCATAGTACACTTTCCGCCATAGTACTTCCAGCGCCTTCTTGCCATAATTGAGGGGATCAAGGAACAGCAACTTTTCACAGTTGTCCCTTAATTTTTGCCTTTGAAGCTCTATACTGGTGGAGAAGAGGTCAGGAATGGCGCGGCAGACCACAGTCTTTTCGTTGACACGCCTCGCTACGTCAGTCACATAGCTGCAAACAAACCATATAAGATTACATTATAACACGATGTTGATAACGAGCAATTTTGTTTTTAGTTCATCACGATTTACAAAACTGTCAAGGCTTACTGATGAATAATATAAATATTAATGAATAGGTCCCAAAATAATAAAAGTGTCGAAGCATGCTCACCGATATAGTTTTTTGGCTTTCTCATCGCGTTCAGCAACTTTAGCCTCCGATATGTCGTTACATCCGTTCTTCATCTTTCAAGTCATTTTACTACCTTGTCAAGATATTGATTGCACAATTATCATCAATATGTCCTGAATATTGAGTTCACTAGTCATACCAATCATTTCTCCAACGTCATTCTAAACTTTATTGCAAAATGATAAAAAAATATTAATTTTTAGTGTCAACTGTCAAAGTCAAAACGTGACAACATTGATTTTTTAAAGTACATGATTAACGTCTTTGGCTCTAAGGAAAAATACTGAGTGTTTTTAATCGCTTTTAAAAGAACTGCTGTTAAACGTTATTCGCAACACTATATTATAACAGGTCATGTCAAAAAATGTTTTTCGATGTCATCTTGTGACGTTTGACTTTTGTTACAAGATTTTAATTTTGATTTGAAGACGAAGTTTGCTATCATCTACATAATCGTGAAATAGTATTAGTTTATTGCTATTTGCTTTACTACAGAATGGAAGGAGTAGTGTGTGTGTTTTTGGGTATAAAAGTTAAGCCAGGACCTATTGAACGCCATAAACTTGAAAATTTTAGTTTGGATAACACGGTAGATCGTCTGAAGTCAGAGGCAGAGAAGAAAGCGAATGTTCCATCTGCATCTTTAGGTCTGTATTGTTACGAACTGCTAAAGATGATAAGAAATAGGTAATTTGCATAACAATTCTATACATCCATGTATCATAATATTTTAAAATTAACCTTTCAGAACTCATCCACCATGGAAAGATCTTGAAAGGTGAAGCTACCCTATTAGACAGTGGTGTAAAGAACGGTGAAATGGTTCATGTTGTGAAGAAGAAAGTTCAGCCACCACCACCTGCTCCTCCTACATACACAGACGCTGAATTGCAACAGCTGAACACATCCTTGAGGACCCTTGGTTGTACTCCCAATGCACCTGGGTGGACTCGGGCAATGCAGGTTATACACATATTTTGGATACCTACATAATTGTTAATGTATCTAAATATTTCAGTTTTACATTCTACTCCAATCAGATTTATATCTTAAAATAAGTAGGATGTCAACATCTAATTAGAATTAACTTTTTATGAATGTATTATGTTTCCTCATTATGGATATTTTGTACCATGTTTTTCTAAATACTAACCCATAACTGGTTTTCAGTTATTGAATGATGAATCGGCTATGGAAGAAATTATATCACATGCTCCATCTCTTGCTGAGGACTGTGCCGCTCTGTCTATACTGCATGAGGTGGAGTTACTTGCAGCCCTGGGTGCCAACGTGCACACCATGAGACGAGGGGCTAACGCACACCCTGACCTGCCTAACGCTTTGAGGCATTTGATGCGCATGGTTCGTTCCAACTCCAATGCTGCTACATCTACTGATAATGGTGAGGTTTTGGTTTTAAAGTGTAAATTGCGAACAATATAAAATCTGGAAAAAAAATCCAGATATTATATTTGACACCACTCAGTGTAAAAATCAATGCCCCTTCGTTGTAATTTCATAACTCAAAAATGTGCTCATCTATCCAAACCAATTTTTTTGGCTGCCGAAACAAATAAATTTTTGATTGAAGCTACAAACTTCATGCGGATGGAAAGCTACATACATACAAATTTTCATTTTATTATGAGCATTCATTATCGGAGAAATTATCAACTCCAGATACGGTCCCGAGAAAAAACCCACTTCAACATTCTTTGTAAACCTCCTACCTAGTCAGAACAACAAGGCAGCCAAAGATATAAAATTTATATATCATCAATCAGTGACCATAGAGGATCCAAAGAAAAAAAATACGATTGCACAATGTCAACGGTGCCAGCAATATGGACATACAAAGAATTACTGCATGAGACCCTTCCGTTGCGTGAAATGCGCTCAGGCACATAAAACTTCAGACTGTCCTAAGCGAGATAGAAACACACCAGCCCTATGTGCACTTTGCCAAGGCTCACATCCAGCCAATTACAAGGGCTGTGAGGTGTACAGAGAAATCCTTGCCAGAAAAATCAATAAACACGGCCGTCGAAATCCTGACAGACGTACCGCTGGAAAAGAAAGCACCATGAAAGGTATACCTCCTCAAAGAAATTCTACTCGTCAAACCTCCGCCGTTGTGAATGAAAACAATCCACTATCTTATGCCGACGCTACTAGAACAATTAACGAGGCTAAAGAACAATCTATACCCCATGTAAACTATAATCCAACAACATTAGAAACCCTCCTCACCAAACAAAACGAAAAAATTCGACATTATCCTTCAACAAATGAGTGCTCTAATGAGCCTCATGACAACTCTCATAACCAAATTACAAGGATAACAGGCCTTGCACTAAGACTAGCGACGTGGAACATAAATGGACTCCCACCCAACAAAGATGAGCTCGAGATACTTATATCTGAGCACAAATTAGACATAGTCCTCATATCCGAAGCACACTGCACAGACAAAACCAACGTTAAAATTAAAGGCTTCCAGATATACACTACAAACCACCCTGACGGTACTGGCCATGCAGGTTCAGCTTTAGTTATTAGGGACAGTATAAAACACCATCAACTGCCTAATTACAAAACCGAGCAAATACAGGCTACTACGGTCGCAGTTCAAGACAAATGCGGATACCTTAATGTGTCAGCTGTATACTGTCCTCCAAAGCATCGAATAGGCTCTGACCAATTTTCATGCTACTTCTCAAGCCTAGGCAATCGCTTCGTAGCTGGAGGACTGGAACTCTAAACATGTGCATTGGGGCTCAAGACTTATCACAACTAGAGGAAGACAACTAAAGATAAGCGTTGACATAAACCGCCTAAATACAGTTGCCCCATCAGAACCTACAAGCTGGCCAGCAGACCACAATCGTATCCCTGATGTGCTAGACTTCTTCATAACAAATGGACTAAACAAACAATACATGAAAATAGAGTCCTGTGCGAATGGGTCGTCTGATCACACTCCAGTTCTCCTTACTATCAGCTCAACCATAATTGAAGTCGAGAGACGTGAGACCCTGTCTAACCAGCGTACTGATTGGTTATGCTTCAGAGAATATGTAGAAGAAAATCTTAATCTTAACATCAGACTCAAAGATGCGGAGGAAATCGAAACATCAGTAGTACAATTTACTAATCTCATACAAGTTGCATCCTGGATAAGCACTCCCTCAACTGAACATAGAAGACAGTCTACAAACATACCCTTGGAAATTAAGACCATGATCCAGGAGAAACGCAGACTGCGCAGAGTCTGGCAGCTTAGTCGTCATCCCCAAGACAAGGCCGCACTAAATAAAGCCATTAAAGAATTGAAGGAAGCTATAAAGAATGCAAATGAACTAACATTGCAAGCAAAGCTGGAGTCTCTTACTGCCACTAAAGCCACCAACTACTCTCTTTGGAGAATCACCAGGTCATATGACAGACCTAATGCACCAAAGGCCCCTATAAAAAGGGAAGCACATGGGCCAGAACAAACCAAGACAAAGCAGATTTGTTTGCAGAACACCTAAGGAACGTCTTCAAACCGAACGTAACAGAAGACAACTCATCAGAAAATCAGGTTGATATTATTCTTAGACAAGATCATCAAATAGACCTTCCTCCTAAACCTGTGTCGCCCCAAGAAGTCCTCAAAACTATCAAACGACTGGACAGTAAAAGGCACCAGGCTACGACCAGATCACTAAGGAAATATTGTCGGAACTACCTAGAAAGGCTATTGTATTTATTACGATCATCTTCAACGCTATTCTTCGCACAGGGTACTTTCCAATTGCGTGGAAAGTATCCGAAATAATCATGATCCACAAGGCAGGTAAACCAATGACTGAAAACATCCTATCGGCCAATCAGTCTATTGCCTGCTCTATCCAAGGTCCTGGAAAAGATAATGCTTCGCAGAATACTACCCATTCTCTTGGAACGCAAGGTTATACCTGACCACCAATTCGGTTTCAGAGAGTGTCATGGCACTGTGGAACAAACTCACAGAGTATGTCACGCCATTAGAAAGTCGCTAGAACAGAGAGAGTACTGCTCCGCAGCCTTTTTGACGTCCAGCAGGCTTTCGACAAGGTCTGGCACAAAGGCCTCTTGTGTAAGATCAAACAAAATATTTCCCATTCTTACTTCCCACTACTCAAATCTTACCTCGAGGATCGCATGTTTTATGTCAAAGAAGGTGACACCATTTCCGAGTTTCGAGAAATTGAAGCCGGGGTGCCGCAAGGATCTGTTCTAGGACCCATGCTCTACACACTGTACACAGCAGACTTACCGCTTACGCCAGGCATAATCACAGCAACATTTGCAGATGACACCGCTTTATTGGCAAGCAATAAAGATCCGACACAGGCGTCAGAAAACTTGCAGAAAGGCCTAGACACAGTGAACGAATGGCTTCAAAAATGGAAAATAAAGGCTAGTGCTGCAAAGTCGACACAGGTTACGTTCTCGCTTAGAAAAGGAGATTGTCCATCAGTAAAGTTAGGCCAATCCACACTACCCCACAGCGACCACGTGCGATATCTGGGATTGCACATTGATCGTAGACTGACATGGAGACACCACATCAAATGCAAAAGCAGGAGCTCCAACTAAAATATAGTAGCCTATACTGGATGCTTGGACGGAACTCTAGACTATCTCTGGACAACAAGTTGCTAATATATAAGGTTATCCTCAAGCCGATTTGGACATACGGCCTGCAATTGTGGGGCAGTGCATGCGAATCAAATATAAATATACTCCAACGCCAACAAAATAAGATATTGCGAACAATATCTGAAGCACCATGGTATCTAACTAACAATGAAATTCACGAACACTGCGAAGTTAAAACGGTGAAGGAGGAAATTAGAAGCATGGCAACCAAATACAAGGAGCGGCTAATCCATCATCCTAACGAACTCGCCCGCCAACTCACTATAGACCAGTATGTCAAACGACTGAAACGCCATCACATCTTAGAGCTTGAAGATCGTCAGTAGAGTAGCTCTGGGAAGCATAATATGAGTAGATGCCTCCAATGGGAGGCCACTCTTCATGACAGCATCATAAAACACACTTGCTCATAGTCTAAGGACTGATTGCAAATTCAAAAATAACAAAAAAAAAAAAAAAAAAATTATGAGCATTCAACACTCAGAAATGCTGATCCCAGTTCATCAAAAGTACAGTTGAAGTTTTATAAACAATATTACATTTGTAGCGTTTTCCTAAACATCCACATGATCTACATGTTCTGTTGTAGCGCCTACTTCTGGATTTGCATACTCCCTCGAGGCCCTTTCTGAAGATGAAGATGCAGATGAGGAAGACAATGAGGAGGGCGAGAGGAACCCCATCACCCAGGAGCAGCTGGCTGCCGCTTTGCAGGTCCTTTGTTTTTTTGAATTCCTGTATGTGCAAAGCCACATTATGCAAAGTTGTTTCCCTATAAGGAGTAGACATCTGTTAATCATCAGTGGAACAATCAGTTCAAATCTCACATGTTAGCGGAGTTAAATGTGTGTGCTCGCAAAGCTATCCTGCGGCAGTAATAAAGAGGGTCACTCAATAACCAACATAATGACCATGACTACTCTGACAAGAGAATACCAAAGAATAAGAAGAATTTACGACTTTTGCGTTCCGTTAAAAAGTGTCGAAGGCCGACCAACCCGCACTTGTCTAGCATGGTTGACTATGGCCTTGTCGCCCTAGTTTAGGATAGGCCCGTGCCCCAGCAGTTGGGACGTATATAGGCTGATGATAATGTTATGATCCATTAAGACTAATATTTAGTGTAATAGAACATCATATTAGGAGTATCAAGTACATAGCTACTTACATAATATACTGACTTTGACTTGACTGGCTCGGTGGAACAGTGGTTAGTGACCCTGGCTGGCGGTTCCGAGAGTCGTGGGTTCGATTCCCACTCGGGACAAATATTTGTGTGATGAACATAGGTGTTTGTTCCGTGTCTGGGTGTGATTATGTATTTAAGTATGTATTTATAAATATATATGTATGTGTATCAGTCTCTGACGCCCATAGTACAAGCTCTGCTTAGGTTGGGGTCAGATGACCGTGTGTGGAAATGTCCCATATATTTATTTATTTATTATTACTTTTGATGGTGTGTTGCAGGCGGCGACAGAGGCGGTGTCCGCGAGCAGCAGCCGCGGCGGCGGGCAGGAGGTGCTGCTGCGGCTGCTGCAGGCGGCCGACGAGTCCTCGCGCTCCGCCGGCGCCGACGCGCCCGCGGCCGCTGGTGAGCCCATAGTCATTTCAGTTAGGCAATATGAAACTCAAACTTCAGTGAGACAGGAGGGTTATCGATTTTGGCTTACCAGGCGGCGCCACTGTCCATTGTCGAGTGTGGAGCTAAAATGCGGCTGTAAAAGTTTGTTCACGGTAACGAAAAAGGAAACTTAAAATTATTAAGTGCTAAAAGCTTTGCTTTTTAATATTTTGCAAAACAGAAAAATTTAAATTGCTCCACTGTTACCCAGAGGTGGGAAATCGCACCCAGACGTGCATGCGTGCACTTTACACCAAATAGCAACTATTGAAGCCGTAGAATTTTCCCGCATATTACCTGTTAACCTCAGGCGACATCTACCGATGTTACAATATCTTGTCAAAAGTGCAAGCTTTAGCGCTTAAATGAATTAAATTAATTTTAATTGCCAGTGTGAAATCAATTCTGTATTAACATATCTGCAATGAAATGTCTACGGCCGTTATTGGATTGTCCGTTCAAACAATCTTGAGGGCGTTACCTCAGCCTTACATACTACCAATTATACTATCCAGGCGTTACGTCATGTATGTGAATTTTTCGTCAGGAAGTGATACTAAATATTGTATATTTAATTTCAGGTGCAAGCCGTTCGGTGATTACTCCAGAGATGTTCAGTGAAGCCATATCGGATGCTATCAACAGAGCTGGCACCACAAGCACCAGGAACCCGGCTGGGACGCCCATGGAGCAAAGCACGGCAGGTGGGCCCCTCATCATACAATAATTGACACTTTGATTAAATGTTAAAAAAAATGTTTTATAATGGATATTCGGTCCCTGGGACAAATATTTATGTGATGAACATCGGCGTTTGTTCCGGGTTTGGGTGTGTTATTGTATGTATATTTCAATCATAAATTAGTATAACACAACATCGCGGCAACACTTGACTGGCTCGGCGGAACAGTGGTTAGTGACCCAGGTTTACTACCTACGGTTCCAAGAGTCGTGGGTTCGATTCCCACCCGGGACAAATATTTGTGTGACGAACATGGGTGTTTGTTCCGTGTCTGGGTGTGTTATATATATTTAAGTATATCTGTGTATCCACTGATTTGATTCTGATATCTGTAACACAAGTGCTTAAGCTACGTACCATGGGATCAGATCAATGTATGTGATGCTGTGTAATATTTTTTTATGAAAAAAGCGTCGATGGCCGAGTGGTTAAGGTCGTTGCTTGCCATGCGAGAGGTCGCCAGTTCAAACCCCGCCAGGTACCAATGTGTTTTTCAAATTTGAAATTCATATGTACCATCATTCGACGCTTTAACGGTGAAGGATAACATCGTGAGGAAACCTGCACACCTAAGAAGAAATTCTAAGGTTGTGTAGTCGACCAACCCGCAATTGGCCAGTGTGGTCGACTAAGCTAAGGCCTTATCGCCCTAGTTTAGGGTAGGCTCGTGCCCCAGCAGTGGGGACGTATATGGGCTGATGATGATGATGATGATGATTTGTTTATGTATGTATGTATGTTTCCCTCCAGCGTCGTCGTCCCCGAGCCCGGTGCCGGCGCCGGCGGAGGAGTTCGGCGCGCAGCTGCGGCGCATGCGCGAGATGGGTCTGCTCGACGACGCGCTCAACGTGCGCGCGCTGCTCATCTGCGCAGGTCACCTTCTGTTTCCTAACTTTTTTTTTATTTATTCATTTATTTGTTTATTCAAAATCCACACCTCTTAAATAAAATTTTGCCTATGCTGTCCCACTGCTGGGCAAAGGCCTCCCCTATTTTACTCCGGAGCTGTCGATCTGCGTCCAAGGCCGGCCAGTTCCCTAACTTATATTATCTTATTTTTATTTGTTGTCTGTAATGCAAATAAACCTCAATGTAAATTTAAAATTTGAAAAATATCGCATTCATGACCCCGCCTGAACGGGGACTTGAACCATCGGACTTTCCGATATCGCGTCGGATGCTCTTACCTCTCAGCTATCCAGTTTGATCACTACCGGTGGTGGAACGCTCTGAAGTGCTATTTCAGCAAGTCCCTCCCTCCCCTTTCCACTCCCGAACGACATGTGCTGTATAGCGCTGCCATCCACATACAATGCGAGCGCTGGTGGATCGGACCAAGAGGTTCAGTTCCTCTTTTCTGCCCTGTGTCATTAAGGCATGGAATGCCCTTCCAGCTCATGTGTTTCCTCCCTTCTATGATCCCGAGCTCTTCAGGCGGGGCGAGAAAGGGCATTTAAGCAGGCCTTCAGGGTGAGTGACAGGCTCAATATGGTATATTATGCCTGTTACTCACCCTGACATCAGGTGGAGTGAGGTCATCTTGTTAGGCTATCATAAAAAAAGAAAAACAAATTATGGCTTGAAGCAGCCTTGGCACATTACCAGACTTGAGTGGGAGCGGATGGCTTTTATCCCTAAAATTTAAGTGACGTTTACCTAAGAGTGCCCCGTAAAGTGGCTAGGACCTCGGCTCAAGGCACTAGAGTGGCCTACGGACGAACGGATGTTTGGGAGGAGATCAGAATAGTGGACGGTTTGAAGATTTTCCTAAATAATGTATATTTTTATTACAGGTGACGTGAATGCCGCGATCAATCTCGTTTTCAGTGGAGCAATTGGTGATGACTGAAATGCATAGGACACGCGAGTTATCTTTGAATTCCTACTCAATTTTAGATCTAACCCATATGATTCTTTTTCTTGATAATATAAGTTTTGTGATACCTTTACGATTATACAATGTACATTAAATAAAAGTCATTGATATGAAGTTGTAATATGTTGTATTATTTAACAATATTCATTAAATTCAAAAATAAAGTTCTATGCTATAAAATGTAAGCGACAGTCTAAAGGCAAGAAAAGGAAATATTAATTCCCAAACATATCATGATAATACTGTGGAATAAGCCTGGCATAATACTTTATATCATTGCTTTTCTTTATTTTATGGAGAAGATCAACTTCATGGTGTATCATTAGAATGGTAGAATGAATCCTGCATCATGTGCACAAAATCTTATTGTAAATACCATTTAAAATAAAGAAGGAAATATGATAATTCTATACAATAATTAGTATTAATTGATAAAATTATTTAAATTACCCTATTAAAAGTAAATTTAATTGCAGAATGTATGGAATTCATAATATCTTTAAACTATTTAACATTTGAAACCACTCCATTCTAAATGTGCATTACGCAAACTCTACCATATCCATTAAAACATCAAAGATTCATCATCTACTTTTAACCCCCACTCTCCTCACATAGACCGTAAATAAGTGATTTATCTACTCTTTCACCAATCGAACTCTTCCGAGTTCCATCCAAAGTTCTCGCTCGCTTGCAAGTCACTCATCAATACTAAATGCAACTCTCATATTCAAACCATATCCCTAAGGATTTGCCAGTGCGGGTCTAGTGTTTCATCTTGTAGTTCATGTTGCGTTTCATCAGTTTCCTGTAGGTGGAGTTGTCTCCCTTGGCGCGGCACTGCTCCCGGCGCTGCATGCGGCGGAAGTACCACCCAGCGTTGTTAGGGCTGGTCTCACCAAACAGTTCATGCTCCAATTTCTTACGAGCTTCATTCCTGAGCACTGCACGCTTCTCGAACCAGGTGGCATCTTTCTCCCTAGTTTTTCCAGCCGCTTTGCCAGATTTTTCTTTTGGCAATTTCGCCGTAATCTTCATCTCACCTGTATTAACTTTTGTGTCTGTTCCAGAAAACTGTTCAATATAATTCTCTCTTTCAAAATTCTTAGCCAAAAAATTCTTGTCTGGGTTTTTCAATACATATTCATTTTCTTGTGACGATGTTATGGAGAAGTCATCATAATCTTTCAGATAACCACCCTTCATCTCCCACTGCTCATATTTATTCTTCCTTTTCTGTTTCTTGTGTATCTTTTGTCTGTCATGCTTCTTTCTTTCTTGTTTATATTTGGGGCCAACATATCTATCATCTTTTTTAAATTCCTCTTCACTCAATTGATTTGGTATTACATCAAATTCTTTATTAATCTTTTTTTTAGGATGTTCCCAGCGATTATTCTCAGTAGCCTTTTTATCCTCTTTTTTTGGTAGTAAGTTGATTTTCTGTTCAGATTTCAATGAGTCAGCATAACTTATTTTTCTGTCTGTGGAGGATTGTTCTTTTGTTTTAGGCTCTGTATGATCTGTTATGAGCTGTGAGTCTGGAACCGTAGTATCTATTATTGGCTGTTCACTAATTGTCTCTAATACAATTTCAAAATTATCGCCTTTAGATTGTGGTGACTCCTTTTCTTTTTTCAAAGAGGTGAGACCATGCTTAATTCTTTTGACAGTTTGTTGTTCATATTTCATTCTTCTTGAAATTTCATCATCTAACCAACTCTTGTTTTGCTTGTATACTTGCTTTAGTTTGTCAATATCACGCAAAAACTCTTTTTCATGTACTGTATCCACCATTGGAATATCCAAAAGTTTTGGGACATCTCCATTGTCGATACACTTTGTGGGCCTATCTGATATTTTATTCAAAGACTCTTCAAAAACTTTTTTACATTTATTTTGTTTCTCGGTACCAGACTTTCTTTGCAGTTGTATGTTATTCATTAGTGTCAATTCTTTTAGTTTGCTTCTCAGAAGAGCGTTCTCTTCTTGTAATTTGTACAGGTTTGATAATATTTTATTTACTGATGGTGTGGTATTATTGATGGTGCAGTCATTCTTGGCTCCCCACATATGCCCAATGGCAACTCCGGCAGCAGTAATAACACTTCCCAGTACTATAATGTTGAGTACTGTGCTCAATCTTTTATTCCTTCTATGGACATATGTTTTGTGTTTACCATTGTTGTCCCCAAGGAAATCATCATCATTTGAAATATCATCATGAAGCTCATCATTGTTTGGAGGTAGCACAGGCTGTATTGGATTTATGGTTATATATTCTTGAGTTACTGCAGCATCATTCTCAGACTTGGTAAAGTTAGATTCAAAAGGCATTGAGATTTCTGGGTCGCTGTCGCTAATAATAGATATTCCATCTGTGTCCTCATCTTTGTCAGCATTTACTTCAGCCACATCACTGAAAAGTAGTGAAAAATAAATTGTCAACTCTTTAACAACTTTCTTTTGTCAACATGTGATTTTTTAAACTATTTACAGATGTAACAAATACAGATGTATCAATCATGATTTTAAAAAAAGTCTAAAAAATAACACATGATAATACTTTGTTTCCACAAAACTTTATTTGTCCCCTTCATAATATGTACAACATCTACATGATATGTAGGGCACATATGTTTCATATACTAGAGCAAATTTTCCAGCACCTTATCAATGTATCACTATGTAGCAAAACATTTGATAAGTCATGCAGGAACTGGTTAAATGTAAACATTGCGTCAGTACTGAATATCGCTCAAAACGCGCACCTCTGCAATATTCAAGGTCATGATACCTACTTTCCAGAACATAATCTGCAATCAATTATAACGTAAAATTTTGTTGTTTTTAATGAAATTAGAGCTCAAGAGTCTTACCGGTCGGTGACTGGAGCGGTTTCCGGGAAATCTGGGACCTCCTCACCATACGCTGGGATGTGCTCCACGAGCGACCAACTTTCCCCCGAATCAGAGTCACTGTGCTCTATGTTAAGCCCGTCCATTTGAATACCCCTGTAGATGTTAAATGTTCAAAATCTCTTAATAAATAGGCGAACAAAACTTCCTGATACAAACAAATAAATAACACTAGAAAGGAAGAAATAAAATTGTCCCACTTACCTTAGCTACGACGTCAGTAACGAATAATTTATATCCCAAAAATACTGTGGAAAGTCTTGGTACGCAATAAATTTATATTTTCAAAAAATAATAAGATTTTGCGTCATGTTTTTTGTATTTTGTTTTTGATTTGCAAAGTATGTCAATGTCAAAATTCGATCGTGTTTTGTTTGACAATACAATACATTTCACACACTCACACACACACACACGCACAGTAAGGCTGTATACTATCAACGCCGCAGTCAGTGGTATTTATCGCGATTTTTATTTTCACTAGAGATCAATTAATTCAATAAAATTTTGTAATCGCGAAAGTTTATAAAATAATGTCCAAAACCGCTTGATATTTAAACGGTTTTATTAAGCTCGACCTGTATTTATTATGTACTAGTATCAAACAACACTACCAGAATAACAGCAGTGACTCGTGACAACACTAAATGTCAGTTTTTGACAGATTGAGTGCCGTAGAAAATCGAAATGATCAAATGATGCATTTTGGATTTTTTGGTATTGATATCGTAATTTACCATGTTTTGCATTATTAGTTTTTATAAAATTTTGCATCTCTACCGTAATTCAAGATAAATTTCGTAGGTTTATCATAAAAATCAAGCAATCCAACTTAATACATACATACAAACGAAGAACAACCTTTAGAATGGAGGGGAAGAAAATATCGTTTGGTTTTATGAAAACCAAAAAAGCAGACAAGCCTGTAATTGAGGAGAAGAAACAGTTTATTGAATGCATGGAAGAAAGTTCAATAAAAGTCGTCGGGTAAGTTGTATTAGGAAGATTATGTTTTATAAACATAACCTTTAAATCTGTGTGCTTTTCTCATTGATAAACATGTTTTCAGTGGAGAACAGGTAACCGAAGCCGCGCCTTTAGTCATACCGATGAAGCCTAACACGTTAATTACGGCGGAAAGACTTCAGCAGATAGCTGATGAGGTGGAGAGTGCTATCAATGAACCTGAGCCAAGTGAGGAGAAGACTGATGTACCTATCAAGCAGGAGCCCGTCGAGGGTGAAACATTAGACCAAATGGTGGTCAGAGAGCTACTAAATGAATCAAAAAAGGATGTCAAAGTGGAAAATGACACACTTACTGTCCCTATTCAAAGTAAACCTGTTGTAGAAGGCCAAAAAGAGGTAAAAAATTATTTAAAAATTAAGTACATTACAATAGTAAATTACAGTAAAACCCGCTTAAGACGATTTCTCAGTGACCCTATCAAAAACGCGTCTTAAGCAAGAAAGCATATTATGTGGGATAGGGAAAATAACATGAGCTATATATTACGGTATAATAGGCATTAAATTATACATATAAATTACATTCAATATGTAGTGTAATTAAAATGACATTCACATTGGTTGATAAATCAGTAATACCCTGAATTAGTGGACTTCCCTCAGTCGAAACAAGGCATTCGGGGATTCCTTTCCATACATAGCACCTAAGTCATTAGACCCTACGGCATGTGTTACTGAAAGTTTCTACGACGCGGGCCCTGTTGTATGCTTTTCAAATATAAAATTGTGCGTTTAGAGCACTTGATCTGTCGGGTTTGGGCGTATTAAACAGGATGACAATCATATTAAGCGTTAAGAAATGTATGAAAATATATCTTAAGTTGCTAGGACTGGCGTAAAGTGGCGTATTATGCGGGAAATTGTATTAAGCGTGATTGTCTTAAACGGGTTCTACTGTATTAAAGTTCACTTTTCTGGTGACAAATAATTGTATCTTTATAATAAGTCCAAAATGCATACTGTTATTCTTTCACTTTAAAACCAGTATTTTTTGTTTGACAAAAAATAACCCATAAATGGTTTTGAAATTTTTGACCTACATAATGTATTTTGCAGTCAACACTTGAAGATTATGAAGATGTGCCTATTCAAGAATTTGGGATGGCTATGCTTCGTGGAATGGGCTGGAAGCCAAGTAAAGATCAGTAAGTGTTTCCGATTTGTAAAGTATCTTGGTCAAGCACTTTAATAAATACCAAAGATTTCTCAGTTGGAATATTGTAAGGAACACAATGCAATTATATAATTAGAAAAATTAAAGTCAAGGGGATTGTTGAAACACAATCTTTATAAGCTGTAAATACTGTGGAACAACTTGCATTGTAATTCGTTTTTGTGAGCTTATTGCAATTCAATTCAATGAATTGATTATTTTAAGATATCCAAGAATTCCAGGATATTTGTGCTAAGTTAAGTTAAGAAAAATTTTATCTCATAAAAAATTATAATTAATGGTACTTGGTAAGGGTAATGGTATGGTATAAATATATAATAAGTCTATGATTTCCAGGACTAAGTATAAACAACCACAGTTGAGACCAAAGGGTCTAGGTTTAGGAGCAGATAAAGTAGTAAAAGATAATCAAAAGAAAAAGTCTGTGAATGAAAAGGGAGAGGAGCTGTCTATAATGAAGAATGCATTTGTGAAAATTACATCAGGAAAATATAGCGGATATTATGGCAAGGTAATAAGCAATAAGTTGGTTAAAGTAATGAAAAGGTAATATGTAATAATATGTTGCATATTTTATGATAAATATATTTTTTCAAATTATTTCTTACAGGTTGTAAGTTTAGATGAGGATAATGGTCGAGTAATGGTTGATATCACTGTAAAGAAGGAGACAGTCAGCCTAAGCGAATTTATGATGCAAGCCGTCACCAAATCTGAATTTGACAAGGAATCTAAAGTCATAAGTATGAACTTTCTACAAAATGCAATATATACCTTGAATATTGTCCAAGTATTGCAACTTGCTAACTATTTCTGAACCAATAAGTCATGTTGGTTTCTCTTCACAGATACAATTGAAGATTTAGCTATAGACATCCACTCTTGCATAATGTTGAGCCCTCATGAAGGTGATCGCAATACAAGGTACAACACTTGGACATTTATTCTGTTTAAGAATTTCTATTATGTTATATGCTAACATTAAAATGTTTTTAGATGCTGATTCCTTTGATGAATACAAGAGAAATGAAAAATCGTCACAAAAGACTTCAAAGTATGAATCTCCCAAGTCTCACGGCAAGGAAAGGGAATTGTCATCAAACAATAAACCTCAAGACTCAAATAAATCAGATTTGAGGGCGGAAAAATCAAAAGACAGCCAGTCACGACGTGCTTATGTTGACACATCTGAAGGAAGAAGTAGGGATAGACACAGAAAAGATTCTTCAAGTAGTGAAGAAAGATCTAGAAAGAAAAAGAAGAAAAAGCGATACAGCAGTAGCGACTCTTTAAGTTCGGTGTCGGATTCAGATAGAAAGCGCAAACACAAATCGAGCAGGCGCCGATATAGTAGCAGCGATTCCGATTCAGATTCGCCGAAAAGAGACAAAAGGAAAAAGTCGCCAGAAAAGAAGCGAGACATCGATAAGAAACGGAAGGGGAAGAAAAAGAAAAGAGATCGGGACCGTTCGCCTAACTATAAGAAGTATAGGAAATAAGAGACAATGAAATAAACACATAATCATAATTCTTTTTTTTATTCAAAAGATCCTTTAGTGAATAGATCGATAAATTTCGAGAATAAAGGTTACATATAATCCCAGAGGCGTCGTTATTAACATAGCGACCCTACCTGCCATCTGTTCCGAGTGCCAGTCTAGACATTTTCAATTTATGAAAAAACTTTTGCTAGGTGCGACAGTCTACGCTAACTTTATAGTGTAGTAATGGTAGTCTTTTCAAGGACGGTGCAAATTATCGGTGCCTAATGGAAGAGTCTTAAAACTTTTTTATTTCTTGTTTTTAATGCTATTTAAAGCTCTAATGTAAATTAAAATTTGAAAAAAATCGCATTCATGACCCCGACTGAACGGGGACTTGAACGACCGCCCTTCCGATATCGCGTCGGACGCTCTAACCGTCCAAGATTTTTTAACAAATTTTAATTTAGTTTTAAAACTGAATTATGTATATATGTTATGGACCAAGTAATTAATGCGAGCATTATTAATAATGCCCGAGCATTATGTATAATGACTAGCCCTATCGGGCCAAGTGATTAATTATTATTTCAACTTTATTATTTATTTGTATTTTTTTTTGACTGGCTCGGTGGAACAGTGGTTAGTGACCCAGGTTTACTACCTACGGTTCCAAGAGTCGTGGGTTCGATTCCCACTCGGGACAAATATTTGTGTGACGAACATCGGTGTTTGTTCCGTGTCTGGGTGTGTTATTAAATATATTTAAGTATATTTGTGTATCCACTGTCGTTTCTGATTTCCTTAACACAAGTGCTTAAGCTACTTACCATGGGATCAGATCGATGTATGTGATGTTGTGAAATATTTATTTATTTATTTATTTATTTATCACAATGCGCGGTCATTATTATATGGCTATGTGATAATTGGGCAATATGATAATTGTGCGTAATATGAGGTAAATAATTGTCTTTTGTGCATTTAAAATAATTTAATAATAAAATAAATCGTAAAATTTCCGCCCTGTATTACGCTTTTTACAAAGTTACGCCGTTTGATACGTTTCCATAGTGACGTAATGGGGAATACTCACTGCGTAATTTAAATAGGATGATTAATTTTTGTATATGGGAAACTTCACTTATATTTTTCAGAATTCGATTAATTTTAACATTCGTAACCCTCGCTGCTGTGTATTGACCATACATTTATCTATAAATAAATAAAAAATAAAAATTTATTTATTAGAAGTAAATCTTTACAAATTAGTTGCCGGGGCTTCCCTTAAAGTAGTCGAAAGACACTTGTGTAGGGAACACCTCGCTCTTCCTTATTTAACTTATCTATGTATTCAGCCATTTTCGTACATGTGCGCATAGATATTACGTTTATTTTTTGTGACCGTTACGTTGACTTTGACGCGTTATTGGACGTTGATTTTGCTTTGTGTTTGGACTTTGATTTAAAATGCCGAAACGAGGAAAAATAATAAATAGCCAATGTCTCCGTAATCTTAATCCCCCCGCGCATCAATACTAACAATAATAATGACACTCATGTGTTCAGCGATTTTGGGTGTAAACGCCTTTATTAATATTGCAATTTCGAAAAATACCGTGTCTTACGAGTTACGCCACCAAATTATGTCCATTACCCCCTTTTGTTATGACATTTTTTTCAAGCCAACATAATTTTCAGAGGCGTAACTACTTTTTATATGAAACTATTGTATATCAAATGATAATAATGATTAAAGTTTTTTCTTCATAATATGTTTGTATTACTTTGCCCAAAAGGTGATAAACATTATGTATAATGCCCGGTCAAAGTGATTATTTGAATAATTATTATTGAATTGCACTCTCATATTGGGCATTTTTCATATTGACCGGGCAGTATGAATAATGCCCAATTTATCATTTGGTCCATAACATATATATATCTACTTTTAAAAGCATTTATAGTCCAGTCATTTAAGCTTAAATTAGGTAAGAATCTCGGAATTCGAGATACCCAGCTGTAAGTCTGTAAATACTTGGATATTGACACCCTAAAAGTAGTCTAAAAACCTACATATGGTAGGGTGTACGCAACTATTAAATTTTCAAGGTCAAATGTCACATATATCAGTTTTATGAACTTTTGAGCAAAATGGGAAGTTTTATCATAAAAGTGTGTAGGAGAAAATTACTTATCATCTATTTATCTATAAAAATTGTCCGTACGTTTTATTCCTAAGATTCACCATTTCAGAAATACAGCGATGTAAATAGTTGAAAAAGTTGTATTTTCAAAAGCTTCCAGACCCCCGTGCGATTGTGCTAGACAGTTAACATTTTCACGACTGATGTATTTCAGTAGCCTCTGTAACATCTGATACTAGAAAAAGCTTAAAACCAATGTTTAAGTGGGTTCTCATACAAAAACTATGTTTTTTTTTCTCGCACTTGGCCGGTTTTTAACGTGGTTACCCCAGTAAAACTATTCCAGGCGACACATTTTATAAGTGAAGAACACGTTGTTTATATGAAAGCCTAATTAAATAATTGTTTTATGTTGTTTTTCAGTACATTCAAACTTCTTATTATGAGTCAAAAAGTACGAAATAACCAATTATTATAATTTCTGTTTGAAGTATAACTGCAAAAAAAACATTTTAAAAATGTTAACCGTCCATCTAACTCTATTATGAACGTGAAGATCCATATTAACCAAATTAAATTTAATGAAACGCAAAATTCTTAAATCTTCTGAATACTGAAAACAACACAAAACAATTATTTAACTTGGCTTTCATATAAACAACGTGTTCTTCACTTATAAAAGGTGTCGCCTGGAATAGGTTTACTGGGGTAACCACGTTAAAAACCGGCCAAGTGTGAGAAAAAAAAATCATAGTTTTTGTATTAGAACCCACTTCAAAATTGGTTTTAAGCTTTTTATAGTATCAGATGTTATAGAGGCTACTGAAATACATCAGTCGTGAAAATTTTAACTGTCTAGCACAATCGCACGGGGGTCCGGAAGCTTTTGAAAATACAACTTTTTCAACTATTTGCATCGCTGTATCTCTAAAATGGTGAATCTTAGGAATAAAACGTACAGACAATTTTTATAGATAAATAGATGATAAGTAATTTCCTCTTACACACTTTTATGATAAAACTTCCCGTTTCGCTCAAAAGTTCATAAAACTGATATTTGTGACATTTGACCTTGAAAATTTAATAGTTGCGTACACCCTACCATATGTAGGTTTTGAGACAACTTTTAGGACGTCAATATACAAGTATTTACAGACTTACAGCTGGGTATCTCGAATTCCGAGATTTTTACCTAATTTGACTGGACTATTATAGAAGTACCGTTCACGTTCCGTAAAATGTATGCTCAGATCAGTAGGAACACCCAATACCCAAAGAAAATACCACACGCGATTCCAATTAATCTGCAGTTGACACTTATCACAACACAGGCATACCCACACGACATAATAGCGTGTCCCGTGTCCAGTAAAGCGCTGACCAGAGTGCATGTAACGGACGACTGCTTAACGAACCGCTGCGCAATTTACCCGCCGTCAAGTCAGCTGCAGTGTTAATAGATTATATGAGATATAGTAAGTATATAGCAGGGCTATCGCGTTGGGAGTGACCAGTGTTTATACCTACTTTTCTTTTTAACATACCTATTTATTGTGTAGGTACACTAGTCCAGTCATTTAAGCTTAAATTAGGTAAGAATCTCGGAATTCGAGATACCCAGCTGTAAGTCTGTAAATATTTAGATATTGACACCCTAAAAGTGGTCTCAAAACCTACATATGGTAGGGTGTACGCAACTATTAAATTTTCAATGTCAAATGTCACAAATATCAGTTTTATGAACTTTTGAGCGAAACGGCAAGTTTTATCATAAAAGTGTGTAGGAGAAAATTGCTTATCATCTAATTATCTATAAAAATTGTCTCTACGTTTTATTCCTAAGATTCACCATTTCAGAGATACAGCGATGCAAATAGTTAAAAAAGTTGTATTTTCAAAAGCTTCCAGACCCCCGTGCGATTGTGCTAGACAGTTAAAATTTTCACAACTGATGTATTTCAGTAGCCTCTATAACATCTAATACTAGAAAAAGCTTAAAACCTAAATGTTTAAGTGGGTTCATATACAAAACTATGGTTTTTTTTTCTCACACTTGGCCGGTTTTTAACGTGGTTACCCCAGTAAACCTATTCCAGACGACACCTTTTATACGTGAAGAACACGTTGTTTATATGGAAGCCTAGTTAAATAATTGTTTTTTGTTGTTTTTAGTACTATACATATACGTTTCAGTACATTTAAACTGCTTATTATGGGTCAAAAAGTACGAAATAACCAATTATTAGAATTTCTGTTTGAAGTATAACTGAAAAAAAATACATTTTAAAAATGTTAACTGTCCATCTAACTCGATTATGAACGTGAAGATCCATATTAACCAAATTTAATTTAATGAAACGCAGAAATCTTAAATCTTCTGAATACTGAAAACAACACAAAACAATTATTTAACTAGGCTTCCTTATAAACAACGTGTTCTTTATGTATAAAAGGTGTCGTCTGGAATAGGTTTACTGGGGTAACCACGTTAAAAACCGGCCAAATGTGAGAAAAAAAAAACATAGTTTTTGTATGAGAACCCACAGAAACATTGGTTTTAAGCTTTTTCTAGTATTAGATGTTATAGAGGCTACTAAAATACATCATTCGTGAAAATTTTAACTGTCTAGCACAATCGCACGTGGGCCTGGAAGCTTTTGAAAATACAACTTTTTCAACTATTTGCATCGCTGTATCTCTGAAATGGTGAATCTTAGAAATAAAACGTCCAGACAATTTTTATAGATAAATAGAAGATAAGTAATTTTCTCCTACAAACTTTTATGATAAAACTTCCCGTTTCGCTCAAAAGTTCATAAA
The DNA here is from genome assembly GCA_039566165.1 of Maruca vitrata. Taxonomy (NCBI): domain Eukaryota; kingdom Metazoa; phylum Arthropoda; class Insecta; order Lepidoptera; family Crambidae; genus Maruca; species Maruca vitrata. Next base: position 10,916,298 of record CM076927.1, on the reverse strand, counting down.
ACTGATATTTGTGACATTTGACCTTGAAAATTTAATAGTTGCGTACACCCTACAATATGTAGGTTTTGAGACCACTTTTAGGGTGTCAATATCTAAGTATTTGCAGACTTACAGCTGGGTATCTCGAATTCCGAGATTTTTTCCTAATTTGACTGGACTACACTGCACTTAACAGTTGTGACTGAACTAAAATTGGGAAGGGATATTTATGTCTGGGATATTTACCGATATTTCGGCTCTATTTCTAGCGCCATGAGGTGAAATAACTAATGATAATATTTAAGGAATCGTGGTAAATATTTCGGACATATTCTGTTTTTAATGGGAAGTAAAATTCTCCTATTATCTTGACAGACTAAACTTTATAGTTAGGTTTGTTGTATGTGCAAACATCTACATTGTGTATTCGAATCGAATAGACTTGTAACTGGGTTAAAGCAAGTCACATACATTTTAATGTGAAGAAATTTTAAACGCAAATTTCTGTACATATTTTCTTACACGAGCCATTTGCCTTTGTATATGGAAACCTTCCCTTAATTTGGTTACGGTCCTGCCTATACGACCTTCCCTTCTTATTTGCTAACATTGTTATTATCAGTATACTTCAGTGGAATGACCTAGTTAATGATATTTTTTACTTTCGACAATTATGTTATGAAAAACATGATTTTTTTAATATCAGATGTAGTAGAGATCAGATTATTTTAGTAATGCAAAAATAGACATTAACTTCTAATCATAACAATTTTATTGAAAATTATTAGGTACAGAGCTATTAGATAATAAGTACTTCTTACCTTATCGCCTTACCATATTCAACTCAAACTGCGTTCCATCACAACTGAATAGCAATGGTCCAGCGATTTCAATAACAAAGAAGTCATTGACTTCCAAATAAGTTACGCTGAGGCAACAATTTTATTATTATTCAGCAGAAGGTCCACCACCTACTGTCAGATAGGCAGTTTTGTAGGTTTACTGTTGTTTCGAAAGCTTATTTACAAAAATCAATTTACCTGTGTGTGTGATAGAAGGTCTTCAATTATTCATACTACCTTACTCGTAGCACTTTCTGCTAACCTTCTCAACTCTAAGTCAGTACTAGACTGCCTGCCTACTTACTGCTACTATTACAACTTAGATCATACATTATTCATACCAGTAAACACATAACATCCTAAACAGGAATGACCATAAATGTGTATACCTACTAAATGCGACTTTGCTATAATAACAGCAGCGAACATTTTGTCGATATTACAAAAAGGCAAACGAAGTCTGCAGGCCTTGTTCTAAAAAAGAAATACATATAAGAATACTTACTATATTAGCCAGTTTGTGCGAGCGAAATATTAATAAAAGGTTTATCCTGTGAAACCTTTTCTATAATAAAGGTCACGTCTACATGTACGTAGTGTCGTAGCATTCGTAGCTCGTCTCGTAGCAAATGAAATTGCACACTGCGCAGTTCAGTCCGAGACAGATGAGGTTTGCTTTACTGCTTTCAAATAATAGTTGAAGAGTTGAGCTTGTCGAGTCGAGTCTGTCTCGCCTAAGGGGCTCCGAGGGTTGACAAACTGCAGGGGAGGCGGGGGATCGTTGCGCCCTAATAGTCCGCACCTGTAGCTACATCTACGGATCTATACCAGTTACCAGACATGCTCTTCAGTTAATTTAATAGAAAGCCCCGGGTTGACTCGTAACGCTTTTTTACTGGACCCAACTCGCCGGCCGGATTTTTCACGGCTCTCTTTTAATGAAATTACCTACGGAGTTGATAGTAACGTGAAACGACGAAAACGATATGAGTTTGCTTAAATTGTGTTTGGTTTTATTAAATTCGTAAGTCTAGCTGTTTTTTCTCTCTTTTATGAATAAAGATACCTGATCTGTTGTATGATATTTTAATTCATTTGCCTTTTAAGGTCCGGAACCCTATGAAGACACGAATATTTTGTTACAACATGAAAAAAAGTGGAATATCTTTGCGCTGAGCAGAGCCGTGACCTCTACCCCTTTCAGCTTCTAATCAGGTCAGTCGATATCCATCAGCGTATGCCACGAACAAAATAAAACTTCAAATATATTTACAAAACCACTTTAATTATTAGAGAAAACGACGTAGAATCACACCGGAAGTAAGGTTATAGGCAGGATATCACATTGAACATTTATTTATTTTCCACATAGATTCACATCTTTTATTTTCCATAATACTTACTACTTTTGACACTGAAAAATATATATTTTCTCAATTTATTTTTTTCATATAGGTAAGTTATCATTATAAGTTTTATAAACATCAATACAATTCACACAATTTACCCGATTCCAAGCTCCGTATTTCAAGTTATTGTCAATGATATTGTAAAATATCATTGAATTATTTCTTCATTCATCGTGGTAAGAACACCGACATTAGCACTAGGTTCATATTACAATAATATTATACGTATTATTAGAAAATATTAGGTATATACCAACTACACTAACTACATTATTTTGCTTAAAAGAAATCTGAACATAATACTTAATTGTGCGTAAATTAAACAAAATGTATGTTTTGAGCATGTGATTTGTGTTTTGCTAACTAAGCATCACCATAAATAATTCGTCCAATGAATTTACAAAGCAGTAGAAAAGTTACGGAATAATTTGTTGTCCACACTCACATGCGTGAACTTCTTGGTCGTTTGGCTTTAAGTTTTTGTCGCCTGTATGAATACCAAATTGTCAATATTTATTGGATCTTTGTGTAAAATAATATAGATCTTGATAATATAGAAATGGTACCCAAGTTATGTGTATCTTGGGCATATTCTTGTATGAAATAAAAAAATAAGGAAAAGCATTACTGAAACCGTAATACAAATACCTACACAGTATTTTTTTAAAATGTGAAGCTGATTTAATTTTCACGCATGTGGGTGTAAATAAGCTAAATATAATTCTTCATAAATCTTATTATACATATTTTCTCGTAAATACGACAGAAAAGTGAATACAAAATTTTAGAGTATACAGTAGAAAAAAAATATAACCTAATTTTTCAGTTACATACACAAATAGATAAATAAATATTCAAAAAGTGTAAGTAGTATTGGGCAGTCGTACATGGTGTAAGGTATAGATAGAACATCTCTACTAAGTATTGCTAAATACATCTTACACTATAAGCGTCGTCACACCGATCACATAACACCATGTCAAGAAGTAGAGACTAATTAGGGAAGACACTAAGGTAGGTTTAATTGTAAATTGGTTAGATATCGGCAGAGTGGAGACGTGTCTTATCTTTGACTTTTCATTAGCTTTCAATTCGATAGAGCTCTTACAAAACCAGACGTCCGAGTATAAATAGAGATGCTTTCAATAAATATGTAGTACATTCAATGTTTTATTTTTAGAATAACGTTCTTGATTAAGTTATGAGTCTTTTGCTAGACTGGCTGGTTATAAATAAAAATACAGGTACGATACACGGGGATTCATTATAATAATAGTAGATGTTGATGTTATAAATAATTATTGTTCTGCCCTTGGAATATTTAGGTAGGCAGGGTAGTTACGTAACAAAAAATGTGACTCCAACATACCTAATCCTAAGTGGTTGATTACATTTCAATAAGTTGGTATTTCATACTTCTATTCACATAGGCATGTTAATTAATTACCTACATTAATGGAGATATTATGTCCTCTTTGCACGCCTCTTCATTTCACGATATGTTTACAGGGTACCCAAATGCAAAGGAAAACAGTGTTTTAATAAAATGCCATTGATATTTTTGAGATAGTTCAAGCAATAACAGTAATGTCAAATGGCGACGACGTCTAATGTCTTGATCCTTTAGAAGGGTTTTATCTAATCATTAAAAATTCGTATATTCTCTCTTTTTATTGCCCGTTTTCTGTATAATTATCTATGTACAGAAATGGGTCTTTTATTTACATACTGGGAGCTGGGAGTCCAAACAAGAAGCTTGCCTACTTCATACAATATATAGAACTACCTAATTCATTTAACAGTTGTCATCAGACACACCACACGGAGTTTAAATTCCGTCCAGTAAATGGTAGTCAAATAGGCATCCATAAAAATACCACAAAGGAAAAACAAAATGTATATGAAGACTGTTCTTTAAAATAAAGTATTAATTAGATCTTCTTTTTTCACGTTTGGTTGCCTTGACCTCAATTTATATGCGTTCAGAATTGCTTTTATTTTCAAGCTCGACAAAAACTGTTTTATATATGTCTGTTCCTCGCTCCACCCACATACCTACATATAAACCCGATTTGTCAAAATAAATGCATCAGATGAGCAGAACATAGACCTATTTCAAACAAAGTTAAAACTGAGTTGGAGGTACCGCAATTTAAAACAAGTCTGTCTTCCAATTTATTTTACCGGAAAATTGTCAAGCCAGGTTGACCAATATTCTTCAGATTTTAAAATTAGCAATCGGTTTACTCGATCGGAATTTGTTTTACGGTCTGTCGACCTTCCGTTCAAAACAAAAACCTCTTAGCTGTTAAGTTAAAATAAAATTGCTGGGTAATAACAGGCGACAGTCTGGGCCGGGTTTAGCAGGGTCCGTTTGTCAGTTATCAATATCTTTTTAAGATTGCTGAGTTAAAAGAAGTGACGGTCTGCGGCAGCTGTAATGTGGTCCGCATGTGTCGGTAAGAACGAATATCATTTTTAAATTGCCAGGTAAACAACAATTGACGATCTGGATTCGATATTGCGCGGTCCGCTTATGGGTGTAGAAACATCTTTTTAAAATAATTGCTGGATGAAAACAAGTGAAGATCTGGGTCCGACATAACGTGATCGGCTTATTGGTGTAGAAACATCTTTTAAAAAATAATATCTGGCTGAAAACAAGTGACGGTCGTCCGGTCCGGTGAGCGGTTAGCGCTTGGTGAAGGGGTTGTTCCGGGCCGTGGTGCGCGCGGCGGCGGCCGCGGTTTGCGTGCAGTTGCACAGCGCGTCGAACATGCGCAGCACGAAGCCGCGCGCCCGCCCCAACCGCCGCTTCATGTTGCCTGCAACAAACAAAGCGATCGGTTGTTACGCTGCTCCGGGATAGGTATCTTTGTCATGGTAAGGCTAGGGTTGCAAGATCGACAGACCTGATCTGTCAGTTCGGCTATTTGAGAGATAACCGGGCATCCAGTCTTATTGCGTGTACTTACTTCAAATATGTAACAAAAGTCGGACTGGTTGGATGTTTATTTTGGCCGGACACGTAAAAAGCCTACCTATGGCTTTATCCGGACGCTTTGGTAACGCAAGGTAACGTAGGTACGGCTAAATATGTGGGTTACGACGAATATGCTCTTTCAATGCTACGGCTACATTATCGTGCTACGACGAATATTCCTGCTTATTTACAAGACAGACTGACAGACAAAACTGAAAATCTCCGCCTTAGCCTGCTTATGTAGCCCCGGCAGAAAATGCATTAACATGGTAAAATTATTCAAATAATATAGTTTTGTTGCCGTAGATATAATAGGCGTAGGCAGGCAACCTAGTTTTCAAAACAACACTGCGTTAGGTAGGTCGAATTAAATGCATACCTACCAAACGTATTCTTATAGTCTTAATGGCATCGCGAATGCTTTCATCATGCTACGCATTTTCTTTTGATACATTCATAACATTCCTCTAGCTGGGTCGTTTAGACAGTCATTTTGTACCTTCTATCTATTGCTACGATTCTGCCACACCTCTTTTGCTTTATCCACATTCATCAATCTCTTCAGTCACGCTCGTAGTTGCGGAGTTCTGACTTTCAAAGTAATTGATTTTATTTATTCAGTCGCTGACTGGCAATTTATTTATGTAATATAATTTGTTACTGAATCCCATTACTTACTGTTACTATTAAATAGCTGGTCTATTTATAAAAGCGAAAGGTCCACTCACTTACTCATTACTAAAGATCGATGATACCTACATTAGTAAAAGTACTTGTTCTTTGCAAGGAGTCTCAAATGAATTAGAATTGAGAAGGTTCCTTTTATGACTAGGAAATAAAAACCTCTTAAGCGGGTTACAAACTCAACAAAGAAGTCGCGGGTAATAGCTTATTTATTTTCTGTGTTTGTTTTGACGTAGTTATAATCAAAATAACTTGGTGAAACATTTAGAATTGACACAAGTAGGGGTACCATGAGTTGGCTATCGAAAACTTACTTACGCTAAAAACCTATCGAGTTGTTTTTTTCATACGACCGATTTTAGTTCTTCGCGTAATCACATAACCACAACCACAATCATAGACATATTTACGTAGGCGATATCGAGTCCGTAATTTTTAAACTCATGGTAGCCCGAAAGGTTAATAATAATAATAATAATAATAATATCATTTATTTTCTTTCACAATATAGCTTTTGGGGTACATAATGAAGTATAATGTCATCAGCATACATTGTGAGAGACTGGTATCTGTACTAGGAAAAACCTGTCTTACAGATTACCAGGCTCCAGCCTCAAGGATTTTGTACACGGATTTACTTAAAATACTCTAAATCTCTATAATAACAATGAGAAGACAGCAGATAAAGAAAATAACTGATTATACAAAAACAAAATTCGAGTCAGAGGGGATAGCGTGTGAGTAGAGGTAAGGTAAGGTGTGTGTGTGTGTGTATGTGTGTATGTGTGTGTGTGTGTGTGTGTGTGGGTGTGTGGGTGTGCGTGTGCGTGTGTTTATATGATGCTTGCGTACGTGTTTATATAAATTATAAATCTCGTGTACTTTTGGAAGTTTTGTTCAATAGGTAATTAAGAAGGGAAGCAAAGGAGGTTTTCCGTCTCTATGTATGATAAGCTAAGTAGCCACTCTGAGATTTTGAGTTTACAGTGATTCCTCGGAAGTGAATAAACTGGCAATGTAGAGTTGAGCTTGTTATATAAGTGCGGGCCTAGAACATAAAAGAACCTTTCCGAAATCCGCGAGTTGTGAACTATTAATTTACAAATTTTATTTTTACGACGTTTGTTTACGTTTAAAAGCGGGTCATAGATTGTACAGGAATGTTGTTTCAGAATAATTTGTTGTACGAATAGTTGACGTACTGTAAGTACTTTAGCTTTTTGGTATAAATCAGAGGTTGGATGGAAGAACGGAAGGAAATAACAGACCTTTAAGACGGCTCTTTGTGCTCTCTCTAAGTAGACCATTTGCGATTTATTGGCTCCACCCCATGATGCTATGCAATAGGATAATATGGATTGGCACAGTGCAATATAGGTGGTTTTTATTATTTTTTCATCGGCGACATGACGCAAGTTTTTAAAAATATATATAAGTTTTCTTGTTCTTGACGTGAGTGTATCTATGTGAGCATGAAAATTAAGGTTCCTGTCAATAATTATGCCAAGATATTTAATTTGGTCTACGTGTTGGAGCGTGGGGCAAGAGCAATTTTTATTAGTACAGTTTGTGGACGAGTGACCAACTATCTTATAATTACTGATGTTAGATGGATGATTTTTATTATTGAGGGAGAAGGAAATGTATTTGGTCTTGTCTACATTTAGAGTAAGAAGATTGTCAGTGAGCCATGTCATTACGGCATTAAAGCCTTCTTGTGCGTATTTATACACTTCATCCCATGTACCACCTGAAAATATTAATGCTGTATCATCCGCAAAGGTAATAATTTTCCCGTTTTTTAGCTGCAATTGACAGAGGTCGTTAATATAAGTTAAAAATAATGTCGGGCCTAGTATGCTCCCTTGTGGGACACCGTACTCAATGGGAAGTTCGCTACTGTATACTCCGTCAATCACTACCTGCTGCACTCGCTTTGTAAGATAACTTCGGAAAAAGTCAAGTTGCAGTCCTCTAGTTGTAAACATTTCACTAATGTTTTGTTGAGTGAGCTACGTAATTTTGGGCTCATCAATCTCTCACATTTTACTTAGGCACATACTTATCAGCCAAAAGCTTTCAAGATGAAAACGTGCAATTCACCGTAGCATTTTCCATGCCATTCAACTAACTACATATCTAGCTGATGTGTTTGTTCTAGCGGCGATTAGATACGTTGTTAATACCGTGTCATGATAATATGTAACAAGGCAATCGATTTATTTATTTATTATTCAGGGAGTTCGATTAACTCTCATCAATGAACGGTTAGCAGTAACCAAAAGCATGGATACATTTTCCATTTAACTATTATTTAGTCACAAGTTGATAATCGTTTACGACAACTTAGGACCTGATTGTTATTTGTTTCTACATATTATTGTTAATGTAACATATGACATGAAAAGTCGTTAAAGCAGAATCGGATGTATTTTATGTAAAATTGTAAACAAAAAAAAAACCGCCTTCAAAAACACGACTCACTAAAAATTACAAAATAATATAATACGAACATTAATCTGGGTATGAATTTGATATGTTGTTGAAGGCGGTGCCAATTAAATTTTTGAGGAAAACTGCGTGAAATATAAACGGCACCGCCTTCAACAACATATCAAATTCATACCCAGATTAATGTTCGTATTATATTATTTTGTAATTTTTAGTGAGTCGTGTTTTTGAAGGCGGTTTTTTTTTGTTTACAATTTTTTTTCATCCTTTTTAGTGTTAATTTTTTTTACACCCTATTAGTTAAGCTCACCTATAATTCTACTGATATTATAACCAGTAGTATCAATATGTACACAGATTTAAAAGAATAATCCCTTTACTCCCAACTATTAAGGAGTTGACCTTCCATCATCAGCTCAGCATCATAACATTATGATTGCCAGAAGCAAATGCCAATATAACTTAAGAAAATATGTAAAACGCGGTACATGTGCCTATAAAATTTGAGGGTTGCCCTCGATTTCTCCTGGATCCCATCATCAGATCCTAGACTGGTCAACCTAATAGTTTAGCTCACCTGTAATGCTACTGATATTATAACTAGTAGTCTTAATATGTATACAGTATTGAAAGAATTATTCTTTTACTCATAACTATTAAGGAGTTGACCTTCCATCATCAGCTCAGCATCATAAAATTATGATAGCCAGAAGCAAATGCCAATATGACTTCAGATAATATGCAAAACGCGGTACATGTCCCTATAAAATTTGAAGGTTGCCCTCGATTTCTCCAGGATCCCATCATCAGATCCAAGACTGGTGAAAATGGGACCACCTCGGAAGTGAACCGTATCCAACCAAAAAAAAATTTTTGAAATCCGTCTATAATTGACGAAAATATCGGTGAACATACATAAAAAAAAAAATAAAAAAAAAAAAATAAAAAATATTATACATACAGACGAATTGAGAACCTCCTCCTTTTTTTGAAGTCGGTTAAAAAGCACTCACTAGAGTCCGAATAACTTGCAAATTTAACGCATATAATTTAGATTCAAATGAGTAATTTCCTGATTTTTCCTTAATGGTTGTTGGAGGAAATAAAAAGCTCTTTTGTTGAATTAACATTCTATCTCAAACAAAGCTTTTGGTAGATATTTGCTTGCACTTGTTGCCGGCTGGTTAGCGGAGTTTCGTAGGAGCACATCAAAGGAAGTTGTTAGCGACTCAAGTATCTTCCTTCACGGTTATTTACTTGCAAGTGTAACTTTATCCGAGAGCAAAGTTATGAAATGAAAAGAAAATGTGTCTTATAACTTGTGTATCTCATAAATGTGATTTCTTTTATTTGCAATATAATAAAAATATGGTTACAAAATTGCGGATACATAATAATGGCATATTAGTCGGTATTATTTCCGATACCTAAGCTTTGTTGGCAAAAGAAAGAAGATTGCAAAGAATAGTAGGTAGGTACGTAAATGTATTCCTTTTGTATTCATATTATTTACCCGTGATAGGCATTCTATTACTTAGCTATAGTACCAAACAAAGTTAAATAATCATCTTTAGGATAATTTAATAACGAAAATAAAATCTAAATAAATACTTTAGTTTCGTTTTACCCTTTTTGCAACGCAATTAGATGTATTGCAGTAGGCCTACGTTAAATGGATTAAAAACGTTTTGCAAATAGAAATATATAAACTACAAATTCTGAACAACATATCAGGCGACTAATATATTGGTAAGGGGATCAACAAAACTGAGGCCTTTATAAGCGGTACAAACAAGAAGTCCAATAAAGCAAACAAGCAAGTCCTAAGCAAAGCCGGCTTGTTTGCTGAACATTCCGCGTTTGTCAGCGGACCGCACGTTCATCACACGACTTTGTGGATGGACTTTCCCTCACTACTACAGATGTAGACATTTCATACTGTAGAAGTTATATTAGTTTTCTAAACTTAATAAAATAAAGTATTGTATATGATATGCGTTTTTTTCATATGTAGTAAGTACGTTTATTCGACGCTATTCATCGTCATAATCATCATTATACGTCCCCACAGCTGGGGTACGGGCCTACCGTACTACCCTACCCAACTACCCAACAAGGGCGATGATGGCGAGGGCAACGAGACTTTAGCCAACCACGCTGGCCAAGTGCGGTTTGGTCGACTACACAACGTAAGAATATTTTCGTAGGTGTGCAGGTTTCCTTCCTCACGAACGCTTTTACTGTGAAAGAAAAACATCGTGAGGAAACCTGCACACTTGGGAAGAAATTCTGAGGTGTGTGACTAAGACCTGATCGCTCTAGTTTAGGGTAGGTCCGTGCCTCAACAGTGGGGATGTATATGGGCTGATAAGATATTATTTGCGCAAATACTGCATGCTTGCAATGAAACTAATTTTACGGATGAAACTCGCGTATATTATTTTCCCGTTACGACGAGCGCTTACATTCCGAGATCCTTACATCTTAAGGATCTCGGGACGTCTATATAATATTTTTTGTAACATCTTATTATTCCCGAGTTTCACCTGTAAAATTAGCTTCATTTCCAATAAATAATATACCTACCTATGTCACACTTACATTTATGCGTACAGCCAGCGGTTTCGCTTGTAAGGGTTATTTATTTTATCCTCATTCTATATTGTACTCGTACATTCGATTAGTTTACTTTTATAATCAGTCAGGGCAACCTGAAAATTACGGAACGTAATAAAAGAACCCATTATGTACCGATTCAACTTCATACAATCCTTTTTCGAAATGCGAAAACACGAAATAAAATCCAGATAGCCAATAAGATGTATGCCGTTGTTATCTACATTGGTACATTTACCTAAATACTAATAAAGTGCCCTAAGGTTTGAAGAGGACGGAACCCGGATAGTAGAAGGATCAATTCGATATTTTTGAAAGTTTGGAATTTCTTACGCGCAATCTGAAAATTATTTCATCAAGGCGTTGCAATAACATATTATTACCTATCAGTCTATCTCGTGTTCATCTGGTATCATTAAGGGCACTACGCCTATTAGAGAAACTTGCCTTTACCCATATTTGTGTCTGCTTCATGGTGTCACATCTAACTTCATCAAGGCGTACCGTTACATTATATCTATCTCATGCTTGGTCACATTAAAGCGTGCCTTTATAGGTGTGCGTTACCCCAGCAAAATGTTGTCGAAAATCGACATTCCAGTTCATCAGATAATTAGTCGGTTAGCTCCTGTAAATGTCTATGTAGTTTTTGGAATTAGTCCAGTCGTAATTTTCGAGATATTTGAAAAAAACAGATTCTGCTGGGATAACGTTACCGCAGCAGAATGTTTTGCGAAATAATGACTTTTTTTTTAAAAGCTTTAGTTACATAATTAGACTTTTGGACGAAGTAAATGTTTCGATATAATTTGGGTTTCTAAGTTTTAAGATTGCGAAGATATTCCGTTTTTTGCTGCAGTAACGTTTGGCTGTTTGCTGGATCTTCGAAACGGTAAAGTGTATTGTTCTAATTTTTTATACACAACTTTGCCTTAATTAGTCTGAATTAGTCCAGCAATAAAAATGTTATCTTAATACACCGTTTGCAAGTTATTCACAATGATATAAATTGCCTCTTATAGGCCCTAACTTTCTAAATATGTACTCTAGAGGCTTATTTGAAATATTATTTTGTAGCTTACAACTAGACACAAGTATGTGTGAAGTTTCATTCGAGTCCATTAAGTAATTAATAAATTATCACGAAATTAATTTCAGTTTGGGCCCGCACATGCAGCGTGTTTCTTTGGCCGCCGATTATTTGCGTTTCTTAATGTTTTTCTTGCTGGTTTTTTGTAAATAATTAGACCTTTTTGTAAACTTTAAACCTGCAAAATTTAAGCCGAATCGACTTAATAGTTACAGAGATAAACGAAAAAGAGTCAATAAGGTACTCATGATTGCGATAACCCGACCAAGTTTAGATGGTCACAAAAAAGCGGAAATGTAGTACATAATGCAGGCCTACTGAAATTTTAAGGACAGTAATTATCATTTTGTTACAGTTGCATACAAAAGTGTTAAAGAAAAAACAAAAGTTTACGTAATTTAAGGTACAAACAACTCAAATATTATTATTTAATCTAACTAAAAAAAAAAAGTAAGATGGACTCGCCAATGAAGGGTGTAACTAACCTATAAATAGTTCGTTGTACTTTTACTGTTTTAATGATTTTAACTAGCGCACACACACACGCACAAATATACACACCCACCCAGATTCAGACTCGACTGTGATGACAATTGACATTTCAAAACTGTCAGAGTAATTTTATTACATAAATTATCAAAGAGTTTCTATTTAAATATGTAGTATTTATAGTAAAGGCTCTTCCAACTGCATTGTTTCCTCAAGTGCTCAGATTGACACTTGACGTGATGAGTGTTTATTTATTTATTTTTATTTTATTTATTAGGTCCACTTACAATTATGTATTACATCTTAAGTATTAAATATTTAAATAATTATTTGCTAAATACATAATTTTGTTACAAGCAGACTCCACTTGCGATTACAATGTTTCTTACAAGCTAATATAAAAACAAAAGGGAAAAAGAACCAAACAAAACAATCTAACTAGCAATGACAACTTTTTTCATCTTAGCAACAGAGTCCTGGAAAACATCAACCAGGCCGCTGTGATGGTTTAGGATTCGTGAGAGGCGAGGTATGGCGGAGTTGGCGCCCATGACGGTGCGCCTGAGGGGGGGACAGAGAGGGGTTGTGGGTTTTCGAGGTAAACCTCGAGGCATTCTTATACTAAATTGTGACAATAGTTGGGGACAATTAATTTTACCATTGAGCACTTTATGAACAAATGTTAGATCCAAAAGGTCCCGTCTTTTGTCAAGGGATAACATTTTAAAATGTTTTATTCTGTCCGCGTACGACTTAATTTTGTCAGCTATGCCTTGCGAGTAAGCTAAGTGCCACAAAAACCTTTTCTGTATGCGTTCGAGCTTTAGCATGTGTGCAGTGTACTACACTTCCATACTCCAAAATACTTCTCACTAAGGTATTATATAATAGAAGTTTAGTTTTAGAATTTTTAAACATTTTGCCATTTCGTATAACGAAACCAAGCGTCTTAGAAGCCTTGTGTGTAACTTTCTCTATATGTGGGACAAACGAGAGTTTACTGTCAAAATGAATTCCTAGATCTTTTACTACACACAAAGCAGTAGCAATATCAAATAAGAACAAAAATCACGAATGCGAAAATTGTCTTTAACTGGGTTGTTTACTATACAAAAACAGTAGGTAATGGTAAAATTTTCTGTATTCAATTATGTACGCGTCTGTATAGAAATTGTCAGACTACTATGTCATAAATTTCAGAAGACTAGCACTTTGTACTACGTGCCGCTTTTTTGTGACCATCTGAACTTGGTCGGGTTATCGCAATCATGAGTACCTTATTGACTTTTTTTCGTTTATCTCTGTAACTATTAAGTCGATTCGGCTTAAATTTTGCAGGTTTAAAGTTTACAAAAAGGTCTAATTATTTACAAAAAACCAGCAAGAAAAACATTAAGAAACGCAAATAATCGGCGGCCAAAGAAACACGCTGCATGTGCGGGCCCAAACTGAACTTAATTTCGTGATAATTTATTAATTACTTAATGGACTCGAATGAAACTTCACACATACTTGTGTCTAGTTGTAAGCTACAAAATAATATTTCAAATAAGCCTCTAGAGTACATATTTAGAAAGTTAGGGCCTATAAGAGGCAATTTATATCATTGTGAATAACTTGCAAACGGTGTATTAAGATAACATTTTTATTGCTGGACTAATTCAGACTAATTAAGGCAAAGTTGTGTATAAAAAATTAGAACAATACACTTTACCGTTTCGAAGATCCAGCAAACAGCCAAACGTTACTGCAGCAAAAAACGGAATATCTTCGCAATCTTAAAACTTAGAAACCCAAATTATATCGAAACATTTACTTCGTCCAAAAGTCTAATTATGTAACTAAAGCTTTTAAAAAAAAAGTCATTATTTCGCAAAACATTCTGCTGCGGTAACGTTATCCCAGCAGAATCTGTTTTTTTCAAATATCTCGAAAATTACGACTGGACTAATTCCAAAAACTACATAGACATTTACAGGAGCTAACCGACTAATTATCTGATGAACTGGAATGTCGATTTTCGACAACATTTTGCTGGGGTAACGCACACCCTTTATAGACTAACTTGCCTTTACCCAAATCTGAGTCTACTTATCATGTCGTCACATCGCTCATGGGATGACGAAGGTTGCAAGGTCGGGTCGCTGCGATTCGCGTTCGTTGCCTTTGTGTCTGCCGCTATATGCGAACACGGGGAGGGTGGCTATTGATTTTGGCATACCGCCCTATTCAAATTCGCGCTCATTTTACCTCCGCTTTTCAATAGTCTGCATAACGCGTAATAACTCTGTAAACATTATGTTTATAGCGTTATACAGTTGTAGGGTAGAGCTACATAGGTGCTACATTTTCATTGTGTCGAAACCATTGATGCGGGATACGCAATGTACGGGGTGCAGTACCTAGCTGCAAAAATACATTTCATCAATGCAATAGCTTTAAATGGATGTTGAAAGCATTCGGTAGCTTTAATTAGACCAAAGGCACTTAGTGTTAGTGACAAATTTGTTTGTGTGTGTGTGTTTCACTTTACCTATAAGTTCTGCTTCTGCACTAATAAAACACTATTAATACTTACTTCCTACTAATGAAAAATAGCAAAATTGCAATTTATTTTCCTTCAGTTAAACGAAATCACCAGAACAAGATTTTAAGGTAAACAGATAAAATTACTGACTTAAAGGTTTCACAGGTAAGGGTTATTTTACTCCGGCGGCAAGTTTAGCTAGTGTTAGCTATAAAGAAAATCCCATGTTGATTGATGAACACGAGAACCCAAAAGAAAGGGACCCTTTAATATCCTCCAGGCTCCTAAATCAACGGAACAAAATCAACAGAAGAAAATCAAACTAGCCATCCCACAGTCGAAGTAAACAAAACGAATAACCGTATTTTAAACAACAGGAGCATAATCTAATTAAGTTGATGTTAACGTAAACTGCCCTGCAATTGGGTTTAAATTACTATAGCAGATTTCTTTAGCAGAAATTGCAATCTAATTGGCCAAAGTGTCTTTTCGATTTTGCTGACATATTTGTCAAAAGTAAACCAATGCATGTTGGCATATTTGATAACAAGTATTTATACATGTAAAAAGGTGTCGTACTCGTTTATGCATAGCAAATAATGGAGCCCATTATGAACACTTACTGTAAAAAAAATAATTAACAAAAACTATGTAAATTTTCTTTGTTTGATTTTCACCCCTTTAATTTGCAATTCTGTAAAATTACTGCTACTAATGTTACTGACATATTATACATACCAGTGATGTTCCGAATATCCGTATCCGTATCCGTATCCGCGGATATCCGAGGGAAAAGAAAAATCCGTATCCGTATCCGGGTCCGTTACTTTTTACGCGGATCTTTTACGGATCTTTTTCAGGTGATTATTAGAATTAAAAACTTTAAAAGTCCATTTAGAGTATTTTTATTACTTGTAATCAAATATTGGACATCTTTATATTGCAAACATTAGATAGATAGAAAGATAGAACTTTATAATGAGAGAAAGTTATAACTTACATTACTTTTAAGCCAGTGAAATAACTAAAACTTAAATCCTTTTTTATCTTGATTCCAGGAATATTATAGTAAGTTATATAACTCTAACCTCCTTTTTTACAATTATGAGACTAGTACAATAGAAAGTCATAAGATCCGTATCCGTATCCGTATCCGCGGATCTTGATAATAAATATCCGTATTCAGATCCGTATCCGCGGATATACATTTTTGATGATCCGGCACATCACTGATACATACATGGCGAAGGTCAAAACGCTCATTTGCCTCGCTCCCGAGTCAGAAGTCTCGTATCTAAGCCGTAAACAAAGATCGTTATCTTGCAGCGAACAGAGCAATATGCTAATGGAGTCATGATAAACAGCTTTGTGAGGAAAACGTCATCGGAGAATGTACAATCAGCCGCTGCCTGCACTTTATAGAACATGACGCCCAACAACATTCTACGTTCGTGTAGTATATTTTTTTTTTACATTATACGATACCTATTCTTTTAAAGGTTCGTTAGATGTTTAGATTTTTAAATAATTAGTTTCTTGTACTGTGTTTATTATGGATAGAAATTAGATTATTTAAAACCTACAAGCTAGACATTAATTAAAAGAAAGTATATTGAGATTACTGCCACATCCTGTATTCATGCCCTTTATGAATGAGCGTGAAACTCAACTAAAAAAATCATTCAGTACATACAATGTGTAAGTACGTGTGAGACGTTTATTAATTTCATCATCCTTTGATAATTTAAACCAGAAAAGATCTGTCTTCGATATCTCTGGCTTTGAAAACGCACCCCATAAAGTTAAGAGGCAGATCTATTTGGCAAATGAAAGATAGGTAGGTACACTATACATTATAGTTAATCTCTAGCTATTTTTGTCCACAACAAATGTGTATGCGGAAAAAATGCTTGGTAAATAATCTTATGTCTAGTAAGGACACCACTTGCCAAGCAGTTTCGCAGCTTACAATTCGGTGTCTTTTCAATTTCAGACGAAACCTCAATCTACTGCCCCTACTTACTTTATATGCAAATGCGGCAGAAAACGATCCGCACGAATGTCTTGCGATTACTCAACACGCGAGAACAATGCAGACTACTTACTCGAGAAGAAAAATATGCTCTTTGTAGGAACGAATTCATACTATTTTGTCTCGTTTTATTTGGCCTTTGTTATGAGATTTTGTGCCCGGAAGAAACAGCGATGTCTACGTCCTACTATGTCTACCTAATATTAAATGTATTGTATCGGAATGACATTTAAAGACGCTACGTTTCTTATAAAATAAAATAAAATAAAAATCGCAGTTAGCTTCCCAATAGCACCTACAGCTTTGCATTGCCTAGCATTGTTTATTATTTGCTAGTAGATCAATTATACGTAACGGATTTTTTTTAGATTATGGAGAATGCCCTTTAAAAATAAATTAGAAACCTTATTTGGATTCAGGTTACTTTTCATATGATGTTAAAAAAAGTTCCAGTTCGCTCGCGACCACGATCGGTGTAACCCAGTCGAAACGTCGGGCAGTAAGTAGCTATGTAATTTGCTACTCCTAATAACGCGTGTAGACCCATAAAGACAAATATTTAATGTTAAAAAAAGTTAGTTTGCCTATTACTTACGATACCAACCATGCCCAGAGGAGTTTTCTTTGTGCACGTACATTTTCTCGTTAGAGTTAAGTTAACGATCGATTTACCGTCACTTCCGGTGGGGTCTTTGGAGATTGAACCCTTCGAAGTCTTTCAACCCTATATCCTCCATGTTACTACGAACGATCACGGGCCAGGACCCTTTATTATAAAGATGGCAACTTTTTAGATTGACATTATTGATGATTATTTATCTGGACATGACATTTCTATACTATTTTATGAGCCTGGAAGTGTGATTCTTTTGACTGTTTGTTTATTACTCGTAAGCCGGAAAGACTGAACTGAAACTCGGGCAAAAAGTGCTTTGATTGAAATGGTCACTTCAACTCTCGTAAAACACGATAAGCAGATTGAGGTGGAGAAGCTGAGGTTGAGGTGGTCGTCCTTACTAAGACAATGAGGGTGATAGAATTCAGTTGAAGGAGTCCTTGGCTATTACAGTGTCTTTCTCTACTACAGATAACATCTACTGTAGGTACACTGCTATCAACTCGTGAGTTGAATTGCTAATCTCCGTTTGATTTAGAATCCGTATACAATATAATACCAGGAAGGTTATCGTCCCTATTTCACATGGATAGCTAGCGACTGTGAATAATACTGTCACATTTAAAAACAAAAAGTAAATGAATCAACTTCTAAACTCCCGACAGTTATTGTAATTCAGGGACGAAATGAGGCTTGCACGCGACATAAACAAAGTCTTCACGACCTAACTTCGTTAACGTATTACATTGTTCTGGTTAGTGTACTTGTTTATCACTCGTGTTTCTCTGTGGTGGTTCGGTAATAGCCAGTTAAAAATAACCCCACCATTATTGCTAACGGCAGGGCATTATAATGACGTACGTCCTCTCATTATGCTCTTTGTAACGTTTGGGCACGTAGGTACTTAACGTTGTTTCGGCGATCGGCATGGCGGTCAGTGCTAACCAGATTATTCTCTGCAATTAACTTCGGGACGGGTGGAGAATAATGGAATCCAATATCGGCTGGGAGGGATAAAGTTTTGCGATGAGGGTTTTAGTGGATCGTGCACGTATTGACTATGATCGTACTTCGTTATTAGCTAATTATTTTCAACGTGTAGGTAGGTCTTTAAAATACAGCAAGGGGAACATTAATAGGATGTAATTATGACGAGCACTATTAATTATTATTATTGACACTAGGTAGGTTACCTAGAAGGTCATACCGGGCTATTAAATTATGACGTAGTATTTCTTTGATGAGCTATAAATGCTTGTAGTTGGTTATCTTATATAACAGATTTTATTTATAATCGTAAAATCGCTGTTATATGAATCTGCAATTTCATCAAGTTTGTGATCAAGTGGGTACCAACTTAAATTAGAACATAGGTAAGTAAGTATAGCAAGATTCTATAATATTGCCTATGTCCAGCAGTGGTCAAACCTATAGGCTGATGATTATTATGACGATAGCAAGATCTGAGAAGCTAAATAGAAAATTATACCTAACAGGAAATATAAATACATACAAACATTGACTAGGAAGGCATAGAATTAAAGAGGGAAGAGAAAGAGTGGGTGCCGTCCGAAGTCAAAGGTTGATGGATTTACAGCCGCACGCGCAATGTTTACCATAAATTAGGGAACGTGCACCTTTTGATGTTACGTAAATGTTTTTGCGCGTTCCATCCGGTATCCATTCGAATACGCGATGGCTATGTCGGATAAGAATGATGGAACGAATAATAAAGAATATAAAAGTAGTGTGTACATCTTGTAGTTGTATTAAATGTAGGTACCTTTAATATACGTAGGTAAGCCGGTTGCTTTAGTGAGGTAAATGATTATAGTGTCTTTTTATGTCAATAATGCAATCATTTATTCATGTTAGATGCACAAATGCATAAAGATGCGAAGCTAAACAAGTTCTGAAATACTATTAATTCAATCGGCTAAGTAAGAAACAATTGAAAGTAAACATATGTTTCCATTACTTTACCACGAAGTCTTCCGTTAATAAGCCTCTTAAACGTCAGACTCCATCGGCAATTAACCATCTAATAGACCATTTAGATAGAGGTCCTATTTAGAGATAGTGGGCCCTTTTGAGATATAGTCCGGTTAAATTGAAACGTCAACTTGTAATCCCAGGGTTATTATGTTAAACCGTTGTCTGTTTATGATCCGGCTTAGGCGAACAGGTAGCCAAGGGAACATCTAGCCTCCTTTTAATTATTTACCTGATATGATTTACATAGTTAGAGGGTTTGCACTAGATATTTGTACCTGATATCGAATAGTATGTACAAATAATACGGATTGATTTAAAAAAATTATGTTGTTTATGACTTTTGAAAGACTTTGTTTGAATTTATTGCAGACGTTTAATATTTTTTATATGTAGGTATTTATAAAATACGCAGAACATATACCTAACTGTAACAATACTATACCTGAGCCGCTCTTAGATGACTGATTTGACACTTTTTATTTTATATTTTGCATTTATCCTTGTTAAGAGGAACATATTTTGCGAATCATAAAGAACAACTTTTAAAAATAAGACGTTATTTCAAAATGTCAAATGCACCTAATTATCTAATTATTTGTCTTTTATTGCCTAAAATAATTGAATTATAAAATGAAAACTTAAAATTTCCACTCTGTATTACGCTTTTACAAGGTTACGCCGATTGACACGTTTTCATAGTGACGTAGTGGGTAATAATCACCAGGTATTTTTTTTAAAATAGGATGAAGGATTTAATAAGTAGTGTATTTTAAAAAGAAATATATTTTTAAATAAGAAACTTCAATTCAATCTTATGCATGTGAATAAATATTTTTAATAAAAAATTGTTATAATTAGACCTTGCTTGGTTATAAAGTGGAAATAACTGTTACTTATTATACTTCGGCAATTTTTCCGTTGTCCCTCACTAGTGCAGTCAGTCTGACATGTGTCAAATCAGTCAACTATGAGCGGCTCTGGTATAACAGTGACCCCTAAACGGAGCCACCGTTAAAGTTCTGTTTCACAGTTTTATCAAACACATAAGATAAAATTAGATTTTGTCAGTTCGGAACTGAAATTTTAGAAAATCTTATTTGATAAGATGATAGATGAATTAAGAATATTTATCTCGTACATATTGAAAGTGAACGCAAAGTAGAAGAGAATACTTGTAGTTAATTATAATGAATATTCCCTTATAATTCCATCGTACAGATTAATCCCGCTTCAACGCGCTAAGTGGCTCCAGGCAAAGTGATGCTACATACAAAATTGAATTAATATGGAATGGAGGTATGTAATGTATAGAGATGTGCTATATTGAAGGTGTTTGAACTGGCAGTAGTTTATACACGACTACACCACACATTGCCTTTCCAGTTTTTACTGCATGGGAGCATTTTAAACGGTTTATTAATATCGTCTGTGGTAATTGTGTTTAATAAACAAAATATGTACTTCAATCTTAGGTACTGACCAATTATCTCTCACCATAGCGGCATTCCTTTAGTAAGTTTCCTACCTAGCAATCGTAAACGAAAAGTCGAGGGAATAATGTGAGGGAAGTAGGGGAGAGGGGGGCAGTTTTAAACATTTTTAAAACTTCGTCTTATATCTCAAAATTCTCTAGTTTTATACCGTTTTATCGTTTCGCAATGCTTAACCCGACCATTATGCCATAAAAATTTCAGTATCATATGAAGAAGAATATTTAAGATACAGCCGTAATATCAATTATAATAGCAGAACAAAACAAAATAAAGTTCTTGATAGCTAATTGATAAAAGTTCATACTAATAGATATAATAATTGGGCGGAACATGTGTGCCTCATTATAAGCTTGTACCTGAATAACCTGAATTATACTCGTAATAATATAAGTAGGTAAGGTTAATAATGGTATGGGGTGATTTTGTCGACATATTCAAAATATAATATTAATAGATATAAGTACCTACTAGCACGTGAACATGGTAAACATTGCAGGCAGAGATAACATAATAATTGAAGGTGTTATCAAGCAAGTCTGAAGATACATTTTGACACAAATACAAAAATTACGCGTCAACTATGTCTCGCCACTGGCATTGTCACACCTAAACCCATCAAAACCAGTAGGGGGTGATATTTAATTATCTTCACATTCCCCCCACAGTGAGGAAAGTACTGGCACATTGTTATTAGTGGGCGCGGGGAAACAATCGTGCGCCGGAGATGAAGCATTTCCGCCGGCAGACGTGTGCGTTGTGTGGACGACTGATTACACAAATGCGTCTTCACTGTACTTTGTGGATAGCGCGATTTTTCTTTTTCTTCGGGAATAAGAGACCACTGTTGCATGGAGTAGTGGCGGGAATCGGAAATTTGAGCTGTGCTGCTGGCTGTACCATAGGGCTGTGCTTAGGGATACAGGGACAATGAGCGACCCCAAAGTATTTTTATTATTAGTTAGGAGGACTCTAGGCGTAATTTTAAAATTATGCTTTGTTTAGTAGAAATATTATTCAGACTCCTGAATGGCCCATTTTCTCGTGTAGGCACTGTTCTGTAATCCTTCCAATAATAATCCACATGTACATATTTTTCTTAGTAACAAAAAGCAATTTTTCTTACATACAATCTTAGGATGGTAAGCATTTTGAAATGACTTGTTGTTAACAGTCGGCTATTCTGTAGCCGTAGCCTTGAATTATTTATAGTCATACTTAGTAGGACCATTTTCTTGTATTGATTTACCCAAGTTGTGTTTTAATTGGTTACGAATAATACCTACTTGCACGTACATTGTAAGTAGAAGTTTTTCAACAACATTGCTTAGTTAGAACATTGTTTCACTACATGTTTAAAGTGTTTATATTATAAGTATTTTACTATGTGTCTACCGTCTTGTTCTAGTCGCTTACGTTCAATTTCGTGTTCTACTTAAATATTTACCAAACCCGACTCAGTGAATATATTCACGCATATGTGAGCATTTCATCTTAGTGAGTACCTAAACTGTTTTCTTGTTTAGGTAGTAGTGCTCTATTTTAGTAAAAAATATAGAGCTACTAGTCAGTTAAGATTAAACCATATATTTGATATTGATCTAATAAAGGTTGGAATACGGCAGAATCATAGGTTTGATAGTGAGTAGGGAAGGCTTCTTTATTTTTGTTCAGTAAAAAGTACGATAATGTAAGATTAACAAACGATGCTCATGGATAAATAAGACAAATCAACTAGGGTTTACTATCAAACTATAGTATAGTAGAAACCGATGATTGAATCGTCCTTTCTCTAATTGTCGACGCTAAACCAAACGCTAGGTCGTGGGCTTGAATAATAAAACTACGTATCCTATCAGACCGGACTGTGTAGGTACTTATTGCTTTTGAATCTAATAAACTATTGACCAGTGGTTTTGGTTTGAGCTTCTTCACTTCACTTTTTACTTCACTTCTATTTCTAAGAAATAAGACATCATAATTAAGAACGTCAGAACTAACCAATACTAAGTTTTGATGATACAAATCTTGTTAATTAGTAACTTGCCCATAAACATATTAAAGCTATGGTAATTATATACTCTTACGTAGAAATGCGAACTTATGTTCCTAAGAATACACTTTATACATTAATATTAAAACCGTTTAACCCAGGAACAGGTCATGAATATTTATTGGAACTACGAGTATGCTCCTGACTCAACTTACCCGCAGCTGGGTCCAATGTTTCCTGCAAGAAAGAAAAACAATTATCAATTAACATATCCTCTTGCGATGATTAAATCATTTATTTTGTTTGTTGCAAAAGCTAGAGCAATTTGTATCGCTGAAAATGATTTCGCAATGCTCGTGACATTGTAACTTACTATAATACAAACGTAATCATAAAATGACTGAAATTTTAATCCCTATTGCTATTTTCCCAGGTTGCAAAATGAATCCACGTTTTCACAGAATGCTAATGATAGTTTGCGAAAAGTGTAATAGTCAAAAGGTAATCAAGAAGGCTAGAAATAACGACGTATAGTCACGCTATTGTAGATGGAAAAGGAAGGAAAATACATAGATGAAAGATAAGGACTTTTCAAACATAACTTCTTATTTAGGTCAGAGGCACACAGTAAATTGTTATGAAATGTATCATTAAAAAAGTTTCATAAATATCAGTGGGGTGGAAGTTTTCATGCTCTAACGGGCTGTTTAACTTTTTCATTTTGACCTGTCTGATATGTGGTACCTCCTACCTATCTGTTCGAGTCAACAGCATCATACTCATTGGCATTATTAACGTAGGTGGACGGTTATCCACTCATGAACGGTTCAATTTAAACCAAGTGTTCCGATACGCTAGCTATCGCTTGATGTATTGCCAAAACATTGCATTGCAAACCAGTGTATTGACCTAAGCGTCCATCGATCAAACGTCTATTCGCAGTTTATTATCAGATAGGTGCATGCGACTCGAGCGCCGTATATAATCTCGTGTACATCAATAGATTCACCAAAACATTATCGGCTTATAAATCAAACAGATAAAACGTTATTAGAGATTACAGAATACCGACGATTCTGCTCTCAGTGGAAAAGTAACCGCAGAGAGCAGATTGTATTTCCACGCGAACAGACAGCTTTATGGCTCAGCCAGTTTTCGGTTTCGCATTCAGGCCTCCGCATAATCAATTTACATTTTTACCCACATCGAAGAAAAATATGTCTTGATCGGATTTCTAGTGAACTATGAAGATGAAAGAAAAAAAAAAGGTTTTGGTGTTCAAAATGAAGTGCATGCAAAATTAGTTGAAGTAAAACTTGTGTTTCTAAGGAATTATTTTATAAGATGAGTTTTTGTTTCAGCGTTGCTATATCGAAGAAGCCGAGTTTTGCAATCTACAGCAGCACTACTCCTCATGTAACACTTACCGCCCTATCAATTCCTTTTTTCCTTACGTTGTTAAATATACATTGATACTTACGAATTTACTTCTGTCTTTCTCTTTTTGTTTAAGTTCAGCCTCTTTCTTGGCTTGCTGTATGAGTTGGTCTACAAATTCTGTGGCTTCCCGTAGTTTTTCGGGATCGCTTTTGAAGGCGGCAACTCTCTCAGCGAGGGCTGAGGCATCGCTGTCGTGTCTCATTTTGTTGATAAATACCGATCAATCACTGTAAAGTCAAAGTTCACGTGTAGTGTTCACAGAGAGGTCATAGTTGGGTGGTGGGAGTGTTTTACGCGTTGTTTTTGGGTTTGTCGGGGGCGCCGGCGGTCATCGCGCGGGCGTGGCGCGGGCTCGGCGGCGCTGGCAAGACTGACTGAGTACCGAGCGAGGAGGCGGAGCGCGCCCGGGACCGCTCATGCGCCGAGTGACGGACTGCTAGCGCCTCCGATTAGTCCTAATGACTGACGACGAGGGCTCTCCAGCGTCGCGCCATCTCCACGCATCTCTCGTTGGATCTACTGGTGTTCTAAAGATTTAAAAAAGTTAATTAAAAATCGTCGGATCTTCTTTACCTAAGATACACATCTGTCATTTATTGCAGGTACTTAAGTAAGCAGGTTTTTATTTGCATGATTTGCATCATTCTTCTAATAATATGATGAGTCTACTTGTAAACAACCTTCGAGCGTTGAGTGTATTAAATAAGCGCAGTAGCGTCTAGCGCTGTAATTAAAATTGAAAGCCTCGGGAAAATCAATGCTTTTTTTTTCTACGAAAAACTCTCTCATATTCGTTTAAGTCTTCTTTATCAAAGAGCGTTGGGTTACCAACTCGCTTGCGTAAAAATATTTTCCTGTTAATACCTTAATAGGTAGGTATTTACCTAGTACTATAGACTTAACTACCTAGTACCTACCAACACCAATTGGGATTGGGATTGGGAAATGATTTTCGGTAAGGTACTATATCCTTCGGGTACTATGGGTAACGGAATGAATTAGGTAAGGATTTAACAAAGATAGCACGGTGCTCACAGGCATTAGGCACGAGGGAACCCATAAGAGGAGATACGACGCACGCTGAATTATCGCAGAGCTGCTAACGACAGAGTTAACGGGTGACACAATGAACTATCGGGGGACACCGGCACCACAGACTGTTATCGAACGTGACCGCTCGCTTCACACTTTGAATTTTTATTAATATTAAAAACAAATTTTTGGTAGGTGCTACCTGAGTAGGTACCTACTAACTCAACCAAAGTAATTTTACCTACCTACATACTTACATCGCCCATGTTTTCACTGTTAACATTTTAACGATCTTAGATAATGTAAGTCAAGTGGCGGGGATTTCATCATCAGAACTAGGTACCATAGAAGCAAGCTGAATGGAGATGAACACACCTCAAATATTTCCAAAAACAGTCTACTCTATAACTATTTATTTGTTTTGGGTCAGCCCGGCGGCCAGGGGGTCCCGTAGAAATGGGAGTGCCTTCCGTTCGGCGGACTGGCCAACTCCGACCCGCACAGCTCAATACCAATGCGAGACTCCACGCCTTGTCTCGTTGTTGCCGCATCAGTAGTCTCCTCTTTCACGTCCCCCTTTCCCTCTAATATCGAGTTCCGGAGGGGAGGGGTGAAACGGCTTTCAGGGTGAGTGCGACAGGCTCAATATATTGTGCCTGTTGACCTCATATTTGGATCTCACTACCGCTTACCATCAGGTGGAGTGAGGTCATCTTGTTAGCTCATTATAAAAAAAAAAAAGTTGGCCAGACATAACCGCGTTTCTAAAAACTTAGTTACTTCACATTAACGAAAAAGGGCACAAAAAAGTAAAGCAGTGGCGTAGCTAGTCAGGTGCTCCTCCGGGGACCCTCCCCCACGGCCCCGCACTTCACTTATAATAACTATTATATTATGAAACCACTGTGAAATACAACAACAAATTTATTGCCTGCTCAAAAGAATCAAGTCGTTAATGTAATGTTATTGTTTCTTATCAGGTGATAGTGGGCATGGGGGTACAGGTTTAGGCTCTAACGGATGCCGGCCTTGGGGAGCGGGCGGCGGAGCCATTGGGGGGCACGGGGGCCGCGGGTCCGACACGGGGGCCGGCGGGGCGCACTCGTAGTAGCTGTGCCCGTCCCACCACCACGTGCACCCAGGAGTTGGGTATCTTGGGAGGCTCACCTGGGAAAACAAATGCTAAGGTTCATTCGCGTCTCGGCTAAGGTTGCCATCCGTCCGGGTTTCCCGGATTTGTTCTAGTTTGAAAGCTGTCCTGGCAGGGGTGTTTAAAGTGTCCCGGGTTTTGTTTTTTGACGGTCTCGTTTTTTCGCAAACGTAGTGTAGGACGGCGCAGGCTAGATGGAGTGACGATCTGCGCGGGACGGCTGGTAGGAGCTGGATGCGAGTGGCCGAGGAGAGAGAGAAGTGGCGTGCATTTGGAGAGGCCTACGCCCAGCAGTGGACAGGAATGGGCTGATGATGATGATGAAGGTTCATTCTGCTATGATACCTACGGTAGAATATTAGGGCCTGCTCACTCTCGTGTCAGGCAGAAATTGTGTGTTTTGAACCCAGAGATTGCTTGTTTTAAATATAATGGCAAAATATACCTTGTACCTAGTCCTTACAAATTATAATGGTAAGGTATATGTCAAATAGGATTTGAAAAGACCAGCCATACAAAATTGTTCAGTGGCTCTACCATGAGTTTAAAACTTACGCAGTCTATATCGCCTACGTAAATATGTCTATGAAAAACAGCGCCGGTGGTGGTTACGCGAAGAACTAAAATCTGCCGTATGAAAAAAAACAACTCGATGGGATTTCAACGTAAGTAAGTTTTGCCAAAAGCCAACTCATGGTAGGCCCTCTGGGCAAAAACGAACAGTAGCCCTACCTACGCTACGAGTAATATTTTATTTTTGGTTTAGGCTAGGTATAAGTATTGGGTACTTACACTCTCAGGTTTAACTCTACCATCTTTAGTCCCCATGGCCACGGGTGCCACTACAGGGGGGTGAACAGAGTGATAAGCATTTCTGTGGTCGTAATACACATCGGAGTATCTGGTGATTGGCCCTCTGGGTATATCGGGTGGAGGGATACTCCGGGGCGCCATTGCGCAAGGAAAACGGGGATGGAGCGTATGTTTTCTGCCTAGCAAGAAATTTCGAAGGCTTTGCAATAGCGCGGAAACGTCTCTATAAGACCATTGAACCCTAGACATTATTATTATATAGGTGTAGGATTCTCTTGCACTTAATGTTAAAAATATTAGTAGTTATTTTATTTTTGTTATTGGGTAATTAGGTATGTCAAATAAGTATGTCACAAACTCACAATAGACAAGCAAAGCTTATTCGAATTTGGTTTGATACAAACCTTTGTGCTATAGCCTATACCTACCTAGGTATACGGACCTGAAAACAGGGGAGTTTAAGCGTTGATTTCATTGTGTGGAGAAGAAAACGGTACTTAGTAAGAAAGATTAGTTGAAAACCGATTGAATAGCCGTTGGATAATTGTTTGTTCCATACGGCGGCATTTCGCTCCTTGAAATGTACAGCAGGCAATAAAACGCTAACCTAACACTATTCCTATCTAATAATATCAATGGCCGTAATACTTGCGTGCGACCTGTGTGTGCTGAACTCTGATTCAAAATTGAAAATAATAATAATATTATGCTTCATTTTGCTGTGTTAGTATTTTAATAAGCCTTCCCTTCCAATGCAATGGCAAAGAAATTTTATAGGAAAGTTTATTTTTTCAGATTATATTCGTTTAGTCTATTTGTAATTTCTTTACGGATTTTTAAATGGATCCGTAAAATGAAACGCATATCACGTTCAAAAACCAGCAATTTTAGGATTTTATCGTCAGTTTATCAATATAACCGCGTATTCCTTCATATATTCTATATAATAATTATCATTATTATACAATTAATTTTATCAGTCCTGCCGACCATAGTATAATTTTGCAACAAAATCGAGTTCATCGTTGAAGTTTATATTTGCTTTATTGAATGAAGTATCCGAACGTGACTCAAACTCCCGCGTTTTCAGTAAGCTGTCAAAAGTTCATCGTATTGTGATTTGCAAGTGATTTGTGTTGAATTTGTTAGAAATGAATTGTAAATCCTGGTAAAATACTGTTTTAAATACTTTTATATTGCATGTTAGTGGTGGATACATCAACTGTAAGTGATTGTTCTTGACGAACAACCATGAAACCGAGTAAGTCACCCGAGAACGCCGAGGTGACACCTTCGAAGAAGAAATTGAAACAAGCTCGTCTCCCATTCAAACTAATCAGTGAGGGCTCGCCTACACCCGTTACTCCACCAACTAGAAAAAGGAAGCTGTCAGCTGCCGACGCCGAGACCGTGACCAAAATTGGAAAGTTGAGTAAGGAAAATGATTTGACCGAAGCTACCGTTGTAATTAGTGATGAGGAGACCACTGTCAGTGAACCGATAAAGCAGGATAAACAACACAATCCTTTCGTAAAACTGGTCGACACGGCGTGGAAGAAAAAGCTTCAGAAAACTAAAAAAAAGAAAAATGATAAAAAACCCAATGAAATTTTGAATGGATCTAAAGATTCGGCAAGTAATGGGGTTTCCACTGGTGATTCTCAAAATGAGGTCGAAAGTATGGATGTTGATTTACAAGAGGATAATCTATGCAGCAAAGATGACAAAGGTAATGAGTCTGTTAAAGAGGAATCATCTCCAAAGAGTAAAAAAGCCACTCCAAAGAGAAAAAGTGCCAGAAAAACTAGAGCGTCGCCCCGTGGTACCCCAAACACTTCTAACACAGATTCTACTGGTAATACACAAAATGTTGTGGTTGTTGAAGATTGTGACACATCGGATAAGCCAGAGGATAAGAGTGATGATGTGACCATTATTCAAAATGAGAAGGAAAATATGAAGCAGGAGGAAAATACTCTTGATACTGAAAACAAAACTAAAATAGAAACTGAAAAATCATCTGAGGTTAGTGAGACTATTTCCGAGAAAGATAAAGGCATGAAAAGTTCAAATAATAAAAAATCTCCTATTAAGAATCAGTCAAGTAATGAAGAGCAAGCTGATGATCAGAATAAAAATGATGAAAGCACAAGTGTGAAATTGGATAGCGATAAAAAAGTCACTGTAACTCCTAAAAGAAGTTCAAGGAGCAGGGTGAAAGCTGATGAGAAAGATAAAAATCTTAATAAATCCACATCCCAGCTGAATGAATCCGCCTGTTCAAACCCGTCAACTCCAAAACACAACAGAAGTTTGTCAGTTACTACCAGCTTAGATGATTCATTGAATGAATCCACTGCATCTGCTAATCTCACACCAAAGCAGGTAAGACTTTGATGTCCAACCTTATATAATTAATTTTAATTTATATGCATGAATATCAAATACAGTGTAAAATTTTTATGATAAACTCAAGCAACCAACCATTGTATATCCTTTATATTCTTACTTTTCCAAATGGTTTTTAGTGTGAGACCATAATATATATGCAAATCAAATTGATGCATTTGTTCAATGCAATGAACAATAACAAATGCTGGTTGCTTTATTTAATACTCAATTGTTTGGGGCTCCAAATAAAGAATTCTGAGCCTAAAATAATATTTTTTTAAGATAGGTATCTGTGCCAAATAAATTATCATTCTATTATATTATATTCAAAAGGATATAGGCATAAAAGGCATAACTCTCATTTATTTGATTGATTGCAAGTGTATATTAAAAAAACATTTATCATTTTCAGTTACAAAAGAAATTGGAAGCTGCCAAAAAGAGGGAAGAAAGAGATAAGGAGAAGCAAGAAAGAGAAAAAAAGAGACAGCTAGAGAAGGAAGAAAGAGCTAAACAAAGACAAGAGAAAGAAGACCAGAAGAAGAAAGAAAGGGAAGAGAAGGAAGAAGCTAAACGTAAAGAAAAAGAAGAGAAGGACGAGTTGCGGCGAAAGGAGAAAGAAGAGAAAGATCGTCAAAAAGAGCTTGAAAAAAGTAAGTGGCACTTTCGATATTATGTTTGTGTATGTGTTGTAATAAATATAGAAATAATAATATGATAATAAATCTTATTTTATTCTTCTGCTGCTCAAGGATTATACCATTGGTACGAATATGTGAAATATTATTAAAAAATATTGGTAAAAAGC
Source organism: Maruca vitrata (assembly GCA_039566165.1). Classification (NCBI taxonomy): domain Eukaryota; kingdom Metazoa; phylum Arthropoda; class Insecta; order Lepidoptera; family Crambidae; genus Maruca; species Maruca vitrata. The sequence continues at coordinate 10,885,468 of CM076927.1, read as the reverse complement.
AACTTAGAATGGAGCAAAAATAACTTATGTGAAATATTCACAACACCATTACATTTTCTTTACAGAAATTAGGGAAGAAAAAGAAGAGCTAAAGAAAAAAGAGAAGGAAGAGAAAGAAGAGCAAAGACGAAAAGAAAAAGAGGCAAGAGAAGAGGAGCGGCGTAAGAAACAAGAGGCTCAAGAACAAGAGAAACAGGAACAGGAATTGAAAAAGAAGAAGGCGGCGGAAGCGTTTGCCAACTTCTTTGTTCCCAAACAGAAATCTGAGAAAGACCAACCCACCTTAGGGCCTGTCAGTAAAAGCAGTGTCTTGTCCAGTTTTGCTATAAAGAGTGATATGAGGCTGGCTCCTACTATTAGGGTTAATTTGGGTGACGACAAAAAAGAGGAATTAGAAAGCTTAATGGAAAAACAAAATGTAAATAAGAGTGGATTGTATTTGAACAATTTGAAAAAAGGCACCTCTAAGCCTCTTTCTAATGGGAAAACTTGGCCTTTGACTGATAAAGATGATGATGATGTTATGATAGTGGGTGAGTTCTATTTCATTTACTCTTTTATAATATGCACACCTGATGTCTTACTAAAGTATAGTTTTTTAGTATTAAATATATTATTACTTGTGTGCTACCTGGACTGTTAAACATTAAGTATGTTCAAAATAATACATGGAATGTCAAAATAAGATGAAAAGTTAAATCTTAGTGTAAATCTATTTAATTAAAATCATTTATTTATGTTACAGAAGATGAATTGCCGCCACTGGATGGTGCAGGCGAAATAGTAACATGTGAACCAGCTGTGCGTGAGAAGTTACGACCGAAATTACTGAGCTTCCACAAAAACAGGCGACCACCGTATTGGGGAACATGGAGGAAGAAGAGTGTTAATGTTACTCCTAGAAGACCATTTGGCCAAGATACGGTAAGGACTGTTGAATACACATTATAACTGATTTGATGATTGCATTGTACCATTATGTTCAGGAACCATACATGTTATACAGAAAAACAAGTTAGTTACAATTTCAACATCCAGTGTGTTCCCAAAAATGTAATTTCAGGTTGTTTTTAAATATATTTATTTAATATGTCAATTAATAACACTTCATTACAGAATTCAGTCGTAATAAATAACATTCTTCATTCATGTATGGTACAGTTGGCTGACTGATTCATATTACGGGTCAACACTTTCTGCTTTTTTCCTAACTGAAATGTGATGAAGGCTTGGAGTAGCCTCATCATCATCACCAGACTTGCGGGGGAGCAGATCGCTCTTACCCCTAACACACTTTCTGCTTGCCAGCAAGTGTGGTGATAATAATTTGATGGTTGATCCTGCAAATGATCATTGGATGTTATTTAGGAAACGTAACAATGTAACAATGTTACTTAAATTTCGTTGTAGGTTTGAGTACTTTTTTTTTTACTGAAATTGTAATTATTTATACCTGTTTCAGAAACACCTGGACTACGAGGTGGATAGCGACGAGGAGTGGGAGGAGGAGCCGGACGGCGAGAGCGTGGGCGGCAGCGCGGCCGGCAGCGACGTGGAAGACGCGGCCGACGAGTACGAGGTCGACAACGAGCTGTTCGTGCCGCACGGGTACCTCAGCGATGAGGTAACATATCATATCGGACTTTTGAGGTCCTACTCCTAGTTATAAAATGATCAAACCATCCACTTGAATTTTAGTGTTATAAATATATGCAAGGTTCGCATCAATGTCAGGAGAACTGTTACGCATCCTTGCCTGTGCAGGTTGAATGAATTTCAACATCCTTAGAATTCCTGAAGAAATGCCTATGCAATATGTACAAAGAGACGCAGATTGGCGTACAGAAATGTCTCTTTCAGATACAAATTTTGTAATGATTTTCTCTAACATTATTATTTAAATTACTTGTTTGTATTCCAGGAAGCAACCATGGACGATGACGATGTGTTATCCCTGTCGCCTGACACCCAAAAAGCGAGACTGAAGCACTTGGAAGATGAATTTGAATCTGAAATGAAGAAGCCAACAGAAAAGTTAAAACCTAGATTATATGGAATACTTTGGGAGACTGAAGATGGTGGCAAACCAGAGAACTGTGTTGATGCCCTGTGGAACTATTTCAGCAAACTAGCCATGGTTATGAATGACGTCACTCCACTATTGCAACCATCGAAGGAACCAGAAGAAGCAGAGAAGAAAAAGGTTAAAAAGAAGAAAGTAGTTGCTGAGGGTGAGAAACCTAAAGAAAGTCCTAAAAGTGATAAAAAGAAAAAACCTAAACCAGAAAATAAAGAGATTAAACCCAAGGTAGACCAGAAAAAGAATACACCAGAGGTTAAGAAAAATCAGCCGGGCATCAATTCATTTTTAACAAAATTAAAATCTGCATAGTTGTGTAAAATTTTCTTATGAAGACAATCAAAGAACAAAATAAATGACCATAAAAATAGTTAAAATTGTATTTCGAGCAAGGCAGTCCAGTGCTTCTTTAGAATCATATTTCTGATTGTATCTTTATATATTGGGTTATTCAATTTGTTTTAATGTCTGACTTTATTTAATCTGTTTTATGTTATGTGTCTGGTGCACATGTGATGAAGTTTGATGAATCAATTTAAGATAAGGATATTGTTTGTATGTCTGTGTTCTCATTTAAGTACGAATAGATAGTTTTTATATTACATACTTGCAATGGGCTTTTGTAACTATATTTTAACTGGATAGTAAGAAACATATTGTAAATAAAGCCTTGTTTAGTGTTTTAAGACTATATATCTGTTGTAGTAAGTATCAATAATACATTGTTTAAAATTGGATGCTGCTTTTATTTATTTTTTGTGTTTAGTGGTATCACACTATATAGAGGCTGATCTGGTGAAAATAATAGACTGGCCCAAAATAGATATCCTTTGATCCCAAATCGATCTACAAATTATAAGTCAAATGTAACAAAATTCCCAATATAGGAGCATAATTTACAAATAAAGATACCGCAATAATGGCTACAAAAACTAAAGCATAGAGAATAACTAATACATCGGATACACTAAAGGTGGTAGATTATTTTTTTTTATACACAAGCTGTTTATTTGAGGCAGAGTAGATTATTTGTCTGTGGTGCGGTTTACACTGACCGTTTTCAAATTGTGCCATTTTTAATAGAACAAAATTTATAATCATCATTATCAACCATAGTATATAGCAGGCTATGGGCTTATGGTGTAAAACGATATGTATATTTCACTTGGTAATTTTGATGAGATTATTTGGTACTCGTGGTCTTAGTACAAATAATCAATGTAATAGTCTGTGACTGTTACAACCCTATTCATTGCCACAATTTGACAGTTACCGTCAACTTGACATTGGAAACATTTTGCCTGGCTTGACTTGACAAAAATCATTTGGATTCTCGACTTGAAGAAAATCCTGCGGCTTTTGTTGCTTTTGGGCATTGGTTGATGTTGTTTATTTACTAGCGTAAATAAATAAACATACTTCGTCACTTATGTAGCCGTGAAAGTGTATTTTTCCTTTAAAAGAGGCCTACAAAAGTGATGCGAAGATGAGTAAAATGTCGAAAAATAAATTGAACCTCACCCTACCACCAGGGTCAATAGATACAGCCCCGGCGGTCACGCCGTCGAATATGACTCCCCAGCTCAAGTCTGCCACGGCATCCGAGTAAGTATTTACGATTTGGATAAGTTGCCAGCGTAATACATTACATGATTCAGTCGTAACACCTTTGTGATTCATCACAGTGTTTGTGTTCCATTATTCATATCACACCCTTCATCAGTACTATGAGGAATTCAGAATTAATACATCTGCAATTTAGTTAATATGTTAATTAGAAGTGAGTAATTAGTATCATCTAAGTGTAGGAGTTCTCCTAGGATATGAATGCAAAATAAGACCTCTTAAATAAAATACAAAATTGCTGAATTTAAAAGTTTTGTTTGTTAACACTGATATAACTGAAAATTTGGCTGTATTTTTAGTTCTTTATCCCTAGTGCTTTTTGGGTGTGACCCCTGCTCTGGACTTCATATTTTTACATTTAATTTGGTTGCCTGCCTTATATAGACCTCTTCCTTATGTGGGTTTGAAGCCAGTTATTGTACCATAACTTTGAGTGTGTAACTTCTTTATTAAAGTGCTACTTCTTTGCTCTAAAATCAGATCAGTGTGTTATGTGGTCTAATATTTATAATTTTTACTTATAACTTTAACTTAACTTTAAACTATCATGGTTAGACTAATAATATGCCTAGAATATTCATGGTGAATATTTATTTTTACATGATCATAGGTCACTCACTCATTTATAATTTTTATTCACATCTATTTAAAAATAAGCTTTTCAAAGGCCAGTATGACATTTACTACACATATTGTACATTAGAGGGTGCTGTGCTCTTTTGCTGTTTTAGAGAGAAAATATTTAAAAACATGTGTGTGGGTTTCTTAAGCAAGCCTGTCTAACATCAGCTTTTCTGTGTCCAGACGGCAGGGCTTAGCAGGGAAGTCTAAGACGAGCATCGAGGCGTTGACAGAGCGCTTGGAGCAGATCGAGATGGACGACACGCAGCGGCGCAGGATCGAGGTGTTCCTCTGCCAGAAGGAGAAGATCGGAGAGCTGAGTGATGATGACTTTGAGAAGCTTGGAGAGCTGGGTAAGAAATCAAGACTGTCTGACCTCCATATAATGATAAAAATAAAAAAGCATAATTCTGGATCATGCTATTTTGTGATGTGATGGTTGAACTGTTATTAGTGCAATAGTGTCTAAACTTCAACAAACTTAACTTAAAATGGTACAAGCAAATAAATCATAACAGAATATTTTGTTATAAAGTCAGTTTGTAAAGTAATCTTATGTAAGTAATGTAATATGCAAAAGCTGCTTAGATTATTATATGTATTTGAAAAAATATCCAATCCGCAGGCCAAGGCAACGGCGGTGTAGTGATGAAAGTGCGTCACAAGTCGACGGGCCTGATAATGGCCCGCAAGCTGATCCATCTGGAGGTCAAGCCGGCCATCAAGAAGCAGATCATCAGGGAGCTGAAGGTCCTCCATGAGTGCAACTTCGCGCATATTGTCGGCTTCTATGGAGCGTTCTATAGCGACGGAGAGATTTCCATCTGCATGGAGTATATGGATGGAGGATCTCTGGATCTCATTCTGAAGAAGGCTGGCCGGATTCCTGAGTCCATTTTGGGTGAGTGATTTGTTGCATGGTTGAATTACATTCTTGCCTGTGTTCTTAGTTGTGTGTTAGAATAAAAGCGGAAGCCAATAATGGTGACTAGAATAATTGGCATAGATTTTCATTAAAAAATTTAGATGAACAGAACATTGGGTAAATCCGGACTCCCAAAGAAAGAAAGATTATTTTGTCAAATAATATTTTTTTTTATATGTTATTTGTGTTTCAAGTGTAAGTGTTAGGTAACCCTGTTCGGAACTCTCGTTACACTCGGCGGATTTCCTCTGTTCAGAATTACCTCACTTCAACTGATGGCAAGCGGCCGTAAGGTCCACGTCGTCATGCACACACAATGCACCTTGACGCTATCACCATGAAGGCCTGCATAGATGCCGTTTCACGCCCTGCCTAAAGAGCCCTATTTTTTTTATTTGAGTTTTCTTGCTACTAGAGCTCTATTGTAAATTTACTATTGGATAAAATCACAGTCAACTTTTTTTCCCTCATTTGGTCCCTGTCCAGCATAAATGAGATTTTTTCCAATTTAAAAAAGCCCAGTTTCTGCTGACAAAATCACCCTTGTACTACAATATTCCACCTATCCTATCATCAGAATGATGATGAAGATGATGACGACTACAATATTCCACCTATCAACAGGCACGATAACCTCAGCGGTGCTCAAAGGTCTAAGCTACCTGCGCGACAAGCACGCCATCATGCACCGCGACGTGAAGCCGTCCAACATCCTCGTGAACAGCAACGGAGAGATCAAGATCTGCGACTTCGGCGTCTCTGGGCAGCTCATCGACTCTATGGCTAACTCGTTCGTCGGTACCAGGAGTTACATGTCGGTGAGTAGCAGATTTTTACATGGTGAATTGTTATTACTAGGTGATGATGAAAAATGTATCAAGCGAAGCAGTCTAGCCGTTCTTGAGTTATAAATAGTGTTGTGAACTAGGCGTTTCAGCGCCAGTGACATCAATACATAGTATAAAGTAAAGTCGCTTCCTGCGTCTGTCTGTCCCTATGTATGCTTAAATTTTTAAAACTACAGAACGGATTTTGATGCGGTTTTTTTGAAAGGGGGAAGGTTTTTATATATAACATACTGAGACTGGCTCGGTGGAACAGTGGTTAGTGACCCTGGCTGGTGTTTCCTAGAGTTGTGGGTTTGATTCCCACTCGGGACAAATATTTGTGTGATGAACATCGGTGTTTGTTCCGTGTCTGGGTGTGATTATGTATTTAAGTTTGTATTTAAAAATATATATGTATGTATATCAGTCTCTGACGCCCATAGTACAAGCTCTGCTTAGTTCGGGGTCAGATGACCATGTGTGGAAATGTCCCAGATATTTATTTATTTATTACTAGCTGACCCGACAGACTTCGTCCTGTCAAAAAAATGTTAAAAAGAAAAGGGCTGATTTTAGGGTTTTCCCGGCAATTATTCGATTTTTTCTCGCCGTAAGAACCATCCTTGGACTTCAACGAACATTTAAAAAAAAGAATTTGCCAAATTGGTTCAGGCGTTGTTGAGTTATGCGCTTACCAACACATTTTGCGATTCATTTTTATATTATAGATTTAATATACCCGAAGCGAAGCGAGTGCGGGTCACTAGCAAGTTATAAATAGTGTTGTTAACTAGGTGTCTCAGCGCCAGTGAGGTGACATAATATGTGATAAGAAGCAGCGCTAGTTTACATTATTGAGGTCTTTAGCTATCTTGAAACGCGAGAAGCTAGAAGGAACTAGATAAAAATCTAACATTAAACAAACATATATATAGAATTCTGCATCCTATATACTTTTATTATTTTTAGTCCTTTTTAGGGTTCCGTACCTAAAAGGTAGAAACGGGACTGACGGCAATTACTCTGCTGTCCGTCCCTCTGACTGTCTCTAAGCTGTATCTCATAAACGGTGATAGCTAGAGAGCTGAAACTTTCACAAATAATGTATTTCTGTTTTGGAGACTTTAGTTCCGTAAAAACGGAATACAATAAACGGAACGCGTTGTTTGCGAATCCGATTTGCACTTGGCCGGTTTTTTCAAGTTCTCAAACGCGTACTAGCTACAGTTTTATCTTCTTTTCGTAGCCGGAGCGGCTGCAGGGCACGCACTACTCGGTGCAGTCGGACATCTGGTCGCTGGGGCTGTCGCTGGTGGAGATGGCCATCGGCATGTACCCGATCCCGCCGCCCGACGCCAAGACCCTCGCCGCCATCTTTGGCGCGCAGAATGAGGATCACTCGCCTGGACAGGTATGGTCCGACTAGATGATTTATCGTTTTCTCACATTTTTTTTGTATGATGTAAAGCTGATTTTAGAGTCGCGCTGATCTTCGGGGCCTCTCTTTTTTTTCCTAACTGATTTACGATGATGGCTTGGAGTAGCCTTGTCATCATCACCGGACTTGCGGGGGAGCGGAAAGTTCTTACCCCTAAGCGAATGGCTATCACGATCAGTGTTACTAAAAAACGGTCCCTATAACTCTATGCATACTGGACCTTCAGAGCCGTAATCGCGCGGTCAGCGTGACTCGAGAACCAGCCTAAGACTTCGACGTTCCCATAAAATATAGTAGCTATGTATTAGTTACCATGTTGACTCCCAATGAGTATTATTAAACTTTTCTTACTTGGCTGACTATTACAGTACCTGGAATAGGATGTTTATCACAAATAGTTCTGTGTGGAAACTGCTCATACTTAATTTCAAATACATTGATTGATCTGATCCCATCGTAAGTTGCTTAAGTTTATGATTCTCATTTAACAGGCACATAAGTAACATACTTCTAAATCGGGACAATGTATGTGATGTTGTGTGATATTTATAACCTACAGATTACCGTATGACAAGTTTTCTCCAAGCTTAATGAATAAGACCCGCCATACACGGACCGCTAGAGCAGTTAGCCAGTGATCAACATACACGGACCACTGTTGCAGTCATAGTCAACAGCATATGCCTGGCGACTACTTGAGAATTCGTCTGCTATCTGCTCGAAGCAGTCACGACTGCTCGAGCGGTTCCGTTTATGTGTGTACGCAGAATCTGTAGTCCGTCCTGATTGCTTGAAGCTGTCCGTGTATGTCTGCCCTAAGGAGAGGTCTTCTTAACATGTGCCTTAGACGGCTCTTACCAAAGAGTAACTTGAATAATATATAATGTATAAAGAGAAGTGGCGTGCATTTGGAGAGGCCTATGTCCAGCAGTGGACAGAAAATGGGCTGATGATGATGATGAACTTGAATAATATGAAGTGAGAACTTCTCAAACGTAACCGTTGTGTGATGTTGGTTCCAGGCGCCGAACTCCCCGCGTCCGATGGCGATCTTCGAGCTGCTGGACTACATCGTGAACGAGCCGCCGCCCAAGCTGCCGGCCGGCATCTTCAGCGACCACTTCAAGGACTTCGTGGACCGATGCCTCAAGAAGAACCCTGATGAGCGCGCCGACCTTAAGACTTTGATGGTAGTGTTTTTAAGAAATTTATTTATTGATTGATTTTGATTTTATTGTGACAAAACCTACATACCTAACTTGTTGGTCGACTACACAACCTTAGAATTTCTTCGTATTCTATGGTTGTGTAGTCAGCCAACCCACACTGGCCAGTGTGGCTGACTCGAGGCCTGCGAGGCCCTAGTTTAGGGTAGGCCCGTGCCCCAGCAGTGGGGACGTATATGGGCTGACGATTTATTGATTTACATAATCAATTTTCTGTAAAATCTCTATAAAATGTGATAAACAAATACTTCGTGACAATAATCTAGAAAAAAATCTACTTAAATGTTATAACTTTCAACTGCCATGACGCTTGTAATAGTGTCGAAATATCGGGAGCTCGTTAAATTAAAACAACATGGTACTAAATATCCCCACAAACCATATTTGAATTATTTTTATAAGATAACAAATATATTAAATATTAATAATATTAAGGGTACGGGACGCAGCCAGTTACTTTTTGGCAAACAGTAAGGGGATAAACAATTACCTTAACATACCAATTATAAGGAAACAATGTGGTCATGGTGCCACAGCCTGGTTAAGAGTTAAATCAAAAATGTGGAGCTCAATCGCCACATTTGACACTAGTACTTAATAATGTTTTTTTTATTTCAGAACCACGAGTGGATTCGCAAAGCGGACGCCGAGAAAGTAGATATAGCAGGCTGGGTGTGCAAGACCATGGACCTCATGCCTTCCACGCCTAATTCTAACGTGTCTCCTTTTTCTTCATAAGCTGCAAGAAGTGCATACTTTCATCAGCGAAAAAGGGTAAATATCTAATTATGTATTACTAGCTGTGCCAGCGACTTCGTTCGCGTTTCCCCCGTTTTTTACACATTTTCCATTGTATCTTTGCTCCTATTGGTCGCAGCGTGATGTTATATAGCCTAAAGCCTTCCTCGATAAATGGTCTATACAACGCAAAAAGATTTTTTCAAATCGAACCAGTAGTTCCTGAGATTAGCGCGTTCAAACAAACAAACAAACAAACTCTTCAGCTTTATAATATTAGTATAGATTATTTTAATTAGTAACTCATATTTGTGGTCGTTGTCATGGTCGTGGTGGTTGTCAATATGTCTAATCATGGAGATCAACAAACAAGAAAACAGGTGCATCCTGTAGTCTCAAAGTATGTAGTTACATAGTCATTGTATGTTTCAGTGGAACAATGGTTAGTGTATCCACTGTCGTTTCTGATATACATAACACAGTAGTTTGGTGATGTGGCAATACTGGCAATCCAGTATGAATAATGGTTTCTTAAAAATTATGTGTTTTTTCACACACAAGAGATCAAACACGAAACCAACGGTTTCACGTGTTTTTGGGACACGGTATTATATCGCCATCATCTTGACTCCGGATTGATGACGATGACGAAGGATGGATATAATGTTTTAACACAATAGGAGTGAGGCCCCATTTGTGCGTTGCGTCGCGGCTACGGAACAAAGCATTGTACACGTCGCTTGCGTGGCGTCGACGTTCATCTTTCGCAATTATGAGACATTGTTCGCAGCACCCTTCCTCCGCTTCGTCGCTTGTCCGTTTCAACGGACGTAGCAGTCTAATGGGGCATGTATCAGTCTAATGTCGATAAAAAATCTTAGCGGTCTAATGGGGCATGTATCAGTCTAATGTCGATAAAAAATCGTAGCGGTCTAATGGGGCATGTCATAAAAAATGTATGGGAAATGATGCATCGACGACGACAGCGCGACGCACAAGTGGGGCCTCGCTCCAACTCGCACTAGTTTCCCCCGATTTGAGACAGAATCGACGAGAATGCATGAAGAGATTGATGGATGTGAAAGAAGTGAAACTGGTGTGCCAGGACTGTAGCACATGGCAGGAAGTGATCTCTGCCTACCCCTCTGGGGAAAAGGCGTGATTTTATGTATGTATGTATGGGACAGCATTATCATTATTCTTTCTTTCTTTAGTCGTTCCTTCCAATACACCGTGAAATTTTAGTGGTTGTTTTCCCGTGGCAGAACGATTTGCATTTAGTAATACTATCGAATCATGCAAATTATTCTTCGAAAAAAAAAAAATTGTTTTTTTTTTCGATTTTACAGAATAATAATTTTCCAACTCGAAAACTAGAGAAGCTATCATTGTTTTTGAAGATGTGACGTATTCAGGTACTGCTTGCCACATGAAATCGATGCTTAAAGTTAAAGAAGCTCTACACCCTAAGTCATAAAGCGGTTCAAACGTGCTTTCGAGTTACGGTTAAACCTTTCGTAAAACCGGCATTTATTGATTTTACCAAAAAAGAACTGCACACATCTTTTGTACTACTAAGATAGAATCATTTTACTGCGGGAAAACAACCACTAAAATTTCACGGTGTATACTGACCGCATAACCAATTCCAGGTCAAAACATTTCCCAAGAAAGAGCGGGCGAAACGATCAGCGAGGACGCAGGCGCCGAGGAGTAGGCGTCCGCGCGAGGCAGCTCACAGTATGTCAACTCTAGATACCATTGTCCCACAGGAACACAACCAATCGTAACGACATCTCATGACATGGGCTCGGCTTAGCGGGACGACCGTACACACTTCACTAGGAACAGGATTCTTTATAACATAAAGATGTAACTCTGAAACGAAGGACGAAGTTGTTTAACCATAGAGGCTTCACTTTTAACTCTGAATTCTATTAACATACTGACTTCATTGTTGACTCGTAACTAAGTTCTGTAACACGTTGAATGCCAAACTACGCAATATTGCGTAGGTAATAGTGATACCACAGAACGAATATATTGAGCATAGATTTACTTATTAATACTTACTTGTAATATATAGATGAACATATAATACAAGCGGTGTTATGTAGGTAACTTCAAAAGCAGCCAACATGATCAAAATGAACTTAGTTCTTCATTATGATGTTTGTATTATGTAACCTCATGAGCCTAAATGACCAGTGTTTCAGAATTGTAATGGTAGATGGCGTGGCAGATCCAACTGCAGTCTGATTGGCCCATTTCGACTGGATGTCAATGTCAAAATAATGTCGAAATGTGCCAATGTCAGGTGGATTCTTGTTATTGTCATTGACCGGTTTTGGAGCAGTTTTGGTCCTTGATATTTTGGTTAAAAAGCCTGAGTTATTAAAAGGTTCAGAGTTAAATTATGATATTACGAGTCATTTACATTACAATGCGAATTAAATGTTTTGTTTTTGTATTATTTTCTTATCTTTACTTGTATAATAATGTTTACCAGAACACCCAGAACGACTTATGTTAAGACAATGGGTAGTACAGTGAAATTCTTTAAAATTACTCAACTTTTTTTGTCTCATTCCCGAGCCGAGCTTGTAAACTGAAACTGTATAAAAACTAAAAAAAAAATACACTGACTTGGTTCGGAATTCTATCTCTATCCATTGCATTGTTAATGTAAATTAGCTTTGATATCATCTTACGAAGTTCAATTAAAACTAAAGAAGTGTGTGTGAGTCGGCTACCACGAAGCCAGCCTCATTTATTATTGATCGACACATATCACATTGTAAAACAATTATTGTACTCCACGGGAGATACCTGTCATCGAATGTTGAAATTCAAAATTAAAAAATTTAATTTATAGAATTGGCTAAATTAAGGTAAATTTTGTAGGAATTATTGAAACAATGTGTTACGATACACTTTGATATCGATATCAAACGATTTGAAACCGGTACGATCGCCATTACGTTTATGCCTAAGTTGATATAAGACTGGACCTTTAGATGACGTAGACGATTATTAGGATCATTAACGTAGAGAACAGTTTAAACGATTGGATTTATCGTAACAAATCGGTTTAATTAAATCGGACGTAGAAGATAACGTTCGACAAGTTGTTTCAACGCGTAGACTGTAGAGCGAGATACAGGGTATATAACTTTTGGCAATCGTACCCAGGTAGCGCCGGGGACTTTCCTTCTCATATACGGGCTATATGACAACGCGAAAGTCCACATAGGGGTGTGACCGTCAACAAGGTGTCGAAGATAGATAGGGATATAATACTAAAACATAGTGCATTCGTGGACGAACCGACGAGGTCTCATAACGAATAATGAAAAAAACAACTAATCGATAAAATGGTCAAGTAGAGTTGATTTCACTAGTCGCAAGTCGAAAAAAAATGTTAGTAGTGTTTTGACATATTTTTCTTTGCTGAAAGTGCGTAATTCATGTCAGCTGCGCGCCGCCCCGCGGGGCGACCAGCGCGCCCTCCGCCCGCGCGGCGCGCGCGCTGCCCGCCCGGCGAGTGTATTCTGTATAATATGCATTTTTTAGACACAAAAAAAAATATAAAAATATTATAAAAAATCGTAGGTACGTTTCCTATTTTTGACGTGATGCACTGTTTCCGTTTGATTTGTTGTTTCGGTCGCTTCGTTTTAGTGATCCCGCCTTCGTTCACCCGCACGTAGCTAGTGTATACGGCCTCATTCCCGCCGCACGCTTCGCTTGTCCCGGCCGCTCCGTGCGCCGGCCCTCCCGTTTGCGGCCGGACGTATTGTTCACTCTTTCGTATTTATTTGTGAATGTCGAGCGTTTTGTGGACTGTTTCGCCGTTTGTTTTTATTGAGCATTTATTATTTTTTATATTATTGTGACGTAGACGCTTTTATTATTAAGTATTGATATATTTAAAGGGTGCTTTTTTATGTTAACGCTGACATAAATGTGATTGTTTGAATGCATAATTGATTTTTTCGATAGAGAACAAAAAAATATTTTTTGTATACACGGTATACACTCTACGTGATTAGTAGATAGACGATTCATTTTTATTCTAAAAGTGTTCGTAATACTTTGTGTGTAATCATCGTGTTAGAGTTAAGTTTAAATTAACGATGTTGTAGGGTTATTTGAGATGTATTTTCATTATAACAGTGGTTGTTGTAAGAAGTGAAATCACGATCTGTTGCGAGATCTTATAATCCGTCTGTGGTTTATCTCCGCACGTTCATTGAATCTGTGGAAGGCGATAGGGAATGGTGTTGGTTCGCCGATGGCGATCCGGGGATTAAAGTGTTTACGCGGTAAACGTTTTAATCGCCGCTAGCACCTGTATCAGGGTTAATGGTAATGGTTGATGTTCGATAGTGATTTCGCTTCTACATTAGCAACGTTATGGTTTTACAATGTATGGTCTTTTTTATATTGAGTAAAGTAGCGCAGAGTAATAACTCAATTGTACTGATTTCATGTTTTTTCAAACGTATTTCCTGTGTGAATCAATTCTAAAAGTATAAATGCTCGTTATAAAAATATATTCTACTTTCATTAATTACTTCATAAGATTAAGTTCTTAATCTAGCTTTTTGAACGGTTTTTGAGTTGTTATTCTGCGGACGATTTAGTAACTGACCATCCAAAATATAGTAAGTTGTGATATCATTTGTATCCATTATTACTTAAGAAATTTTAAGTAAGTTCCAGTACATTATACGAACACTTCTCAAAAGGCCTTGAGGTAAAGATATGAAAGCATCAGCCGTAATGAAAATGTATTTTTTTATCATTAAATTAATGTTATTTTAATATTATACAGACACGTTCATATTTAAAACATTATTATCGTTGTAAAGCAAAATGTATCATTACCAGAGTGTAAGTATTTTTAGTTGCGCGATAAAGACATTTAGAGATATTAATTATTTATTTATTTCGGATGTACAGAATAAAATTTTACTCTTTAGACCTTTACTATTAATCTTAACGAGTAAACGCATTGTAAGTGTGAAACGCGCTCTTCTTTAAAAGTATTATTGTATTGTGTTGATTCCCCGCAACTTAAAGTATTTTGGATACAGCGAATTTATACTATTCCCGTGACTAAATACGCTTTATGAAATTTTGTTTAAGCCAAAACAACACGGTTAATGAGTGTGTATTCTAAGAACCTCTAAATGTATTCTCTGTGTTACTATAGTACGTAGAAGTGATTCAGAGAGAACTGAACGTTCAGTGCAATTAAAACACCAATACGTTATAATAGTTATTGTTGTTGTTAAGTGATAATTTGTAAGATCGCGCTATACTTTTCATATGATAAGTTCGCAATTTGTTTTAACTATAATTCGTTATAAAAGTTACCGAATTCACTATATTGGATATCTTCGTTATTTTTTAATGAATCTTATATTTTTCTGGCACTTGACTAAACATTGGATTATTATAAATGTTATTAACTCGTTGAACCTCTTCGCCAGGTATACATTAGACTCCTTTATATATCTTATATTCGCTAATAAACATACTTATAATAGTATCATCAGCAATTGTTTGTGTTCATATCCATTCTAGTTCATTAAACTTCTGTGTAACTAAATGCATCATTATGTAATTAAATGAAATATATTATCCTATATATATATAGTGTAGATAGGTAACCTATTTGAATCGAATGGTTTTAGAGTATCGTCAGCATTCATTGTCAATTTCATTAGTCGTCCGATGGGTACCTGGCTGGATTTTGCGAATTTCATTACTTACATAAGTGTAACTACATAAAATAGATATAAATTGGTATTATTTTATAGTTAGCTTCTTTGTAGGTAGATACGTATGTACAAATAAATGTTAATTAAAAGGACAATTCGTTTGTTTATCTGTTTCATCATCAGCCCTTATACGTCCCCACTGCTCAGGCACGAGCCGACCCTAAATTAGGGATAAGGCCGTAGTCATCCTATTTATCCTATTTCATTGTGATGTGTTTTTATATACTTCTTTAATACAGTAAAACAATTAATATGTTTGCTTCTATTAAGGTTCAGTCCTATGGCATCTTATGACAAGTCTTCACTTTCTCGTTGGAATATATGTACAGGGCGTGTATTTCTATCATGGCAATTTAAAAAAGCATTTATTAGTTCTGCATACAAAGGCGATCCACTTTCCTTGCTACTCGTGGGAACGCAATGACCTTGTTAAAACAATGCACAAGGCAGAATGGTGGCGACGTGGTCCACAACCCGTCACGTCACATTTCCCACTGAGGTGAAATGTGCATCGCTGGAAGTGACCTCTGCCTACCCCTCTGGGAAAAGGCGTGATTTTATGTATGTATGTATGTATGTATACAAAGGTATAGGATAGGTGTATAGTAAGGTAATCGAAGTCCTTCGGAAGAAATCCAAAAGTTAACTCGCACTTAACGGGCTTTTATAAAAAAGAAGAACAATTTACGCGGCCTAAAATGACAAAATACCTTAAGATTGTACTCTATTGTATTGTAATTCTAATACATTTTATGCAATAAACAACCCATTAAGTATTTTCTAAGAAAGACACCCAATGATAATATCTCTAATAACCCCTAAAAGCCGGCGCAGACAGTTTTCGTAGCGAGAGAACTCGGAGATTCAACTCGAACTGTAATGGCTTCTTAATGAGCTTCGACAAAGGCTCTCCCCAGGAACAATATTTACGCACATTTATAATGAGGAACAGGGCTCCCCTTGGTGACCTCTTTGCGATTCAAGTCCGCATATTTCATTTTAATGTTCGTCCGGTGAGCGCGGCCGGAAAGGCGTGTGTCATTAGCATTGGGTGCAGGCAGTTATCTTTCTAACCCCTTTGCTTTGCTTTCTAATCTTTCTAACCACATTTGAAATAATAAAAAAAACGGATAAAACTCGCGTGTAAGTATTGACTTGCCTGTGACGAGCGATGTAAAAAGCTTGAAACGTCGTGTCTCTAAATAATATGTTTAGAATAACAATACATGCGAGTTTTATGTGTAAAATTAGTTTTATTTCAAATGGAAATCATTAGTTCGTCTTAGTGGCTACATGAATTAATTCTATTTGATATTATTGACTTACTTATTTGATTGCAAGGAAGAAAAGTAAATTAACAGAAATTATATTTGTAGGAAGTGTTTTTGTTAAAAGTTTCTGAAGTACGATCACCGAATTTACGCGTCCAAGACGAGTTGGTAATCGTCGTCGTCATTCACAAATAACATTGTTATAGCCTGTTTGGGCGCAAATGGGACAATTTTGTTATGCTTGTTTTTTTTACAACACACCGGGACACTTTAACAGGACGTCTGTGCATGTTATTACTGCATACAATTTTATTAAGGCGCGGGACCTTTTCCGTGAGACGGTAGGCGTTGGCCCACGTCGCCCACCCACGCTTTACGCCGCCTCTAAACACAAACAAGCCAAGCCATACCCTACATTACATACATCTGCTTTGATGCGCACTCCTGACAAGCAGAAATCATATTACCATTCATCTCTGCCGGGAAGAGCAGTAGGAAACATTGTGCAAACTCATAATATTGGCGTCAACAAATCAACTTTGAACAGAGATAACTTTGTGAATCAATTTAGTTATTTTGAGAGTCGAAATGTTAAAGTACTCGTTATGGTTTCAGGCTCCGCTTTTGAAAGGGAGCGGTAAAGTTTGCGCTGGGGTGGATCCGGTCGCGTAAAGCCGAACCACGCAGATCAGGCTGGCTTATTCTTCGCAGGGTTTTGTAAATTCTCTCCTAGACTCGAAAAATATACACAACATTTTAGAAGACTGAATTTGTCCGTAGTTTTTACCATCTTATTTGGATGGGTTCCCAATATTTCGGCACTGTTGCAAGCTCCATGGTCTCTGGTAACAAAATAAGAAAACATGGCGTTCAGTTTTCAAATACATTTTTTTGTTACCTAATGATAACAAAAAAGAATTGAATTTTGTACATTATGGAAATGCAATGAACAATTAAGTTTGTCACCATTTTGTAAATTATGTTTATTTGTAAAGAAACAATAAAGTTGTGTATATTGAGTATTAGCGCCGGATGGGCATGGACATAAAGCTCGAATGTTTCTTTATTTATCTTACAGTTATAAGATAGTAACGGATTTTAAATACATTAGATAGATTACCATAAAACATACAACGACAAGAGTGTCGATTTATCTAAATGCATCAGTATCATGCAGGCATCTACGAGTATGTTTGTAGTCTACCTTAATATCAGTCGGATATTAATCATGAAAATTAGACTTAAGACGTCGATTCACTTAATCCTCGAATATATTGATTAAAAGAAAGGAAAAGCAATAAATGTTTGATGGATGAAATATCGTTTCAGTTCCATTCGCGGCCAGAGCCTTGCGCCGCGTCGGGAACTTTGACATTAGACACCTAACAGCAAACTTTGTGTTCATTAGCCATTATTCAAAAACTCTTTGTTGCTTTATTGTCTTGTCTAATTTTGCTCGGCGTACTCAACTAAACTGAGGAATGCTTCGGGATTAACGGCAATAAATACTTGTACGGGTTTCTAGCTTGATTCTTTCACGTAGGTAAGTTATTGTTTATTTCTGAACTATTAAGACTGTAACCTAAATAAGTGCCTAAGTGTACCTTATATATCTAAATAAATTGGAAGGTATAATGGGCTTTTTAGAAAATGGACACGACTTTCATTTGTCAACTTAGTGGCGAGTAGTGTGGACTACAGCAACTCGTGGGTAGTCGTAAAATATCAATACTTGCCAGTTGTTGAACAATAGATGTTTGCTTGGCTTGGCAGTTCGGGTCAGTTATTTTTAGTCAGTAGTATACAACTCGTAGCACACGCTAGAGCTAGACAACACTTTTGGTCGTCTAGGTGTTTTAATAATTAATGTTCTTGGAATTTCTCGTTACTACTTAATGTTATTAATAAATTATTAGTTTTGTTTTATTCTGATTTATATTTAGGATGAATAGATATAGCCAAAAGTATCAAAATAATAATGAGAAATAATAAAAAAAAATTTGCTAAATCGATGTCGTTAGGTATATGTATGTTCGGTTATATGTACCTAATCAATATAGGGGTTAGGGTATGTAGGTTCTGCTAATGCTTTATACTTTTACATGTTTAGGAGGTATATTGCTAAGCTTAGACTAACCTAGCAGATAACATTACTTAGGTATGTCGGCGGGCACCGGGTCCTAGTCTAATAAAGTTCATAAATTGCGCCAGCAGTTTTGGTGTGAATAGTAGACTGGTGTATATTAAAGCCATCTCTCAACCGCAACTGAAAGGAAATTAAACTATTATTTGCGTAGGTCGGCGAGCCACAGCTAGGTGCCGTCGCTTGACAGTCGCAAAGTAACTACTTTAGTGTACAGACAACAACAAAATTAGCTTTACGCTGCCAGTTGACGACCTTTATAATGTTAGCAATAAGATTCACTGGCTTTTAACACCGCTAGTTTTGATGCCGACAGTACCTGTGCGAAATGATGACTATAATATTTTACGTGACTTAATTTGTAGGTACACTTACATTTATGTGTGCTTTTTTGGTGGTAATACAATTTTTTTGTTAACAGGTTTCCTAAAATATACCTCAAATAGTTTTTCAACTATAACTTCAGGTTCGTTCACCCCTGTTCTGTGTGTTTTTGTTGTTCTTGTAGCTATCTAAGTATTACGTGACAAATAATACTTACTCGGCCTATATTGGCAGATTTTGACAAAAATAGCGGGTCAAAACCTTTTCTATACAGATAAATAAAATTGAAGTGTCTGTTTGTAATGTTAAAATACAATTTTTTTACTGAATAGGTTTGAATGTATATCAGATACCAATACCAAAAATACATCTAAAAAAATTTTTGTCTGTCTGTCTGTTTGTTTTCGCTAATCTCTGGAATGGCTGGATCAAATGAGACGAAACTTTCACTTATATAAAGCCAATTACTTAAGGTAACACATAGGCTACTTTTTATCAAAATCGGTCCAGCCGTTGCAAATAGTACATGTAATATCTCTGGAATTACTTATCGGATTTCAAAAATTCTTTCAACGTAGGAAAATTCATTTACTGATAAAGCGTTTGAGCTATAAAGCATCCCCAAATTCCTACGGGATCAGGAGCTACGCAGGTAATATAAAATATGGATGCCCACAAGTAGACAAAATATCCACCAAAATGAACCTTCTGTTTAGGGTAATAAGGACTACTTAATTAATGAAATGGTTATCAGCGATCAAGTAATTAGATCTTTTCGAGCAAAACGTATCGAACTGTATGGCCTATTGCTATGGAAAGTATGGTTCATCGCCAAGAAGTCAGTGTCGTTAGTTCAAATCTCGGTGAGACCACATTTTTAAACTGATATTTTTTGCTTCACCCTTTTTTATTTGAATCATGAAATCATGCGATGCAGGTGGATCCAAAAAGACTACTATACTCTTTTTCAGCTAAGATGATCCCTGTGACACTTCATTGTGTTCTGAATCACGCATTTGACGTTTGACAAACGAAAATAATTTTATTGCACACTTTTTTCATTTTAATGCGGCGTCATTAGGAAAAATATTAAAATAAATCATTTCAAACTTTTAAAAGGGAAACAGTATCGATTAGTTTAATTTAATGTAATAGAAAATTTAAAAAAAGTACCTATGCAGTTCGTATACGTAGAATGGAACTTACTACATTCCATTCTACGTATACGAACTGCATAGGTATTTTTTAAAAATGTTCTATTACATTAAATTAAACTAAACGATACTGTTTGTCATTTAAAAGTATAAAAATATTTATTTTAATATTTTTCCTAATGACGCCGCAATAAAATGAAAAAAGTGTGCAATAAAATTATTTTCGTTTGTCAAACGTAAAATGCGTGATTCAGAACACAATGAAGTGTCACAGGGATCATCTTAGGTGAAAAATACTATAAATGAAACCGTTATTTTCAATATTTTGTTGAAATTTTTCAAAATGTAACTTTAACATTTAGGCATGATGTTCGTTCATATAATTACACATAGATGGCATCGTGCTTTGTACAGCATGCCATAAATGCTGTCAACTTTGATATAACATGAGTACGTGATAAGTTTTTTGGTAGTTCAAAAGATGGCACTGTGCTCTACGTATTACTTCGATATTTGCCTGAATGCCGAATTGTTGCCTTTTTTCTATTTTAATTTAACAAAAATAGTAGGTATTGACATATTTCTATGCTGTCAATATTAACGAGAGCATTCAAATTTCCATTATTACCGAATTGTAGAAAGTTGGGTGTCAAAAATATATAATATTATAATCCTCAAGGGTTTGGTATCAGAGAAAGGGATGAGATGATCACAATACCATAATTACGTTGTATGTACTAACCGGGTATTAAATATTCAATCAAGTTAAACAAATTCTATATTGAGTACAAAAAAAGGAAATTAATATAAAAGTATAGCATATAGCATATTTTATTTGGTTTAAAGCATTAAATACGAAAATGAGGAGTTTGTCGGGAATTAAGAAAGACCATGGTCAGGCTTATTGCCCCAGTTTAGAGAAGGCCCGTGCCCCAGCTGTAGGGACGTATAGGGGCTGATAATGATGATGATGATAGTTAGATATACTGTGTGCTTGAATCATCATCTAAACTGGGGCAATAAGGCCTAAGTCAACCATGCTGACCAAGAGCGGGTTGGTAGACTTTACCTCACTAGGTGTGCACTGTGCAGGTTTCCTCACGATGTTTTCCTTCACCGTTTAAGCGTCGAATATACGTAAATATGAACTTAAAATTTCAAAACACGGTGGTACGTGGCGGGGTTTGAACTGGTGACCTCTTTCATAGCAAGCAATGACCTAAACCACTCGGCCATCGACGCTTTTTTCTCTCCAACTATAAAGACTGCTACCATCTTCGCTTACTTCTACATGAAACCAGTAGCCCAAGATAATTTCAGGCATTAAAAACTGACTTTGGAATAGGACGTCCTATATTTCAGTTTGATCGATGAACAATTAAGATTACTTGAAGATAATCTACTCAATACGAGGAAGCTGTTTGCTTAGATTTTGGGAATTCGTACGTCGAAAAGAATAACCGAACCCCTAGGTACATAAGATCAGTTTATCTTCGTCAACTTTTGTCAAGAACGAAATATAAAACTGAAAGTTACATCTAATACTCAGGTCTACTGTCCCTTCATCTAAGCCATCACAATCTAAAGAAACAGCCATTTATGCTGCCAATTTTTAGACACTCGCAAAGGGAACCACAATCTACGAAGAACTCAGAATCTCAAAATCTAAAATAAAGCAATGTCCACAGATAATTGCGTAAACTCTTAAAATAAATCGTGCTGTGGGATTCCGTCTCGCACTTGGCCTTTTTATGCCAATTCATGATCTACACAAATAGTCGTTGGTTATATTCCCACTCAGCACAAATATATCTGTGATGAATACTGATCTTTGTTTCGTGTCTGGTTGTGCTATTTAAATATTTAAGTGACTAATCACAGGATCAGATCAATGAATATACTTATCTATTACACGATAAAAGACAGATGATGATGATGATATAATTCCAAAATAATTTTGTTTTAAATGTTTCTTCCGGTTGACTAACTTCTTGGCAGATTGGCAGAAAAGATTTTGACGGGACTTTTATTGGCACATAGCTGTTGTTAAGGAGTAACTAAGACTACTTTTAAGTTAACAAAATATCAAAATCCTGTAGTTCACGCGGACGAAGTCGCGGGCACAGCTAGTTACAAATGTAAAAGCTCACTGAGAACTGAGAATTGAGAACTATCAATAGATAAACAACAAAAAATCTGAATCCAACACGTTTCATTTGTTTTTGTGCCATGGTTTGCTTACTCGGAGTTTGTTAGACGCTGCACTAGGCGTAAAGCAAAGTTATCGCGGGCGTCAGGGGAAAACGATTGGGATATCAGAGTGTAGGTATAAAAGCCGCCGCGAACCCATAAGTAGGTCAATCGATATACTTACCATACCCTTAGGACGGTGATTATAATAACAATATGACCGAAATCACGACTTGTACCAAATTTTTCGTATCGGAGAAACTTTACCAAATTCGTTCAATGTGCTGCGTAATGTGTTTTGTTTGAGCCGCTTCCAGAAATTATGGTAAAATATTTCCTGCATATATTGTTTCGCCTTGTTTCTTCATCCTCATAACGCTATTACTCTTATTTTGATAAAGATAAAGAATACTCTGGAATATAATCTCAGTTAAAGATCAATCAGATACTTTTATTAAACTAAAGGTTCTTGGACAGCAATATTTTTGTTGAACAGCTGAAATTGTCATTGTTAAACATTACACAGGAGCTTTCGCTTAAATGTATTAAATATTTTAAAATATTCTATTACAAAGTACCGATTGACCGAGTTCTGGGAATGTTTTATTCAGTGACCCCTTTAAAATTAAACGAATAAGATCGGACACTGGTTCTCTATTTCTCCTCTCTTTCTCTCCACCAACGTCGAGCCGTATTTCAAGGGTCGATCTATAAAGTTCTTGGTTTCATTTTATTAAGGATTTTATTCGGTCCGTTTTTATGTAAAGTTTATGGAAGAAAGGGTCGGCTCAAAAGAGATTAGAGAGGTCGGGCGTTAATTGATAGAGGGAAATCGGCCGAAAGACGGAATCTTTGTGGGAACTGTTTGGCTGCGCTCAAGGCGTTTGGCCGGCCCAAGGAAAAAACCTCCTAAAAAGGTCTGGTTTCAAGTTTGATTAACATTAATTATTTAAAGCACACATTTAATTACCAAAAATATCAAGGGAAGTCTAGGACTTTCCGATTCAATTTAATTAATACAATATAGCGGGTTTGCGCTTACATGCGTAGGTATAAGCATTTCCTCAATTATCTACTAAAACTAATATAGACACAATGTCCCAAGTGTAACACGTATATCCAATTTCACTAGCGTAGATTAGATATAATACACTTAATATGCTAATTAAAATAACAAGATGAACATTAATTAGATATTATTATGTATTATCGTGTCAACTCGTCGCGGAGATTGCGCGTCGGTAACCTGCGCTTTACACCGGCTGTACACACGATATTAGCCCTTATCGTCACGTCTACTTCTTTACCAAAAATACGCTTCACCCTAGTTCAATTAATGTCGGGATTTCGTAAAAGCCTTGTTTCCCAGGTGCCTTTTGATCTTAATAAAATATGTACGCTACTATAGGATTTCCCTCTCAACAAAACACCTTGGAAGTGAATTAGGCGGGATTACTCATGCGATCTTTTCGAAATCCGCTTCCACAAGGTAGAATCCAGTTTTTTCTTCTTCCACAGAGAGATCTGCGACTAATCCCACCTTTTATTTTTACGCAGTCAAATGGAAAACCTTTGGAAGTTAACAACGTTAATGTGGCCGGAATAATAAGAGGCTATAAAAAAGTAACGAAGTATTTATAAACTCAAGGGTAGGGTGACAACGATACCCTATTTATGGCGAAGTTCTGCGTGGAAGTTAGGCGAAACATACCTTCCGAATATCAAGGGATCCATTACAACTTGAGTAAGATTCAGGATACGTATGATTTATTCGTGGGAAGTTTGTCTTTTCCATTTATTGTGAACACAAGTCTGGTGTAGTTTATCAGGGTCGTAACTGATTTGGCGGAACTTTATTCAATGTATATCTCGTGAAATGAATGGATAGATCAAATCGAGTGATGGTTTAGATTTTTTTTATTTTGCGTATCTATTCGTCCGTAGTCCCAATCTCATTTGACGAGCGTATTTGCACAGCTTGCCGTATGTTGTAACAAACATTGAAAAGGATATCCTCCAATTTTATTATTTACAGCCTTTTTGTTAGAAAAAAAAGGGAACATCGCTCCTGTTCGTTTCGTGCCATTTTCTCTCCATTTTGTTTGTACAAATAATTTGTTTAACGGTTGTAAATTTATTAGGTAGTACATTTGCGGGTCGGCGGTAGATAATCGTGAGTTAGCATTTGTTTCGCTGAGGCCGCGGCTGTAAAAATGCGAACGAATCATTCACGCCGACAGCGCGGATGGCCTCATCTCACTTTGCTGTTATTTCCCAGGACAGAATATAATATGAATAAGTCTACAGATACAGATTTTTTGTTCGTTGTTGTGTTTTTAAGCTTTTCACCTTGTGCAACTAGTGAACTTAATTTACGAAGGTGCAGTGAATTTAAATTTTTATTACATCATACAATGCAAGTTTTGACTGGCTCCGTGGAACAGTGGTTAGTGACCCAGGTTCACTATCTACGGGTCCAAGAGTCGTGGGTTCGGTTTCCACTTGGGACAAATATTGTGTGACGAACATAGGTGTTTGTTCCGTGTCTGGGTGTGTTATTAAATATATTTAAGTATATTTGTGTATCCACTGTTTTTTTGATATCCGTTACACAAGTGCTTAACCTACTTACCAGGGGATCAGATCAAGATAGGTGATGTAGTGAAATATTTATTTACTTATTTATTTTAAGTAAACTATTACCGATAGGTACCATCTGGTTGCCTTGCTGTCCCTACCTTTTACAAGATTTGATGGGGTAAGATTACATGATTCATCTAACAATAGTTACGGGCTCTATCAGTCTGAGTAAAATCAGCGTGACATATACCGTAACGTACATGACAGCTTGCACGTGTATATCCTATTTCTGAAGATTCAACTTCCGACAACTGCCAATAGTAAGCCACTAATTTGATGCTAAACTGAACAATGTGGAGGTAGAACTTCTACCTCTACCGTAGAAGCCTTACATTACAAGATTACATAAGGATGTAAAGCCGCAGAAGTTCCCGCTGGGCTATTTCACTTAGAGGTATTTGCATACCCACGTTTGACTTTGAGCTTATGAAAGTTTTCGACGTGTGTACGAGTCGCGGAGCTTCCGAGTTAGTCGCTGACATCTGCGATTCTCATTCGGGCGGGTAATAGGCATTTCTGAAGCAATTTGCGTTTGTAGGTACCAACTAATTTCGGAGAGTTTAAAAACTATTTTATGAGATTGCTCGCTTTACATGGTCCCGTTGTCGTTGTGATCGTAGGTAATCCTGAGAGATGAGACAAAACGGGGCAAGAGCCACCTATTATCCATTCTATGGCGAATTGCTTTACCCACTCCTTATCGCTACATAGTATATAGCAAAGTCGATTTCCACGTCTGTCTGGATGCGTGTATAATGTAGTATGCGCGCGGTCGTCGGGTGTCTTAATAAAATGGCATGTATGTTCTTTTAGGTATTACCTAATTATGTTAGTTGTCTTGTGTTTACATACTACATATAACTGACTTAGGTACGGGTATTTTATTATTTTGTCGTTTAGACATTTTGCAAAAATTAAATTAACGCACAAGAAAAAAGACCTCATTTATTAATAGCTCTCATTAAAACTTACTTTTTGAGACAAAAATAAAAAACTTAATTTAAATTACTTAATTCGTTTTCTTGGAAACCAATTGAATGGGTCTAAAAAGATATAATATGGACCTAAATCAAGATAATGAAGGATCCACGTAATGTAATATTCAGAAAGTAAAATTACGATCGCCCAAGAGTAAAGTAATTTATCGGTCCTCCGAGCTCAAGCCCCTGTTTTGAACTCGTGTTTTTAGGGTTCCGTAGCCAAAATGGCAAAAACGGAACCCTTATAGTTTCGTCATGTCCGTCTGTCCGTCTGTCACAGCCGATTTACTCGGAAACTATAAGTACTACAGTGATGAAATTTGATGGGAATATGTGTTGTATGAACCGCTACAAAAATATGACACTAAATAGTAAAAAAAAGAATTGGGGGTGGGGCCCCCCATACATGTAACTGAGGGATGAATTTTTTTTTTTTCGATGTACATACCCGTGTGGGGTATCAATGGAAAGGTCTTTTAAAATGATATAAAGTTTTCTAAAAAACATTTTTCTTAAAGTGAACGGTTTTTGAGATATCAGCTCTCAAAGTCGTAAAAAGTATGTCCCCCCTCTATTTTTTATAACTACGGGGTATAAAATTCTAAAAAAATAGAGGTGATGCATGCTAATTAACTCTTTCAACGATTTTTTGGTTTGATCAAAGTATCTCTTATAGTTTTTGAGATAGGTTGATTTAACTGTAATTTTAGTTAAGTTATTGTGCTTACACTGAAAACGATGGCTGAACCTATATTTGCTGCTACGGAACCCTTTGTGCGCGAGCCCGACTCGCACTTGGCCGGTTTTTTCAATAATAGCTTTTCATTCCACATATTTGTTAAGTGTAGGTAATAAGTATAAGCTTCTCCACAAATTACAGTAGATATGTCTTTGTATCTACCTATTGTAATGTCTTAATTACAATAATTTACATTGTACATATGTACATTTAAAAAAAAATTAAAACGGTACGTGGACGGCTGGTAGGAGCTGGATGCGAGTGGCCGAGGAGAGAGACAAGTGGCGTGCATTTGGGGAGGCCTATGTCCAGCAGTGGACAGGAATGGGCTGATGATGATGATGATGAAATGTGAAAATGACTGTCTGCCGTGCGTTCACGCCAAGGCTACTAAATGGATTAAAAGAAATTTGTACTCAGTAGGTACCTTTAAAAGCTGAAAAAGGCAATAAGCTATTATTTTACTGATTGCACAATAAAGGGAGTTTGCGATGATTGACATGCGATTGTGAATGATTGCGATGTTGAAGCAGACGCGGGAAGCTAGTATTGTGGTAAACGGGGTGGTGGATGAATTTTATGCAATTGAGCTGTCAGGTAATGACGCTTATATTATTACAACTCCACGGCGACAAGGAGGGTAGAACACGAATAGTACTAGCCTATTAGAAAACTGTAACTGTCCGGGATATTTACCATGTTGTTTTGTTTGAATGAGCTCGATATTTCGGCACTGTTGCAAGCGCCATGATCACGGGTGAACTGAACAAAACAACATGGTAAATATCCCGGACAGTTACAGTTTTCTAATGTGTGTAACCACAGTTTAAAATTAAAATAGTACTAGCCTAGTCCACGAACGAGAAAAAAAAAGAGATTCTTGGACTACGTATTACACTCGTGTGCAAACTTTATTTCCGAAGATTGTCATTTGTCATTTCAAACCTCAGGTTACATCTTGATCCCGGAACCGGCCGTATCCATAAATAATTTGGGCGCGCGAATTAAGTGTCGGATTAACTTGAGTTCAAAAACATTTTGAATATTTAACATTCATTTGTGTTGAAATATTGCGGGTGGCATTTTTAATTTGGCGTTGGCCACACCCGCGAGGCGTAGTGAACGTTGCGATATTTTTCCGCGCGCCGCAGGCGGGATGCGATGAAAATTTAATTTGATTAGGAATCTGTCGGAGCAGAATTATTTGGTAAGCGAAGTGCTGCGTAATAAAAAAAATACGATTGAATTACCTTCTACTTAATTCGAGATACGCCGGTGATTTGATGGGAAGCTAAAGACTGGCTTGTCGGAAAGTCAGAAAGTTGAAAATGTTTTTCAATTTTAAATGACGCGATATAAACATTTGTGTATTTGACCTGCTTTGTACGACATATTTTATAATGTTCTTCCTTTTACATTTCAGAACAGTAGAGCGTATTTATAATCTCATAATATACCTATAAAGTGTTCTATTATGAGACTAGCTGTGCCCGCAACTTCGTCTGCGTGGAATCGTAACTTTCGCCAGCGTTTTGATTTTAGGAAGCATTTTTTAAAGTAATTACAGGTGAAATAAATAAAGCCACATAAATTATAAAAACTATTAGAAAATAAATATAATTAAACTTAGTTATTGATTAGATTAATACCCAGGAAAGAACCTTAAATTGTTTACTGATTAATAGGTGATAAACAACATACAAAATTTTTCATTACAAATCGGCCAACTAAAAGAGGATTCACTCGCCAAATTTTTTTTTGTCTAAGCAATGCTCTAGCCAAATGAGGAGAGTGGTAGCTAAGACTCACAAAATTATTTTTCACATTTTAGAACTATAAAACCAAAATGTATTTGATTTGACAGAAACAGGTTTTAATGGTTGCGAACAGCGTACTGTACCTATGTAGATAGTACACAAAACTGATGTTTGATATCAGGATGACTTCAAAAGGTAAAAAATACAAACTACCGTTCCACTGCCTTAAGGTATCTATAAAGGACGTGTGTCGCCATGTGACGAATTACTTAGTATTTGCTTTGCTAGTTTGTTATGTGCCACTTTTGTAGATTGTATTGTATTTGTAATGTTTCATCATCGTAAGTTTAATGAAATGGAAACTTTTAATTACTTTTAGTATTTGAAGCAATATTGCGAAGTAATAGAGCACAGTGACATCTCTTGAAGTAACGAAGAACTAAACACTCATATCAAATCTGACAATATTTGACATGACTTGCCAGCTAAAAACGTGATAGTTGGGGAGCCCAACGGGGGTTTCGCAGTCTTGAATAGACACAGACTCTGTCTTGTAAGATTTTTAAATGGAATTTTACAATATCCAACAATTTTACGTGAATGTTTATAAATTCCCCTCTATATGCTTAGAATAGCGATATCCCTCTATTTGAACATTCAGATAATACCAAACAGCCTACCAATTAAAAAAAATCAAACCAACAATGCAAGCCAGTAAGCAAATATTGGACAACTGACCACCTTCATACCGAAAACCAGATAAAAGAGAAATGTAGCGAATTTCATAAACTTTTCTAACTGGTCTCCCACATCAACCCAATTAACATTCTCTTCTTCAGCAAAACGTCGAAACCACATACATAAAATTCTCCAAATCATTTACTAACAAAGCACAGCCGATATCAAACTGCACACTGAACGCCTGACATTCAAAATACAAAAAAAAATAGTTAAACAGGGTGACTCCCTATCACCAAAGCTTTTCAGTAGCACGCTTCAAAAAGTCCTCAGGTCACTATGATATTATAGGCAACAAAAGAAATTGGTGTATGGGATAGATGACTCACAAACTTTCGCCTAGCAGATGACATTTTCCTCATCGCAAATAAGTATACCTCGACAGAACTTAAGTCGATTCTCGAACAACTAAGCGCAGAAAGCTTTGAGGTTAGACTGACGATGAATAGACCCAAAACCAAGGTCACGACCAACAGCACCAATGATAGGATAGCAGTCAACAGGCAGGTAAAGCAATATGTAGAGGAGTATAAACTTGAGCTAGGCAGTCTCCTTCGAATACAGGCAGGACAAAGAAATACTCCGTAGAGCAGACAACGCCTGGAAAAGCTTCTGGTCTATGAATGGGTATATCAAGGGTGACCTTCTTATATCACTGAACCGCAAATTCGTCGACATTTTCATACTGCCTATCCTAACATATGGGGCAGAATCTTCGTCCTTCACCGAAAATCAGAAATCCAAACTCAAGGTTTTTCAAAGCGCTATAGAGCGGAGTATCATAGATATTCGGTAAAAAGATAAAATAAAATATACCACCATCCACTCCCGTACTGCTGTTGTTTTTACTCAAAACTGATGTGGCAATGGGCGCGGAATGTTTGCAGGATAAAGAACAATAGATGGACCAGAATTCGCGTGCCTGAAGACGATTTTCGCCGAAGAGGAAGACCCAAGAAAAGGTGGTATGAAGATCTGGTCCATGTATCAAAGAACTGGCAAGTCCTAGGCTTGGATGAGAGCAATGGATGGGTTTGAAGGAGACCTTTGCCCAGCAGTGAGATGATACATGTTAAGAAAAAAAAATTACAGATTATTGTACAGGAGGACTTTGATATCAACTTGAACCTCCTGCATAAAATTGTAACGCGCTAAAGTATCTCAAGATTATGATTTTGTGTTTTTCAACAGACACGAACATTAATTATGACTTTATGCCATATCCAAATCGTTACAATTTTTTTAGGGATTATTTAACATGCACTTTGAATGACTGACACGATCAAATAACTTTTTTCTTTCTACCGCTTGTTACCAGGCAGCCCCCTTGTATTAATCACTGACCCCCCACTTATAAAGAAAGTGTAATAAACTTTTTTCTGATTTAGCGTAATCTTTCGATTCAGATTCCATGTCGTTTAAGTAAGTGCAAATCCAGCTATTTACCTCCCCTACTATGACGTTTTTCTTAATAAAGTAGTCCGTATAGTCCTAGTCAGAAGGTTGATTTTGGTCGATATACTTTTACTATTTTTGTACGTGATCTAATAAAGTTAGATTTTTAACGATCCTACAGGAATTTCTGTGACTAAAAGTATTTAAGATCTTGACCGGGGATGTAAGGTACCACCATGCAAAATTTCATTTAAATCGGTGTAACAGTTTCAGAGATCAGTCAAATATTTGGGTTTTTTTAATATCTCACGGGAACCAGTTAACTGTCAGGGATTTCAAGTATCCTTATGTATTTTCCGGAATTTAAGTTACCTTCGTGCAAACTTTCATTTAAATTGGTTCAGCCGTTTAGGCGGTCTGTCAAAAACAAACAAACAAACAGACAGAAAAAAAGAATTTTTGAGTATGGGGATGTGTTCTACTACTCTCAAAACATATCCCTGACTCGTTTTTTGCGTTTTTCGAAAAAGTACAAGAATTTTTACCTCTACGTTTTTATTATAGTATAGATTAAAAAGTAACTCTGAAAAAAATATTTATTTGATTGAATTTTCCAGAATTTACATATTTGCATTTGTGAACATCACACATTCGAAATAAAATAATTTTACGGATTAAACTCGCGTGTATAGGTATTCTAAACATTATTTAGAGATCCGACGTTTCGATCTCTTTCAGCGCTCGTGGTCACGGTTAAGACTAAAGTTGACAGGTGACACTTGATAGATATGAAGACACCTGTCAACTTTAGTCTTATTTAGTCAAATAAAAATAGACATCACATATTCATTAGAAATTTCAAATGAAAGCAAATTTTAGAATGTCACATTAATTTGGTATCTATCTATAAGCCTATCTTTCATGGTTGGTAATATCGATATACGTACTTAATACGCAAAATGATTTATGTTGCCGGGTCTCATGGATTTACCTCTACAATCTAAAGCTATGCGACACTGTCAGTTTTCTCATTTGTCAAGAAATCCCGTGCGAATTTAATTGCCAATAGGGAAAACAAGGGAGGGAGTCTAAGGGTGTCGTGTCCTTTCACCTCCGTGCTATATTTTACTAGGGTCCCTACCTGTCGTAAGGGGAATTAATGGAACCCGAGTGAGGGGCCCGATGCAGCTAATGGTACCGTTTCGACATTCAGTTAAACCAGGCGGTAATCGAATTAAATTCTTGTAGTAATTGATAGCGTGACGGGGTTTCACTATGCCCCGAATTCTGTGGCGGTTTTATTTTAAGTGTGCTGGTTGATTCTCGAGTTGACTCGTGGTTTAAGTTGTGTGTTAAGTTTTCATTATGTTTCTATAGCCATAGGCTTCCGGCCGGTGAAGGAGGCATTTATTGTGAAACAAATACTGTTTTTACCCTACTGCGTCAGAGTTACGATTTTCGAGGGTATTCAGTTTTTATGAGTTGCGATTGTTGAGTGAAACATAATCAAATTTTACGATAAATAAAATAATATTTCAATAAAGATTTGAGGATATATATTTTTAATTTTGTTTTAAGCAACCGTTGTTCTAAAGAAAAAAATATTTAAAAATATAAATATTATATAAATATTTTATATTAAAATCTTACATAAAAAAATATTTAACAGGTATAATTTTATCTAAAGGCCTATAATAAAAAGAATATTTATATTTAAACAAAAAGATAAATTAATAAAAAGATTCGCCATGGGAAGGCATGTGGATTAAATCTGCCGACCCAGTAAGTCACAATGCGCGCAGCGGGCCCCACTACTCTCTACGCCCGAATAATCACGGGAACCTGATTATCTTAAATGGAGTTTTTTTCCTCTTTTAGATTTTTTTCCGCTTTTAAACGAGGAAACCCGCTGCTAACAAATTTGTTTCTACACCCCTGAAGTTTAGTGTGAGCTGTGCCTACCCAAATTAATTGAGTTTTTGTACTTCCACTTGTAGGTATTTTTTAATGGAGTAGGCCAATTCCCCGCATGGGATCTAGTGAAGGATGACACGATTTTATGATTGAAAAAAAAAGTGAAAAAAAATAAGTCATAATTAAATATCAGTTGTCATTTGATAAGAAGGTAATGAATAAGTGATGCCTTAAAAAAATTCATGTAACATGCAATTAATTATTCATTGCTTTTTGACATTTAATAGTAATGTGAATAAAAATATGCACAAACAATAAAATATTCCCTCGAATAGTATTCCACTTTTAATTACCAAAATATCATAAAACCCACACGTTAAAACTTAAAGTTTAATGTCATTTTCCGTGTGTTTTGTTACTGTCGTGTTTATTGTGCTCGTTTGCTGATAAACGTTGTTACTTCGTTTTATACTCGAGCCTGAAGCAACATTTATTGTTCTTTATATGTGTATTGTTGGTTGGTAGCGACTATTCCATAAAACGTGGCCACACCGTAACACGTTACGGCGATGTTAGGTGTCGGCAATAGCGGTAGTTTTATTTGAGGTGGCCGCCCTTCCTTTAGGTATCATAAGAAACCGCGTTAGTCAAATTACGATGTCGCAAAATGGTATTTGTTGTAGGACTTATCTTCAGAAGCCCTCATCATCATCATCAGCCAATATACGTCCCCACTGCTGGGGCACGGGCCTACCCTAAACTAGGGCGATAAGGACTTCAGAAGCCCTATCTATCCGTAATATCAAATCCTCTAACGGATAGATAGGGATTCTCGTAGGAGATGTTAGATAAATTAATACTGATTGTGATAACGTGAAATACTTTTTTTCGCGAGTAATTATTATATTAAAAAAAGAAAAGTAATTTCACAATACTTGATATAATATTACGTACGTATAGTAAATCAACCCTTAATTTTTCTAGGCTACCTACATAACGTAGGGCGGGCGGCGACATTCGTTTCATTCGCGCCGCCCGCCCGCACTAGCACGCCGCTATTAGTTGCCGGTAATGCGGCCTCGTGATAAGGGTGAGCTTTTGTCGTCAAATTTTATTATCACAAGCCAAGGGACCCCGGCAACGATGTTAAAGCTCGGCGATAAACATGTTTGTTCTACGGCTAGAGAAATTAATAGTTGGTTCATTGTCCGTTACAGAAAGATAAATTAAGTTTCAGTATGATAAGACAATAAAATGGAGTAAACACAAATTGTACGTAACGTATAAACCATTTTTACTGCTTTTGTTGTTTCTTTTAACTTATACTAGAATCCGTAATTCGACGGAGTAGTTTGACAACTTCAAATCTCATTATGTTGCCAGGTTTAGCCTAGTGTTGTTTGCATCGATAATTTGTGATCCGATTCGATCAGAACAATAAATCGATTTTTTTTTCGAATTCATTTATTATTAAAAAATTTAATGTAGTAGCTCCATATTATATTTTTATCAAATAAATTGACTTGACGTACTAATCAAGAAAATTTCGATTGTTGTTAAACCGAGATACTGGCACGATTTCGCATTACTTAATTGTAGCAGCACTGTTGGCTAGTGAAATAAAGGTTGACATGATGACGCTCACCTTCATTTGTAAATCATTCGGCTTCCGTACCTTAGATTGTTTGATGCGATTGTATTTCTCTGTACATGTAGCATATTATAGGTAGGTATTGTTTTGTTTTTCAGTTAATCAGGGCTTAAACTCCAACATTTTTATACAATACCTCTAATAATGCAGACAAATAAAATTATGCAGCCATTTTTACTCTCTTTTTAATTTGATTAAAATAAATTGAGCGGTGTTGTTAGATAACCGGCGATTTATTCTTAGACCGGATAATTCTGTCGATAATTAATATTACCATTAACCTCATCACTATTTATTTTTTCTAACACACGGTAACACTCTAAGTCACAGTCATTAAGTACACACGAAGGTTTTTCTGGTTACAAAACTTATAGAATATTTACATAAATAGAAGTAACATCAGACTGGCTATGTTTCATATCACCAATGACGTGCAAGTTTAAATTATTTTCTCCGTCAATTAGAAACTGTACAGAGGTATCTTATGTTTAATCTCTGCCCCCCGGACTCGGTCGACATACTGCCATCATGCAGAGGTGACGCGCCTCAAGATATCGCGTCGGTCCTGTCCCGGGCTTCAATTTTATTATCACGATAAACTAGACACGGTTGACCTGAAACAAGTTTTCCTAGGAAAGTAAGTAAAGTAAGAAGTCATGTTCATGCGTCTGAGGAGGAAAAGGATTTCTATAATACGTCAGATATACGAGGCATGTTCAAAAAGTATCGCGAATGTTGAATGATTGCGGGTTACGTTTATTCGAATTTCGATTTTGTTTGTGGCGTTATGTTGGTTAATTTGTTGGTAAACTTATGCTGACAAGTTCGGCCATTTTGAATGTTCAGTTAGTTGATGACAGCTTCTTTGCTTGCACGTGTTTTGTTTAAATTCGTACCAAAATTGCTTACACATGGCTGCTTCTGCATACAAGCAGCGGTGTCTGCCTTCTTGGCCAAAAACAACTATGGTATGGTATGGTATTCTCCAAATCTGGTCCTCTGTGACTTTTTCTTGTTTCCGAAAGTGAAGAGGCCTATGAAAGCTATGTCACGATTGACGAACAAGTTACATTAAATTTTTTTTTTTATCTAGCCATAACTTTTGTCGGAGAATTTTGCCATGAAATATACTTTTCTGATTAATATTTAGGACTACTTATCAACCGAAAATAAATAACTACGGTGCTGTCCAATATTGGCAAAAATCTACTGTGGGCGGTGAATATTACCCTTTATATAAATAAAATGAATTGCAACAGCCTGCTCAACTTAGCCGACGCAATACTCAATTCATTAATTCAAGTACTTACGTTGCCTAGAGATGTCCAGTATGCGTATGCCTTTAGCGTCCGAGAAAATAGCAAAGCCCAGTTTAATTGTGTTAGTGACGCTCCCGGCCAGCTCAAGGGCGGGTAAATAACGGCCATTTATTTTATTTACACCATTGACATCCATTTGGAGCATTTCGTTCCGTTTATTTTGTTGAACACGCGATCTTTTGGGAGCGGGCATTTTATTGCTACCAGGTAGACATCAGTAGGCACCGTACATAATTTCTTGAATCGCCTTGAACCTATTTCTGAAATACAAGCTATTCTCACCAAAAATACCTGTATATTGTTTTGTTAAGGTAATTGGTTATTGTTACCACTATATAGTATAAAGCAAAGTTGCTTCTCGCGTCTGTCTGTATAAAATAAATAATAATAATAAATATAACACAACATCACATACATTGATCTGATCGCGTGGTAAGTAGCTTAAGCACTTGTGTTACAGGTATCAGAATCAACAGTGGATACACAAATATACTTAAATATATTTAATAATACACCCATGTATGTATGTATATATGTATTACTGGTTTTTAAAACTACCCAACGGATGTGATGGTTTTTTAATAGATAGAGGGAACAAGAGGAAAGTTATTAAGTATAATATACCCGAAGCGAGGCGAGAGCGGGTCACTAGTAAATAATAAAATAAGGTTTACTTCAATGCACCTCATGTATGACGTAGATATTACTGACGT
The DNA here is from genome assembly GCA_039566165.1 of Maruca vitrata. Lineage (NCBI taxonomy): Eukaryota > Metazoa > Arthropoda > Insecta > Lepidoptera > Crambidae > Maruca > Maruca vitrata. The sequence continues at coordinate 10,849,270 of CM076927.1, read as the reverse complement.
CTGCGACTATCACTAATGTTTCAGTGGTTACGTGTTAGCTAACCATTTTACTGGTTTTCCTGGGATGCATAAATGATGTTCTAATTAACTTGAATAACATACGCATTGAATTTGTATGATAATACATTTGGCTATTTGTTAATTGTGTGTTGATGTAGGTTCATAATTGAAAACGCACATAGAAATTAATTAAATTAGCGTTTTAAAGTTTACACGAGACTTAACTAACATAATATACGCGATCGAATATTGAGGGTCAAAGTCAGCAAATGATGTATTAGAAAATATTTTGGGGCATATCTAAAAAATATGCAAGCGAGCTGAAACTTGTAAGTGCTGAAAGCCGTGCTAAACAAACGCAGGCCATTCCAAGTTGAATTAAGTCTTATTTGTTGGCAGGTATGGTCCATCTGTCCCAGCATAAACGTGATGAATAAAATATGCTTCATTTGCATCACAACGATGCCATTTCAGTTACAGCGGAGGAAGCGAGCCGTGATGGTTGCATTGAATGTTATCTTACTATGTATCTATTGACAATGCGATAATTTTGTTCGACTGTTGTGGTGACCTCAATTACGAGTACGTGCATAAAGTTATGCTGTAAGCTTTTGTCAAGCCAAGTGACTATGCATATATTTACTTTAGGTACGTTAAGTTAATCATTAAGAACATACAATTAAATCAAATTAATCTCACAATTATTTGGAAATTGCTTGACAGCTTGATGTCGTATTACTTTGTGTTACCAAGTAATTTTTTTACGATTGTATATATATTCTGTTGGCGTTAGCCAAAGTTCAGACACAAATTTCAATTATTAACTATTTTATTAACGATTACACACTTTGCAAGTAACACACTTTATAAAAATTACACATATTTCACAATTTACATTTACACTGTTTCTTATATCAAGCAGGAATACCCTCCGTTCGCAAAACGTCGCCTTTATATAATGCAAGTTACCGGAAACCGAAACGCCAATCATGATTATATTAGTTAACATTTAGAAATATATTTTATTGATTAATCCAAACATCAAAGAGGGCTCTGAAATCTTTTAAAACTATCAACAAATTAAGGATTAAATTAATAATGCCTTTTAGTATTATTTTAAATTACAGACAGAACTCATTCTAACAGTGAACCGGAAACGACAATTATAATAATTTATGAAATAATAATTTAAACTTACAAATATACTTTCGTACAATATTTAAGTAAATAATATTAAAACAAGTGGTTTTAGTATTATTTCATACAATGTAAAATTAAATAAAATTATCAACACGAATTAAATATCCATAACAGGAAGTTACTTAGTAATATTATTCATTTCAATATTTAAGAATTACACTTATAAAATAGTATTTTATCATCAGTTAGCATAGTTAATTGTATTATTATTAAATTAAAATATTACAGTTCGAAATACCTTCTAGTCTTCAACCGGAAGTTGTAATATTATTTAAAGATTAACCTAACAATTCAATATGAAAAAAAAGGGTCTTGACTGACAGACAGACAGACAAACGGACAACAAAGAGATCCTATAAGGGTTCCGTTTTTTCCTTTTGAGGTACGGAACCCTAAAAATGATTTGTTTGTTGCGAACTTTTGTTTCTATTGAATGGTTTGTTTTTCTAGTTTTTTAAGCAAAGCGTAGGGCTTACAGCCGGGCAGACTACCCGCGATATTGCAATAGATGGGCATGCAATAACATCGGCATCCGTATCGGAAATGAAATTTCTGCTCGCCTTATTGAATGAGCCCGTGATGAAATTCCATTGTTTTGCTGGACACCGATTGTTGGCTGCACTCCTGATGTTTATTGTGTTCAGCGATTGTTTCAAACGCATTGCTTAAGTGGTGTTGGGTTCAGGTTATTGTTTTAGCCCTGGTGCTTTAGGGGCAAGAGCCTTCCACTCCCTCGCAAGTCTGGTGATGATGACGATAGAAATAAGTTAGAAAAAAAAAATATTCAAGCCTGGTGCCAGAGCTGTAACGCAAGATGGACCTGCTAATTTTGCGGTAGAACAGGTACCGCAATTGGTCTTTCAATAAGCAGTCGTGCAAACGATATACAACTTCTCCCGATGCCCCTTACGAAATCGTTATGTATTTTAAAATCAATCATTTAAAAAACCAAAACATACGTGTCCCATATTTTTTTCTATGAACTAACTTACAGACAAAATAGTATGATATAATTTTGACCCAGTCGTCACGCATATACGTATTATGCCTGATTGAGAAACCTGATGTAAATAAATATTATTTACTCCATTTTCAACCCTTTAACCAGATATCACGTTTTTCAAAGCCTTAACCTTAAAAGGTTTTAAATAATATACGCGTGTTTTGGCGAAAAGATGATAATTAGAAAAGTCTTGGAGTTAATATAAGTGTACGAGTAATAAGATAACATTTAGGTAAAGTTGTTAAGCGTACGATAATAATATCATAATTTGTAATAATTAGCTCTGTGTTTAACCTCGGCTTGTTAAACTATTAGTGAGTCAAATCAGTCGCTCTCGCGATTCGGAATATTTGCAGAAAATTTGAAACGCCTTACGTGGGCGGGAATTCCTCTGTGCGATTTGACGCCGATTATTTTGATAATTAATATTGTTGAGGCCTCGTATTGTGCCGTGGAATGCGCCCTCACCTCTGATTTTCCAAGAACATACAGGTGTACTATAAAGTGTTATGTCATTTGTATTGGTGCGGAGATGGGTATTCGGAGATCTTAGTTGGGTAAATATAGGGCGTTTTGCTTTGAAACGTTGAACATTTAATTAATTGTTAATTTGCTTAAAAGTGTTATAACTTTCTTTCCATAGAGTATAACAAAATAGATAAAAAGGTAAAAATTAAAACTTTCCTATGTTAATTATGTACTAGTACAAACAAATACTGAAATATCGAACTACTGTAGTAAACTATACAACTAGTGAGGTAGTAAACTACAGTAATTGGACATTTCAGTCATTGATGAGTCAAGTAATGAAAAACGAAATTGCATACTTTTGTATTCATGCAGAGATGAATAGTTTCTGAAAGGTGGCCGTTGGGAATGAGTCGTGCAGTTTTGGCAATGCAGTGTCGGGCCAGGTCGATGACCTCAGTCGGGAAACATTGGCCTCTACTGCCTCTGGGCTAGCTCGATACAAATGACAGACTATTTTTATGTTCCCAATTGAAACGACGCTGAGTACCCTCGAACAGAATACCAAGTAGTTTTGCGAACAT